>OZ007497.1:180119218-180553751 GCA_963931805.1 Microdon myrmicae | reverse complement strand
GTTGACGAAAAAATATGGCCCAATGACACCGCCGGCATGCAAACCGCACCAAGCAGTTATTTTTTGTGGATGAAGTGGTGATTCATGAAGCACATGTGAATTTTCACTCGACCAATAACGCATGTTTTGCTTATTGATGAACCCCTTGAGCCAAAATTGAGCTTCGTCACTGAAGATGATTTTGCGATGAAATTCATCATCTTGGCGCAACTTTTTCAGAGCCCAATCGGAGAAAGTACGTCGCTTCAAATGGTCCATCGGCTCCAATTCTTGAGTCAGCTTGATCTTGTGTGGGTCTAAACCAAGATCCTTACGCAAAATTTGCCATAAAGTAGCCTGGGCGGTGCCCAATTCTTGAGAACGCAGTGGATATATATATTGTGACGCATATGACAATCAGTACTGGAATCTTCGAGAAAGTCCGAAACAAAGTACTAGATTATTTTAGGAAGTACTGGAAAACTGGAATACAAAAGTCGAGATTATGGAACGGACGGAAACGAAACGCCGAATCAGAATGAGGGAACGGTATAAATACGTCGCACACAGATCTTGGAGATGAGTAAGAAGTGGAAAGTGAAGCAAGCCATAAGTGCGGAAGTAATAAGTAATGAGTAAGCAGTGAAGAAGTAAAATACGCGATAATTACGGAAGCGATAAGCGAAGAAATCGTTATGTGTACGGTAAAAAGTAATGGTTGTTATTAACGAACTAATAAAGTGTCACATTAATTCAGAATCGATTTAACGGCTCTTATTTATTTTAAAATAATTAATCCAGCGAACCCTAAGCTCGCTACAATTGGTGTCAGAAGTGGGATTAATTATTGGTGAAATAAATAAGTCTGTGGAAGTGTATTGCGACGATTTCAGGTCGACATTTGGAGGACCGGAACATGGATAGCAGAGAAGAGAAGCCAATTCTTCGACAGCGTCTGCAAGCAGCAATAGAGGAAGAGGATGTGGATGTCCGCACAGATGCTTCTACGAGTGGGCCAGACTGTCCGGATGAAGAAGAAACGGCGAGTCAAGATGGTGCCAATGTAACGGAGAAGAGTTCGCAACCGTTGGACATTTC
This sequence comes from Microdon myrmicae, assembly GCA_963931805.1. Classification (NCBI taxonomy): domain Eukaryota; kingdom Metazoa; phylum Arthropoda; class Insecta; order Diptera; family Syrphidae; genus Microdon; species Microdon myrmicae. The sequence goes on along the minus strand of OZ007497.1, from coordinate 180,552,674 downwards.
GGAGATGTTCAGGCTTATGATGACAAAATTGGACCCGCAAGCTATCGATATTAACTCAAAATTGGATGCGCGAGCTACAGACGTTAATGCAAAATTGGATGCCCAAAGGCAGTGTATGAAAGTATTCTGGGACTTGGAAGCGGATGAGTCTGAGGATGAGGAGAAATTGGAGCCACATGAAAGGAAGAAACTCAGGAAGAGCAAAGCTATGGCCGACAGCAGTGAGGAAGAGGAGGAAGATGACGATGATGTGTTACGTGAAGAACTGAAGGATCTCATCGGTGATAACCCGATTGAAGAGGGCGGCAGTGATGGTGAAGACACTGATGCTTCAGGCCGTTCCCTGAAACGGATTTACAATGATGATGACGAGTTGGACGACCGACTGGAAGACGACGACTGTAACCTTATTGAAGAGAGTCTTGGTTTGAAAGTCGAAGGCAGAAAGCGTTGCAAGCGTCTGCGTCGTACACAGGACGAAGAAAGTGATGGAGAGGAACAGCAAGTCGATGAAGGTTCAGCACGTGAAGCTATAGCCGAACAGCTATTCGACGACGAAGACGATGTTGAACGCCGCTCTGAGCGTAGTCACAGGGAAACTGATGCGGCAAAACATTTCAATGATGAAGAGGAATCGGTGTCTGGGGCTTAGGATTTTATTGTAAACGACGAAGGAAGGCCAATTGCTGAGAAGAAGAAGAAAAGACGACTTCTAGTCACTGACGCGTCATTGCAAGAATGTCAGGAGAGTTTCGGTGTAGATTTCGACTATGAGGATTTCACTAAATATGACGAGGATGGAAATGAACTCGAATCGGATGGTGATGACTACGAAGAGGAAGACGATATTGGGAAACGTGAAAAATGACCCAAGAAATCAAACCAAAAATTTTTGAAGTATGTGAACCTAGTGAATTGAGAAGAGGTCACTTTACGGATTTAGACAATGAAATCCGTAAAATGGATATTCCTGAGCGAATGCAATTGCGCGAAGTTCCGGTTGCGCTCCTGCCAGCATATTAATTAAATCTTAACTTTAGTTTCGAAATTGTTTGGAGGACTTGTCTAAAAGCTTGGGATTTCAATGAAAACGATTTCGGTCAGGTAAAAAACCTTTTGCGGCTTATTCTACAGGTCTAGCCGATTTTTCAAGTCTGTAAAGAAAAAACGCAATACAGGTATCCCTCGAGATACACGGTATTTGAGTTGTACGATTTTCGAGGTGCACGGAAAAAAATGCGACATTCTCTCTAGTTACATGGTATTTGAGTTACACGGGTTTTTACCACTTTTCATAAAGAGGAGTGAACATGTATTCACTAATATATTCAAGGTGTCTGCAGAAACCTTTTGCTTCTTGCTCTGAAAAAGTGAGTTTATACATACATATGTAAATTTTAAATCCGAGTTTCGAATTACATGGTTTCGAGTTACATGGAACCAATTAATCGTGATCGGTGCCGTAATTTAATTTCGTAATATGTCATGAGTAAAAAGTAAAAATCCACGAGACGCTTCACAAGCAAACCCATCGTTGATAACAAAATTCGGCTTCCTAAGACAACTATGGCCTGTTAGAATTTGTTATCGACCCCTACCGCATTTCAAACGAAGTGTGGCTGTGTGATCCTCAGTACACAACCCTGTCGGAGGAGAATAAAAACAAAGTCCTTTTTATTTTTCTTTTTCAAGTTTCGTTCCCAGAAATTCGAACGCGTAATAGGGACTTCAAAAGTGGCGTCACAGAAAACCGAAAAATTGTTTGTCTTATGTGGCGTAATTTCGAACATTGATTCTATTAGACATTATCAATTCGAAGTAGAAAAGAACGACCATACATTAGAACCTAGTGTAGTTTGAATAATATGACAGTTATGTATCATCATCATCATTATCGGCACTACAACCGGGATCCGGTCTTGGCCTTATTTAGCAAGTCTCGAGGCCTGTTAAATTTTCCATAATAATTAATTTTTACGGGCAAGGTTTTTTAGCCTTGCGCCGAATGACAGTTATGTATGTCGCCTAGTAAATGACCTCTTAAAACTTTTAAAATAATTAAATAAACAAAAGCAATGAAAATAAAAGCTCTTGCTCAGAAGTTATCGGTCGCTGTCGGAGCATTAAAAACTCTGCTATAACTTTTGGAAAAAGAGTACTTATACATTTTTCTTAGAAAATTGTTTAGTATATTATAGTACAGCTAAGCTAAAATTATAACAGAAGGAAGCCTTCAGTCTCACACTGCTTCATACTGCACAGCATAGAATTGAGGGTTTTTGCGTGCACACCTTCGTCATTTTTCATTAGTGTTAAACGTTCCGGTTTTCATATAAATAATTTTAAGTAACTTCTATTTAGCATACATTTTATAGGAAACCCACTTGATTTGGAATTGACATAACAGAATTATGGGGCATTCGATTTTCAGCCACTCACTTTTTGTGAAGACTATGAAGATCTGCTTCGGTTGACTTTTCCGTTGTTTCTGATTGCATAACCCTGTCGTTTTCACTTTTTGACTGCATTTAATGGTATATCTATTCCACTATCTGGTCTCGACGACATTATTCAATACCACGATCAGGTGCACCTTACCGTCGTAGGCGTTTTATAGATGGGATTTCTTAATTAATGGCAAAGTGTTAGGCTACATTAACATCGATGTTATGACCTTAGCAGTTGCATATTTCTATTAAGCTTTTCGTTATACTCATTACTCTCAAATGGGTGCTTAACAATCCATAACTTACACAATTCCATTTATTGAAATTCGTTTTTTAAATCGGGAAACTAATTTCGTGTTATGGTGATACTCCATACCATGAAGTTGTTAACTGTGCCCACGATTCACTTTGACTACCGTTGCGTTAACAGCTCTTATTGAACGCTTCTGGTGATGGTCATGCTTTTAGAGACTTTATTTTCCATTGGATCTCATCTTAATTTTCTATATAAATTGTCTAATGGGATTTCCGGCATAGTACCGTGCTCGTAAGACAATTCTACACCTACTATCGTTAAGGAAGTAAGTTTGTTTTTATATCTCATTTAATTACATGACGTTGTTGTTTATCTGGCATTTTATGTGCTCTGAACACATTTTCGATAAATCACAGTAGGCAGTCAAGAATAACCACCCAGAGTGCTCGATACATTTTCATGTGGCAGACAAGACCTTGATTGTTTAGTTTAGTGTACCTGATAAGAAAATGTATTTAGATTGGAAGTTGTACCCAAAAGCGGTGATTCCATCTATATAAAATTTCAAAGTGTGTACTACGAAGAATTAGGAGTCACTAATGAGATGTTCTATCGTGAAAATATATGATCTCGGCAGTCTCATATAGGTAGAATACATTGATTTTGTTTTCCTTTTACGGGGCTGGACCAGGGCCCCAATCCAGACTGGTTTTTATTTAACTGCTTTCAAATTTACAAGATAGTTGAGGTTATCTTTCCGTTACTGACAAACTGTCTTAAATTGATGCTCAGTTCTCCAATTTGCCACCATTTTTGGTGGAATGAAAAAAGTACTAAAATTATTATCCAACTGATAGAATAGCTGAAGTGCCAATTGAAATTACTTACGACAAGCAGCATGAATACCATAATCATTTTAGTTAATCAGCCAACTTAAGAAAATGATTTAGAACGTCCAAATGCTGATACAACAGTCCTTTGATTGTCAGGTTATTCTCTTTCTCAGCGTGAGAAACGAGTTCAATAAAAAACTGGAATGGGTCGTCCTCGCTGTTTTTCTACCATAAAAAGATCTAATGATATTGAAATTTGTCGTGTCAGCTGTCAGTAATTTCAGTTCCTGTGAGAGACCTTCGCACAACAGTTTAAGACTAGCGTAACGGTGTTTCGTTATGTACGTACGTTTTTGGGGGAAAATGTCTGGTCAATTCCGCGGCGTAAATGTTCTTTTTTGATTAAGTCTTTATTATATTGCGAGTTTATTTAGTATCAAGTATTACACTTTCTCCTCGATAGTATAGTGGTTAGTATACCCGCCTGTAACGCGGGAGACCGGGGTTCGATTCCCCGTCGGGAAGCCTCTGGCGCAAGACTAATGGACCTTGCCTGGAAAAAACAAATCATTATGGAAAATTTAACAAGTCTCAGCACTTGCTAAATAAGGCCAAGCCCGATCCCGGTTGTAGTGCCGATGATGATGATGATTACACTTTCAAGTTATTTCCTTAAGCATTAACTTGAACTAATTTTTAAATAAATACGAGGGGGAATCAAATATAAACGGTAATTTTACTTTTTTGCTTAGCTGTTGTTTTGTTTATGAACAGTAGGAAACCGGATTGGCTAGCGGTCGCGCTCGACTTTGTAGTCAGTACGGCCATGAGCTAGCGAGACGTACATACGTATGTTGCGCAACGGATTATTATAAAATTGTTAACAAATGAAGGCGTTCAACCCTCAGACATTTCTTCTCGATTGAAAGCACAGTCTGGTGATGATACACTGTGTCAGAATCGTGTGTATACGTGGGTCAAAGAATTTAAAACTGGGTGAAAACGTATCGAAAACGAAATTCATGTTCGACGCCCAAGGACAAGTCCTACAGATGACAACATCCGCGCCGTTCGAGAGCTTATTGAAAAGTGATTGCCGCTTAACTGTTGAAGAAATCTCATCAGAAGTGGGTATCAGCTATGGAAGTCTTCAATCCATTATCACTGATGATCTTAGCTTCAAAAAAATTACTGCTCGAAGGGTTCCGAGCTTATTGACCGTAAATCAAAAACAGGTCAGGGATACCTTGGAACAAATGGGCTGGGAAACCCTCGTACACCTTCCTTCTAGCCAAGACTTGTCTCCCTGTGACTATTTTTTGTTCGCACCCTTGAAGGGATCATTCGGAGGAAAAAAATTCGAAAGGAATGAAGAAGTCGAGGAGCACGTGCGCACCCGGTTAACAACTCGCTCTAAATCTATCTACGAACAAGGGGTATTCAAGCTTTCAAATCGGTGGCAAAAGTGTATAGATCACGCAGGAGACTATACTGAAAAATGTTAATAGTATAGTATAAAAAGAAATTACCGTTTATATTTGATTTATTCTCGAATGTTGAACTTTCAACAACTTTTTTCGTTCCTAAACTCCGACCCCCCACTCACATACCTCATCTGATCCTGTTACTATTGCTAACCTCTTCGACACTCACTTCAAACAGTCATTTACTAATGACTTCTTTATCATTGACCCGTCATACTTCCATTACCTATTATCTTTTCCCTCGAGCCCCTTCTCCACAACTTCCTTGATCCGCCCATGATTGAATATAAGCCACTGCAACCCAAAGACTAGTTTACACCGGGTCCCGATGGTATATCTGCATTCTCTTCAAGCAATGTTCATCCATTCTCTCTGTTCCCCTCTCACTGATATTCAATCTCTCACCCTTTCAAGGCGTATTGCCCCACATTTGGACAACTTCTCACATCACCCGCACCCACAAGAATGGTCCCAAAAACGATGTTGCGAACTATCGCTCCATCGCCAAACTATCCCACTTAAGCAAGATTCTTGACAGCATTCTATACGCATTTCCTACTTTTTGTTGCAAATCTTTTATTTCGCCAACGCAACATGGTTTTCTCAATGGCGATAAACTACAACCAACCTCGTTGAATTCACTTCTTTTACATTATCAGCACTAGAGCACGGTTACGAGGTCGATATGGTCTCGACCAACCTCAGTAAAGAATTCCACAAAATCTCACACAATCTAATCTTCTTCAAATTATCCGCCTTCGGCTTCGAAAATAGATTGCTGAAATGGATTTCTTCCTATCTATAGGATAGAGTTTATTCCGTTCATTTCAGGTTCATGAAATCCAACCCATTCCTTTCCGCCACTGGGGTGCCTCAAAGTAGCTACCTGGGTCCTCTCCTACTTATACTTGCCACTAATGACATCGATAAAGTCATTAAGAATTCCAGCTTGTCCATATACGCTGATGACACCAAGATATACAAGATCATCGAGGCACCACTTAATGCTGCACTGCTGCAATCAGACCCTGACACCTTCTCCATTTGGTGTGACAAAAATTGCTTTGTACTTAACATTGCCAAATGAAAATCTATAACCATTTCCCGTAAGCATATTCACTTATCCTCACGTCCCTGCACCCTTCATACCCAAGCCTTAACCATTGTCCAATCTATTCAAGACCTCGGGATCCTTTGCGGCAGTGAGCTTAACTTCCTCTCTCACATTGACGAGACGATCCAGAAAGCCAACTCTGCCCTCGGGTTCCTGTAACGATGGTCTAAGGAATTCTCTTACCGCTACGTAACTCGATCGCTTCAATTTACCTTCGTCCATCAACTGCTAGAATATGCTGCCAGGTATGGTCCTTTTTTCACAAAACCCATATCCTTAGAATCGAAAGTATTCAACCCCGCTTCTTTCGGTTCGTTCTCCGAGGGCTAGGATTCGACAACCCCTTAATCCTTTGTGGTGGTTCCGCCAAACCCCACTGTCTACTTACCATAAAACGCCCATAACATTCATCCAATTTCCTAACTTCACTAATGCAATCGCATCAGTACATGAAAATGCTTCACGCATATATATATATATATCAAATCTATGATCTTAAAAAGTCTGTGTCTAAGAAAACTTACCTTTCATGCATTCTTTTCCCGTAAGATTACTTTTATTACCTTATCAGGCAGAACCCCCATTATTACAACCCAATCTACATCAGTTTCTGCTAATGCAACAGGATTAGCGCCTGTAAATGCTTCACGCATTATATAGATCAAATCTGTAATCTTAAGGTCCCTGTAAAGAAAACTTACCTTTTCATGCATCTCTTCGCATACAATTTTCCGTAAGATTTCTTGCTTTACTTATCTGGAATTTCAAACACAAATTCCTGTAAACAAAATGATTCGGTTTGCATACAATGTAACCGTCATGACAGGGACCATAAATATTGCGCCGTCTATTTTCCCAACCGCGCCATGTGTACACCTATGTTCCCTACATATACATTGGCTGGCGACTTGCACCCAAGGGACCAAAGCAAATACGCATTCCGCATCTCTTGGCATCAATTGAATCCTACAGCAGAAACAAATGCAAATAGGAATTCAATACCTATCCTTACTAGCGATGTCATAAACACCACATCCCAGTAACCTAGCTAAAATCCATTAGCACATTTCCACATCGCATCGTCGTCTCTTTGTTTAGTCACGACGCACATTTCCAACAAAGATCCCATTAGCATCCGACGAGTTCCGTTTTATTTGCTTTACCGAAATCGTATCCTATGAGTGCACTTTATGCCCTTTCTTTGTTCTAGGTTCGTTCTCATCCATGAAAGAACCATTCACACATACCACCATGGTCACGATTAGCGAGTAAGCTCTGCACGAGCAAGATATCGCTGAGTCGTTTTCCACCCACTGACCGCCATGGTCACGCGCCACTCCCGCTCTCCGTCACTGAGGAGACACGCATATATATTTCGGAGTCGTGTTAGTGTTGCACCCCAAGTCCTTACAATCAGTGTTCGAATTAGTTCTTATATTTCAAACAGTGCCACTGTAATATGTTAGTATCCAATAAGTAAATGAAACGGAACAATAATCCATGGATTCAAAGTAGTTATCACAATAATAGTGTGTTTTCCTTTTAAAATAAAAATAAAACTAAACAAGGAAATAGCGTGTTATCTATTTTTGCTTGTCCTGTGTTGGTGTTTTATATTTTCACTTGGTGTGATGGCATGTTCTGTGACAATTGATCGATGTCGGCTTTTCCTTTTGTGTCGGCGGAGCAACGGATGAACCTTCGCGAGTGAGCAATTTAGGATGAAGGAGGAAGTGAACGGAGTGCCCGTGTATTGGCACAATACTTCCTCCCCATACCTTCCCCGTACATTAGCCGCTTCAAATTAATCAACCTCAGTACCCTTGAGGGGCGCAAGGTCGTTACTGACATAGTGTTTATTCATCGGCCCCTCTCCGGCTCGGTCGACTGCCCCTACCTCCTTAACTTAATTCCTCTGAACACAAACCCTGGAAATACGAAATCCCCGCTTTCTGCACATTCCCCCACCGGACCTCTTATGCTCTCAACTAACCCATTTCGCGGATGTTGAGAAATGTAAAGTCCAATTCTGACCAATACTCTCAGGCACGGTCTTCTAAACCATTCTCAGCACCAATCTTAAGGGGCGCCTTTGCACTTTACTATACCCCCCCCCCCCCCCCCCCCCCCCGCCCCTATTCCTGCCTTCTTACTTTGTCTTGGTTACCTTAGGTCAAACTTTTTTTTAGTTAGTTCTTACGCTCTTTAGTTTGTAAGTTATATATACTTTTGTTGTAGGTACTTATGTTGATTGAATTCAGTCAGTAAATGGTGTGGTAGCCCCACTAAACAAACATCAGGATTTACTAAAAATGTTAAGTAAAATGTTTCTGCTAGTTAATAAATACCAATAACTTATCAAACAGTCAGATTGTTGTTTCAACAAACGTTCTTTTATTTACAATTTTATAAAAGTACTTCTCCCTTCAGTAATCACAGTCTTACAATAATTTTTATTCCTGTCATTTCGTGTACGTCAAAAGGCGCCAATTTAATTACACTTATAACAGAGTTTTGACAGTTCTAAGATTTTAGGTTAATAGAAAATAATTAATTACAACACTCCTCCTTAATTATTTTACAACGCTGACTTTCAAATACTTTTCGTGACAATGGTTTCGTGAATATGTCTGCAAGCTGGCTGGCACTTTCAACGTTTTCGAGTGCAACCGTCTTTCTATATGTTTCTTTCCCTTTGTAGTTTTACCTTCATGTGTGTTTAGCATCATCTGAATTGCAGCCTGGTTGTCGATCAGCAGTTTCACAGGTTCATCTTTCTTCAAAATTTTCAACTCGAGTCCAATTCTCTTGATCCAACAGACTTCATCAATTGCCGCAACAGCAGGGCGATACTCTGCCTCAGCTGTTGATGTTGCCACTAGCCGTTGCTTCTGGGTGTACCAAACTATCGGCCCTCCTCTCATCACAAGTACTCCGGTGGTTGAGTGTTTCGTCTCAGGATCTCCGCCGTAGTCAGAATCCGAATAAGCGACGAACTGATCTCCTCCATCAAAGTAAATGCCAAGGTTTGGTGTTCCCTTCAGATACTGAAAAATTCTTCTCACCATTTTCCAGTGACTCATTTTTTCTCTTCCGTTGAAGCGACTCAAAAAATTGACTGCAAAACAGATATCTAGTCGAGAGATGGTGGCCAAGTAAAGTAAATTTCCAATTGCTTCTCTGTACGGGATAGTTGGCGGTATCGGCTGATTGTTCTGCTTGCCCTCTTCGTCTGTCACCATACCTTTCTCGATGGGCGTGAAACTTGGGTTGCAACTGACTGACTTGAATCGTTTGATGATCCTGTTTGTGTACTTTGATTGGCCGACAAAGATACCTGTTTCTCCGACCTGAATTTCCATTCCAAGGTATCCAATTTTCTTCTGAATTTCTTTGCTGTAGGTGATTTCAAACTTCCTATTTATGATGTTCAATGTTCGATAGATTTCAGCTTCATCACAGCTTGCAATGAGTCCGTCATCCACGAATAAGTTCATCATAATTGTCTTGTCTTTGTTGTAGTATAAGCAGGTATCATCATCACAGCATATCAGTCCAAGTTTCTCCTCAAAGAACGTTTTTTTTTTAATATCTTTTTTTATTTCTTCCTATTATTATAATTAACTTACTCGCTAGACAAAAATGATTAAACTCTAGCTTATGTTATCTTATTTCTTAACTTACTGGTCCCTTGCGGACTCTCTAAGTTACATGCATATGCTTAAAGCATGAAAATTTGTCTTTCGACATTATGGTTATTTTGTTTACATGAATTTTTAGGGAACTTAATTAGATACAAAGAAAATGAAGAAAAGAAAAAACTTTGTTTTTGTTATTGTTTTTACCTTATATCTAACTTAAATACTAAACTAACTATAGATTTTTATTTTATCCTCAAAGAACGTTGACACAGTGTCGTGCCAATTTCTCGGTGCCTGTTTCAGTCCGTAAAGACTCTTGTTGAGTTCACAAACATCATCAGTGCCATCATCGAATCCTTCCGGTTGACGCATATAAATTATCTCTTCCAGTTTTCCATGTAAGAAGGCTGTCTTGACATCATCTTCTCGGTGGCTGCATGACTCAGCATCAAACGGATTGAAGCATGACGAGTGACTGGACTGAACGTTTCGGTGTAGTTGATTCCTTCTTCCTGTTCAAAACCTCTTGCCACTAGACGTGCTTTTAACCTTCCATCGGCCTTTTCACTTAACACCCATCTGCATGTCAAAGGTTTGACATTTTCAGGACATTTCACAATTTTCCAAGCATTCATATTCATCAAGGAATCAAACTCTTCTTGCATTGCACGCTTCCATCCTTCATCCTTCAGAGCTTCAGAAATTGGAATATCTTCTACTTCTCCTATCATTGCGACGTTGGCTGACTTGTTGTCGGCTTGGTTTGGCTACGATCTCGCAGACCTTCCCTCTTCTGACATTGTTCATTCTCGTCCGTTTGCTTTGGAACTTCTTCAACTTCATCTTCAGTTATTTGACTCTCAAAATTACTTTCAGTCTGATCTTCTGTCGTTTGAGTCTCATCAACCTCTTCAGTCTCCTCTCCCACTTCATTTTCTTCTTCATTCGGGCTTGCTTCTGACTCTTGAATTGATTTCACTGGCTCTCCTCCTGACGGGCTTTTCGTTTCACCTTCATCGAAGATAACATTGTCCGAACAAATCACTTCTCTGCTTCCAGGAATGTAAACTCTGTAACTTGACGATTGAAGATCATATCCAACGAAGATTGCCTTTCTTGACTTCTTATCCAACTTCTTTCTAGTCTGCCTTGTGATTAATACATAACAATCGCATCCGAAGATTTTCAGTTTGTTAATATCAATGCGACGACCATACCACAAATCAGCTGGACTTTTCCCGACGACTGAGCTTGTCCCAGTTTGATTGATTGTAAACACATCATAGTTTACAGCTTCTGCACATAGGGTTTCCTTCAAGTTCTTCGCATGCATGGCTGACCTTGCTGATTCCATCATTGTTCTCATTTCTCGTTCGATTCGGCCATTTTCTTTTGGAGTGTGAACATTGGAGAAGGTGTGCCTGATTCCCAACTCCTCCGGAAGTTTGCGAGTAGTGAAATTGTCTATTTCCTTGCCATGATCAGATCTCAGGACCTTTACTCTTCTCTCGAATTGATTTTCGACTTGCTTCAAATAAATCTTCAACTTTTCTGCTGCTTGATCATTAGACTGCAGATAATAGACTGTTCGAAGTGCGAGTAGTCATCTTTGAACATCAAAAAATACTTCGCTCCTCCGATTGACCTGCCGTTCATTTCTCCAAGATCTACATGAACTAAATCCAATGGTTGTTTGGCTACTTTCTCATTCCTGGGATGTGATACTCGTTGCTGCTTTCCATCGATACATCCTGTACATACTTGGTTGTTCCAGTCATCTACAAACTTGATGTTGTTTTTCTTCAAAATGTCCCGCACGTATTTCAGATTCTGATGCGCGAGCCTCTCATGCCAAGTGACAATCGAAGTTGCAATCAGATTGCTGTTCCGGGTTGGTTTGCGTAACATGACCTTGTACAAGTTTACCTCACGCTGAGCCATCGACAAAACTTCTTGGTTGTCCTTTGCCTTGATAACTGACACATCTTTATCACATTCTTCAGTGTGACCTTGATCCATGAATTGACTGAGCGAAATCAGGTTGAAATTCAGACCAGGTACATAAAGTACATCTTCAAGTGTCGCCAACCGCCATTCATCACCGTTGTAGGCTTCCAGTTCTATGTCTCCTACTGATGTGGCCTTGAGTTGACGAGAATCTCCCATAGTCACTCTGATTGGCTGCTTCAGATCTCTCAGCTTGACAAACCAGTTCTTGTTGGATGTCATATGTTGTGTGGCACCACTGTCCTGATACCAATTTTCATTTGCTCCTTGTTGATGGATTTTCAATTCAGCACTCGACAAACCAATGGCAACGTACAGTTTGCCTGTCCGACCTCCGTTTCTTCTATCACTCCTGTCTGGTCTTTCATTATCTAACTTGTCATCATTTTTCTTCAAGCAATCTCTGGCAAAATGTCCCCTTTGACCACAAACATAACAGGGATAATTCTCCCTGCAGTAGGCTAAATACTTTGCACACGGTCTGTTTGTGCATTTCTTCTTCACGTGTCCTTTCTGCCCACATTTGTAGCAAGTGATTGCAGCGTCCCCTCTGTTTGTTTGGCTTCTGATTGCTTTGCTGTCTCGTCTTCTTCCTTTGCTGCATCATCAAGGCGTTTCCGGATTTTGACTCACTTGACCCTTCTTGTGCCTTGATTCTGTCTTCTTCAAGTCTCAGCTTTTCAAGCAGATTTGGTATTGTACGCTGACGTCCTACTACGTTGTCCCAAGATGTTCGAAAGTGATACAGATGAGATGGTAGAATTGATAACATTCGAGTCATTGCCCATTGTTTATAGTCATTTCCATCCAGAGAGGTTAAATCCTCGGCGTGTTGCAGAATGTCATTGCAATTTGCAACAGCTGATTTAAAGCTGTCAAATGTGAAGCTGAAAAATGTTCGCTGCAAACCTTCGATTTCATAGTCTGACTTTTTACCATACAAGTTTTGCAATTTTTCATACATTTCTTCGACGTTGCACAACTAAAAATCTTTTTCGAAATTGCTTTACTAACATTTATGCCAATGACGGTTTGAACTTCAATGTCTTTTTCTAACCATTCAATTACTTTTGCATCATCAACTTTAGGCCCAGGTTTTGTTTTCACACCAGTTACATACTCATAGATTTTCTTTGACTTTAATGTTAAATCAATTTTAAATTGCCAAGCTACAAAATCTACTTCACCGTCTCGATTTTCAGACAACATTTCAATATTCGACTTGGTTGTTTCCATTTTGACTCAGGACAAAACAAATTTTAACAACCCAACCTGAAAATTTGCTCTACAAATTGTTTTTGCAAGATTTTACAATTTTGATTATTTGTCGCAATTTTACTGACTTAATTTTACTTGCGCTTTGACATTTGGAGGTTATGTTGACACTGCTCACAACTTGATGCTTCACTGACGTTGACTTAGCTGGACACACGGTTGATAAGTTGACTTGGCTGACACACGGCTGAACTGACTGGGATGATATTGGCTTGGCTCGACAACTTCACTAACACTCACTGTGACTTTGCTGGACTTCTCACTGCGACTTTGCAACAACAATTTCTGACCTGACTTGACTAACTTTTCTTTTGTTTGATAATTTGGCGTGTCTGACTTTTGGGCATGCGCTGGGCCCATAACCTGTTAGTTAATAAATACCAATAACTTATCAAACAGTCAGATTGTTGTTTCAACAAACGTTCTTTTATTTACAATTTTATAAAAGTACTTCTCCCTTCAGTAATCACAGTTTTACAATAATTTTTATTTTTGTCACTTCGTGTACGTCAAAAGGCGCCAATTAACTTACACTTATAACAGAGTTTTAACAGTTCTAAGACTTTAGGTTAATAGAAAATAATTAATTACAAGTTTCCAAGTAATTTAAGCAAACATTAAATATGGCCAGAACTTTTCGTATCCGCGACAGTTTCAATAATACACTCTTTTAATAATAATAACAAATTACAGAAAATAAAAACTGAAATTGTAAAAAAATCGTCTCATTTCAAACACGGATAGTTTTTGATCGTACTTCGTATTTTCTTAGTTTTTATATTTTATTAAAGAAATTAATTTTGTTTTTTTATTACCTCACCTCTTTGTAACATATTTTCACTTGCAACCTGTAACATATCTAAGGTAAAAACTTGACTTTTTACTAAAAATAAATCTGAAAAGTATCATTTTTAACGTATAATGTGAACTGATTTTTAAACACCTCAAACTAAGCAATGTTCTTGTTTCCCTGATATTACCATTTTCTGTTATGAGTGAGATGAGAATGAAATATGTACATAAAAATAGCAGGTAATGATGTATAGTAGTTATGATTAATTGTTGCTGTTTTGGTAATCATTCTCGTGGTTGAATCTGTACCAACAGTGAACTTTTTTTCAGTCATTTCTGATGTTGAATGTGTATTTCCCCCCTTTTCCGTTAGTGCTGACCACGTTATTACATTTTATGGAACATGGAATAAGTTTCTCCATTATGTACAGTTTTTTTTAATGGTATTTTTAATCATCACATGTCGTGCGGTCTAATAGCAAGTGTATTATTCGCCTGGTAGAATCCTAGATAAATGTTAAATGTATATAATCCCAGTTCAGCTTTGCGGTACTTTTAATCCCTATTGAAAGAAATTATGTCTGCTTCCTCTGTTAAGCTTTGAACAACGTAAGACCCGCTCCAAAGTGGGGCAACAACATGAGCACACATAAGCTCACTTTGTCATGTTGTTCCAGAAGATAATCCAACTGTGGTTAACTCCTCCCAGATCCACATAATTTAAAATATAGGTTTTCTATTTCAACGAAGAATCACTCATCCAACTCGTCTAGAGAATTCTAAGAGCTTAACGTTTTAAGAAATTTCAAATCCTCTAGCGATTAGTGCTAATGTCTTATTCGGAGGACCTCAGTCCTCTAGTACAGTCGTGTATCCTTCTATGGTCCTCAAGGGGAACTTGGTTCAGTATGTTCTTCAGTAAGATGTTGATATTTAACATTAAAATTAAGACAAAAACATCAGCGAAGCGTGTCACGCCTTTGCATGAATATCTGTTGAACAAATTGTGTTATCAGTTGAATGAGTTCTCCTGCTCTTAGGCGTAACAGGAGTTTTGAACAATATTGTTATCTAATAACGGACCAAAAATCAACACTCTTGGGGCGAGGGAAAGGAACCGAGCGATAGCAATAGAGGCCCTCGGGGGTACTGGCATGAAGTTAATTGGAAATGTGAAAAGCTCCTTGCAAAATTCAAAATCTTCTTAACGTGTTTTTGCGATCGAAAGAACTTCTGAGATTTAAGTGGAACTCAAAACACATTTTGGAACGATACATTGTAAATCCGATTCTAGAAATACACAGTCGTCAGTGCAGTCGGTGTCACCGGCATATGGTTGTGAAATTTAACAGTCTTGAGTCTTCATTTAAAATCCTGAATGCTCTTGAAATATAGCCACATATTTTAGGAAGGACATATTTGCAATGATTTTGCATTCGAGACTTTTTGAGATAAAGTTATTTTTTGTGACATATCCTCCGAGGGAAAGATAAAAAACTTTTACTCACCATTGACTAAGCTAGAGACTATGGATACGTCGGAAATTGAATCAATTGCAAAGCGAACGCCAGTAATGTTTTTCTAAATTTGCACTTAAATGAAATAAAGAAAACACTTTCAAATAAAAATTTGTATTTTTATTTAATTTTTTCGAAGATATGAACCGTTTGCTCTTCGGAGAGTCGTTTCTTAAACTCAATTTATTTTAACATCAAATCTTATACGAGGGTTGCCTCTTATGTTTCGGGATTTGGCAACCCTAGTGTTGCAATCCGGCAATTGACAGCTCTGTCGTAAAGTTGGACATTTTTGAGGTTATACGCACTCAGAACGTTTTGAGATACGAGCGCTATTTGTGTTGTTTACAGTAACTTAAAAGATTCATCTCGGCCCAAAAATGGAATTAGATCGTCAACATTTTCGTGCGATTATTTTTTTACAACTTTCGGCATGGATTAACTCAGCAACAGTGCATGGATGAACTTAATTCAATTTTTGGCGATGAAGCTCCATCAAGGACCAGTGTTTATCGATGGAATGGTGAATTCAATCGTGGTCGTAGTTCACTCCAAGATGAATTTCGTGAAGGTCGTCCAAAATCAGTTGTTGTTCCGAAAACCATTGATGCTGTGCGCGAACTGATATTGGAAGATCGTCATGTGACCTATCGTGAGATTGAGACAACCTTAGGCGTTAGTGGGACCAGCAAACATTCAATATTGCATAAACATTTGACTGTCAAAAAAATTTGTTCGCGTTGGATCCCATACAATTTGTCAATCGGCCAAAAAAAGGCTCGTGGCAATTGGTCGAAAGAAATGCTCAAAAAATACAGTCGCGGTGCTTCGAAACACGTCTATGACATCGTGACAGGTGATGAATCATGGATTTACGCGTATGAGCCCGAAAGTAAACAGCAGTCGACTGTCTGGGTGTTTCAAGATGAGCCAAATCCAACAAAAGTTGTTCGCGCACGAAGCACTTCCAAGCAAATGGTCGCCTGTTTTTTTTCGGAAAAAC
This sequence comes from Microdon myrmicae, assembly GCA_963931805.1. Taxonomy (NCBI): domain Eukaryota; kingdom Metazoa; phylum Arthropoda; class Insecta; order Diptera; family Syrphidae; genus Microdon; species Microdon myrmicae. Next base: position 180,536,305 of record OZ007497.1, on the reverse strand, counting down.
TGGACATGTCGCAACCGTACCACTAGAACAACGCAGAACAGTCAATTCTGAGTGGTACACAACCATTTGTTTGCCAGTTGTCTTCCAAGAAATCAGGAAAACCAACCGCCGAAGACGGATCACTCTTCACCACGACAATGCGAGCTCTCACACATCGGCTGCGACAACTGCATTTTTGAGCACCCAAAACATCGATTTGATGGGTCATCCGCCGTATAGTCCTGACTTGGCACCGAATGACTTCTTTTTATTCCCGGACGTAAAAAACAAACTGAGAGGTCAACGTTTTTCGACACCTGAAGAAGCGGTTGCTGCATTCAGAATGCATGTGTTGGAGATACCTCAATCAGAGTGGCAAAAGTGCTTCGACAATTGGTTCAAACGCATGCAAAAGTGTATAGATCTTCATGGGGAATATTTTGAAAAACAATAAAGTGATTTTCGATGATCAATATTTGTTTTTGTTCTCTAATCCCGAAATATAAAAGGCAACCCTCGTATATATATATATACCTAACTTTCTACATTGCAATATGCTTAATTACCTATTTTCGTGTTTCCACGAATTCTTGTTAATTGCCTTTTAATGAGTTCTTAATAGATTGTATTTCCATCTAGAGAAAATGTGTAATCAGGTATTGTCGTAACATATATTGCGATAGACATTACATTGCAATTTGCTTATTTTATATTTTAATATTTCTATTGAATTTTATTATTTGTTACCTACAATTATGTTTCCGTCTAGAGGAAATGTGTGATTAGGTTATACATTTCGGTTGATGGGTTTTTTGGTGTCGTCGAAGGATTCTTTGACGTAACACGCCCTACCGTTTCACTTCATGATGCAGTCTTGTAGTTGGTTTTATTATTATTATTATTATTATTTTTTTTTTTTTTTTGGTAGCAAGGTGGCAATCTTTGAAAGGGATCTTCGAAATGATTAAAACTATCTCCCAAGAGCGCGCATCACCCTTGATTATTTCTGTTTAGATACAGTGCCTTGAAAAATTATAGACTCAAACGTAAATGCTCAGTTTTCTTGGAATGACTTTTATGACTAGTATGTGACAAAATATTGTCAACCGACACCAACTCAGGGCATACACTTTAAAGGCTTAATTACTTTTTTACCAGGAAAGGTAATTAATTTCCTAAAAAAAATAACTCAAGCTGAAAACCTATAAACTCACGCCATTTATATTTCATTTTTTTGTATAATAATTTCCTTAATATGGAATGTTTTCACGCTCTACAAGGAGATCTGCCCCCAGATGATCAAAGCGTAACGCCGTTTTGCTAAGATGCTCATTTAGACGGCAGAAGTTAGCTTTGTGGAAGTTGTAGGAAAAGCTGTCGTGAGGTATAGAAGGCTGGGTTTTGTGATCAAGATATACGGATAAGAGCAGCGGGGGGTGGTAATTGTCAATTGTGTGGCGTGTGGACTGGGGGCAACTGAGGACTTGTGTGGGTCCGTTGTGAACACGAGGTCCAGTTGTCTCCCCATATGATTTGGGACATAGCTTATTTGATGGAGGCATGAGTCGGTGACACCGTTTATAAAAATACGTTCTTTGGGACTAGTAGGGCCTGAGACATAGAAGGCTTGTTCGTCAGCCAATGTCCATTGGAGATGGGGGAGGTTAAAATCGCCAAGAACGACGATATCGTCTAGGGACGTGCTCAACTGGGTTAGGTTATCTACCGCTTCTATTACGAGTTCGTATGACACGATGGGTCGTGAAGGAGGTATATAGAAGCAGATAATGAAAGGAGACTTAGGGCGCTTGTCGATTTTTATTGCGACGTAGTCAAGATCCGGAGAAGAAGAGATGGCAATTAGAGACGAAGCGAGTCTGTTATGAGTGGGAAGCAGTACTCCACAGCATGGGGAATTGGGACCTTCTCGATAAGCGTTGTTATCGCGAAAAACATTGAAGGAGGGAGGAAATAGTTCACGACTATTAATACTGGGGATAAGGTTGGTCTCAGTCAGAGCGTATACTTATATCGAAGGGGAGGGAATGCGCCTTTTCCAGTGTCGATTGTGTTTTGGAGCAGAGACCCCTAACATTCTGATAGTAGACGGTTAGGGGGAGCATATTGAGGTTATTGAGATGATAAGGGGGACGAGAGGGCGACTGAATAGGGACAAAAGTGCTTGTCATCATTGTGATAGGTCATCTTGTTATCGATATATTGGCGAAATGCCGAGAGATCTTTTAGAACTTTATTAAGGAGCATATCGAGACTTTTATGGAACTTAACGAACAGGCTGCGTAGACTAGGAAAGTCGGTGGATAGACTTTCCTGCTGAATGGAGGCCATTACGCGGGTTTTCGTTTTACCTTCATAAAAGACAGAAAAAGACGCCATCGCCCTATAACAAGTCAATTGAAAAGTCCCCGGCCTGGCACATGGACGGTGGCACTAGAATTAAATCCATATGATTTTTAGTTCGCCCTAACCTTCAAAAGACGCGTGTATAAATTTAACAGATGTCGGATCATTAGTTTGTGAATTATAGTATTTTGAGTGAAGCAACTTCTGTGCCGCCATCTATGTGTCAGGCCGGGGACTTTTCAATTGACCCGTTATGTCCCCTATTCTCGTCATAACAGATTCGTAACTCTGGAAAAGTTGGCGGAACATCATAAAACTTGTGGGGGGCGAGATCGTGGCACCGGCACGGGCGCAGGATTCTACCTCCTCCTCACAAAAGTATCTTCGCGACCACTGATTGTTCCACCTTTGATTCCGTTAACAAGAAAAACAAGCACCAAGTTGATTGTCCACATTAAACGATCGGCACCATCAGATATGAAACACACTGTATGTTGTAAATAATTTTTATTGTTGACTTCTTAACGTAGGTAATGTTCACAATATTGTTTCGACGTTAACTTGTTTTTTTATATTTCTGTTTAAAAGGAATTGTACACTTATTATCAACCGCGGAGAATCACAGAGGATTTTTGTTCATGTTTGACGACACTAACGATTTGTAAGTTCACGGCGATGCAAGACAACACGAATGTGGGGGTTTAAGTTAGGATGCCGTACATGGGCACTAGATACACTTAACTCCCCAACTGTACTCATAGATTGTTCCGTCGTCGAAAATAGTTCTTCAAAAAGAATAAATGAAAATGCACTGGTGTTGATTGATGTTAATCCGTTTTTTTTATTTATTTTATAACTATCCACATTTATTTACAAAAGAACTTCACCGGCATCTTCCTTAGTACATGAGTTTTTCTTGTATCTATTAGTTTTCTTATCATGCAGATTCTATCTCACATTCTGCTTCAATTAAGTACGGAAACAACGTATGTCTTGAAAATTTCCCTCTTACTAGGACTTAAAGCACTTTCCTCCTTATGTATATATGTTATATAATTAATGTCAATTAATTATCACTCCCCCTTGAATTATTAACATCTCGTGTCCTTACGCACATATCCTTCATCCTTCCCATATCCTTCCCTTCCCTACAAGGTACGAATTGCCTATTCCCTTTACAATAGAATTTAATTTAAATAAACGTAAAACCAATTTAACACCCCATTCGCATTGCAATAGTCATCTTCTTTGTATTAGCCATAGTCGCCCCCTATTTGCCAATAGCCAATTGTGCCGCTTCATAGAAATAACTCGTGGAACCGGAACAAAAGAGGATATGTGCCGTGAAGCCACGAGAGAGTCCTCCTTCTGATTTGTGTCGTGATTGAAAAAGGTTGTGTGCTCCGACGCTCAACCAATATTTAAATTAGCTCGGTTTTGGATTCAGTGATTGGCGCGTGCGGTTCGTTCTATGCCGCGAAAAAATAGAAACAGTTAAAAAGGATTGTGTGGCCTAATTTAACATTATAATCGTTCGCTAAAATCAAGAGCCAAAAGAAACAATAGAATTAAATAAAATATCAAAATAGAATTAAATAAAAGTGTGGCCTAATTGAACATTATATTCGGCATTATAATCGTTCGCTAGTTTAAAATCAAGAGCCAAAAGAAACAATAGAATATTTAACTAAAATATCAAAATAGAATTAAATAAAAGTGTGGCCTAAGTGAACATTATGTTCGAACATTAGAAACAATAGAATAATTAAATAAAACTATCAAAATAGAAAAACTCTTGAGGTGTTTTATTAAAACGGAAACTAGCAGAAGCAGCAGAAGTCCCACTACGCACACACCCACCCAGATAGATTAATCAGGGGTAAGTTCTGTGAAAAACCCATAACTAATAATAATTAATTAGTTAATTGTTAAAAATACATTTAACATATGTGAAAAGTATAAAAACAGAACAACACAACAGTAGCGACTCGACTTTGGTGTACGTACACCTCGGGGGAAAAAAATTTGACTTAAGCGACTGGTTTATGGGGAAGAATTAAATTAAAATTTCGCGCGGCGGCGTGATCTGACCGCGGTGATCATTCAATAGTGACTGATTGGAATTAGGAATGGAAATTGGGATTTCTGCTTTACACACCGATCCGCCAATGGTAATCGTACTCTCTTGTGCATTCCTCAATTCCCCACGCTCATCGAGGTAGAAAAGTACTTGTGTATTCGTTCGACGTCGATGGGCGTAGAAAGGATGAAGAAATCAAAAGGAAAGCACAATAACCCAGGGTTGATCTGTCTTAGTGTGTGTGTATTAATGCCGCGTCTGCGACTGGTCCGGGTCCCAGCGGTGATTGTGGTGCTCTCATAGGTCATCGAACTATGGAAAAACAGAATTGTGGAGGAGAGGAACATTTAGCTGGTGCTATTCACTTGCAAAAACAGATCATTGATCCCAAGCGAATGGATGATTTGATGAAAGTCGATAGAACGCTACAACGGCTAGGGAAATGGTACCGTGGGAAAACGCTAAGGAATGTTGGTAATTACCCAAGCCAATGGATGATGATGCAACCGCGTCGTTTGATTCGACTTGGTTGTTGCTAACCAATACGAATGGAATTTCCGGTGGAAATCTCATGGTTAGAGTAATGGTATTGCCGTATGGCGGAAATGGTAGCTAAACTCAATTATGCATTATCTGCATAGGATAATGAGTTTAGCTATGCGTCCTTGGCGAAAATATGTTATTTCAGATGAATAGCATATAAGGGGAATGGGTATAAATGACGCGCTGAAAGCGGTCGAAATAAAGTATGGAATTGTGGGTTCGTTCTCCATGTAATGGTTCTCCCCCCCCCCCCCCCCCCCCCCGTTAAGTAGTCACGAAATAATGGTAGGGGTGCTTGGGAGTTTGGAGTATGTCGGAAGGGAAGTTAGGTACTTGGTGGATTGGTAGGATTCGGTTGCCTAAAGATACGTGCTCGGCTTCGGGTGAGTGGAGGTTGAGGTGGTTGGCGAATTTGGCAGAGTCTGGGGTCTGGCGGTTCCAGTTGAAACATCGCACCAGATTTCGCCCAAGGGATCGCGGAGAGTGATTTTGCGCAGCTCGAGTGCTGTATCAGCAGTTATAAGTGATTCGAGCTGGCTGTCCTCCTGTTGGGCCAGGGCTAGGTCGGCATTGTTCAGTGTGGCGCGCAAGTGAATCGTTTCGATTCGAGAAAAGGCGTCCGCCGAGATGTTTTGTTTACCGGAGATATGATTGATATCGGTATATAAGTAAACCTTGAATCTACTGGCCGAAAGTCCTTAATCTATTCGGTTAATGCACAATTGCATTCAGTGTTTTCTTGCCATACGGCAACACTATTGCATTAACCCATGAGATTTCCACCGGAAATTTCAGTCATTTTGGTTAGCAACAACCTAGACCAGATCAAATGACGCGGTTACATAATCATGCATCGAATTTGGTTCACATTACAATAGTTCCTTAGCCGATTAAGCGTCACTTATGACTTCCCTCAGCCACTCTATTCGCTTGGGATCAATGATCTCTTTTAACAGATGAATAGCTACAAACCAACTTCCATACTCATCTCATTTCCCCTTACCAGAGTCCAACGTACTTAGAGATCATCATCATATCCTAATTGGGTCAGTGGGTCAGTCTCAGAATGGCATTGCGCCATACGTGCTAAAGCTAATTCCAGTTCTCTCATTCTCTCTTGTCTGTCGACTATTGAATTACCTGAAGCGTTTATCTACCTCGATAGGCGGAGAGAATGAGAGAGCACAGATGTAAGGATGATCTCGATTGGTTGTTGGTCATGTAAATCCAATTGCCCATGTTTCATCCCTTAATGCAGGCATTCGCCAGTCAGTCACTATCCAACCACAGCAGCGTACACACGTTACGTTGCATTCAGAGTCGCTTGTCATTTCTCATCGCGCCCGGTTACGCCGCTGCGCTGGCGTGCAATTTAATTATTCTCCGCATAAGAGTCACTATCCTATCTCCCCCGTGGTCGATCACGCGGTCGCTTTGAAAAAGAATAAAAAAAGAAAATGTATATAGTTCAATTTAGTAAAATTAATTATAAGTGCTAAGTTACGAGTGTATAATAAGAGATAAATATAAGGTAAACCAAATTAAATTAAAATAAAGAACATAAAAAAAACAACAAAATAAAACAGTGTTTTCGGTTCCTTTTTCCTCGGTGAACAATTTTTGACGGCGTAAGTGTTGGCGGGTGAAGTGAATCCGTGCCATACGTTGGCAATCATACTTCTACCCCCACAGTATCACACCGTACCGGGCGCAGGGTACGGTGAATGGAGAAGGCGACTGACTCCTTCAGTGGTTGGATTTCGACTTAGTGATTCAAGTCTCGTTTGTTTGGGGTGAGTTTGGTGGTGTGGTGAAAAGGAAATGAAATTTCCTTTGACCAGGGACCAATGGAAGGCGATCTCTGGCACGCGGTGGTGTGCGTGTGTGATCGTACCCATCACAGTGTTTATCGATGCATTTAGCAAAGGATAAACAAAACCTGAAACGAGGAAAAAAGAACAAAGGGATCGAATAGATCATTGTTTACGCTGTGCATTGTGGCTATCAATGACGGCAATTCATGGGAGAAATGGTGCTGAAAACAAATAAGGGCATCATTACAGTCGTGGATGGGTGGTGCGGATGCGTTAATAGATGCGTCGCCATTAGGGAAAGGTGCTAATGGGTTTTAATGTTTATGGCGTCTCAGAGTGCAGTAGGAACCGAGTTCTTGTTTGTACTAGGAAATGCTAGAGGATTCGGTTTCGATGATAATGCTTTGGATGCGGTAATCGTTTGTCGATTGGACAAACGAATCGCGGGTCGGTTTATTGCAGCTGTATAAACAAGCTGTCCGACATAGCATTTTACGATGACAAAGGTGCCGAATGATTTGGGATTTATGATGGCGTATGATGTGAAGAATTCTTTACAGGAAATTTGAATAACGCATTAAATGCGTGAATGCTCTGAGAATTCTCTTTAGGGATTTTCAGATATTGCGTTGGATGCATTAAATGCCCGTGAGAAGGGAAATGTTTCAGGTATACCGGCGATTGGGATGCAAATATGGGTTGCGAATATGGGGGATTCTTCAGGTGAGCTTTAAGAACCCCCACAAACTCTTCACTTGTACATCCGTATTGAGTGAGTATCTGTTCACCTGCGCATTTCTGCCTTTCCGTCGAGGCCCCTTATTCATCTAGTTGGTTTATTTTTTGTTTTAAATTCACATTTATTTCCAATACAATTACAGATTTTACTAAAGAGTAAATGTTAAATTCTATTTTATATGTATCGTTTTTACATTAACTTACATCGCAAGCACTCTAAATTATACAATATCTATTTTTCTATCCATTTGGCGTAATGATTTCAAACCGCACAGTACCCGAAATGCTTTCTTTGAATTATTCATGGTCCTTTAATATTTTCGAGTCTGTTGTCTGATCAACTCCCAATGATTCGGCAGGTTAAGCTGATGCCTGACATGCGTCTTCATGCTGTTAGGAGGGAGTTCGTGAAACGGGTGCAAATACCCGATCCGCTGATAGATCATACATCCAGGAAGAGGGTATAAATGCCCGCCCCACTCATAATGAATGAATTAAACATTTCGTCTGCACTTTACACTTTACAACAGTCCAAGTGGGACCACCCCGTAAAATATGAACCACGGGTACTTAAATTCTAATTATCTGAATTGTCTCGGATACTTATTGCCTTTCTTATTTTGAGATGAACGACTCAAATTCTGAAGTAACGTATCTTTCAATGGTGTTCGTTGAGGTGTTGTCCTTAACGTTGTGGTTTGCTCTCTTTTAAATGGGAAGTGTACAAGAGGTCTAGGTAGCCACTTCAATAGAGTGCTGGAGCAGATATTTTTTGTCTGTGTTAAAGAGGATATTAAATTGGCTGGTGCCATTAATATGAGTTTAGTGTTTAAGTAGAATTTAGAAATCATGCTCAACACTCACGGGATCTCATCAAATGGTATTTGGTTCTTTCTGTCAGCTCTAAAGTTAAGACCTGAATTTACGTCGATACGCTCACATTGCTACTAGTTGGGGGACCGGGAAAGTGGTTTGTCCAGCAATATTTTGTGTAAGTACATTAGTTGTGGTTTCTATAAACAATGTTATAAATGCGAATGACTCATCATTGCAAACGACGTAGTAGTGTTCAAACGTGCAATTTGATGTCGTTATCAGCACTCTCAGGTGAAGTGAACAGGATGTTCGATGAACGCGTCGCACCCGAGAATTAATTGATTGCCATCGATATCTAAACAGGTACAAGATGGAGATGTATCTTGGGCCAATTTAATATTGATTTGATATTTAAGAGTATCGTAAAGTTCCTCTTTTGTACGCGGGTATTAAAAAATCACCAGATACATTCGTTGGACAAAGACTTAAGGACTTTTGCCCTAAGATATCCATTTATAAGCGTGTAACCGTTGGTCGACGACGGGATGGTTCTGCTACTGCAGCAGTTGCTATAGACAGTCGGTGCTCTTATATACCTGAGACATGTATGAAGTGTTGATATTTTTTGGTACAAAGATAGGTTTGTTCATACGTCGGTGGTGCTTGCTGGAGCACTTAAGCGTTTAAAGAACAGCAATCATTTTGCGGATGTTATTGGGTGCTGTCAAAAAACCTTCGTGAAAGCAAATCTTGGTAGTGGGATTCTTCAAGTTCATCATTACCCCGAGCCCAAGTTGCGCTATTGGAAGCACTTTAAACACTCTAACTGATGGCAATATGATAACCTTCGGTTCCTTGTTATATGTTAAGAAGATTCTTTAAATATATGCACAGCAAAGCTTTCTGGAAAAAGGTTCCAAGGTTTGTGGCTGCAAGGGTTCGGATATCTGTACAATTGAAGAATTAAACGTGAATCTGCTTTAAGGTTTTGTGCAGTATAAGTGAATCGAAGTTTTTGGCATCGCTTCTTGAGTTCCTGCGAATAGTTGTCATAGTAACATTTATTAAGGACACTGTTACACCATCAACGGGATAGTAACAATTTATTACACTGATAGTTCGTGTCTGTATGTCGTTGATTCAGAGCGAGTTTAGGTATGTGCGAATAATTATCAAACATTAACCCATTTTAATGTTGAAAACTTTACAATAGCGTTTAGCGCTTTTGTATTTTTAGAATATAGAGTGTCTCAAAACATTTTTTTCAAAACAAAAGATTTTTAATAAAATAGTGGATAGATTTAGTCAGCTAATATGTACATTTTACTAAAGTACGATCGTCGACCCTTCGTTTAATAAACTTCATTACTTCTAAATGTGTTACACTATTTTTCTGGCCTTCTTCTGAACGTAAGGCAATATTTTCAAGTTGAAATGCTGATGTTATGCGGTTTTTGTCCATTGGAGCACTTAAGCGTTTAAAGAATAGCAATAATTTTGTGGATGTTATTGGGTGCTGTCAAAAGACGCTTTGAATATTTATTTTTGGATTTTTTAGTGTTTTTTCTTTATTAAACTTCTCTCGGGAGAGGCAAACCTATAGCGGCGGGTGGGCGCCCCGAGATGCCACCAAATAACTGTTGCAGTTCTTTTTGAACAGTTGCAGCTCGTAACGCTTCGGGAACATTCGCGTGGGAAGAGAGTTCCGCAGCTTCCCCGCTCTGTAACGGAACGAGTTCTGATGTAGGGATGTTCGGGCCGTTGGGAGATGAACCGCAAAGTGGTGCGATCCATCGGTGTGTCTTGTAGAGCGCAGATAAACCGAATTGCGTGGAACAATACCACGAATTTCCGAAGAACAGTACCCGTGATAATATCTGTAAAATAGACAGAGGTCGGCTACGCGTCTTCGATGTGCTAGCGGCTGTAGTCCCGACGTCAGCGCCGTGTCCCCGATCAGGCGGTTCGCTCGTTTCTGTATGCTCTCAATTAGGTCGAGGGTATGTTTAGGAGCCGAGCTCAAAACATGAGAGCAATATTCGAGCGCGGGTCTAATTTGGAATTTATATAGGAGAAGAAGTTAGGCCAGAGTAAAATATTTCTTGGCTCTAAAAAGATAGCTCAGTTTTCCTGAGGCTGATCTGGCTATGCTCGACATGTGTTTATGCCACGATACATTCCCACAGACCGTGAAGCCGAGCAATTTCAAGCTTTCCCCAGATTCGAGGGCCTGGCCATTCATCATCAGCTGTGGAACCGATGATCCAATTTTCTTTGTGAATGTTGTATATTGTGTCTTCGCTGCATTGAAGTCGATGAGATTGGCCCTTCCCCACTGCAGGACCTCCTCTAGATCCTGATTCAGAAAGTCAATCTGTCTACATCTCAGTTGGTGCGACGTGATGCACCAATCGGCCGAACACTCGAAAAGGAGGAAACAAGCGTACTATCATCCGCAAAACTAAACACTTTCTTATTCGTTGTCTTCAACAAATCGTTTATGTGAAGCAAAAACAAGGTTGGAGCTAAAATAGAACCTTGAGACACCCACGAATTAACAGGCTACAGACCTGAACACTCGTTGTCCCCAACAACCCGGATCGATCGATTTTCGAGGAAGCTCTTCATCCAGTCGCAAAGCTGCTGGGAAAGTCCATATGAACGAAGTTTACTCAGCAATCTCCCGTGCCAGACGCGGTCAAAAACCTTGGAGATATCCGATGCGACCGCCCTTGACTCAACATGACGCTCAATCGCAGATGTCCATATATCGGTTATAAGTGTCAAAAGGTCTCGCGTGGACTGCCTGCCACGGAATCCGTACTAACGATCATTCAGAAGCCCGTTGCTCTCTAAATAATTAATTAACTCAGTACTGTTAACTTTTTCCATCACCTCAGATAACATAGACAGTAATGCTATCGGGCGGTAATTTTGTGGGAGACACATTTTTCCCGTCTTTGGGATTGGTTGAACTCGAGCGATTTTCCAGCAGACAGGAAAGTTCCTCCGTGCATAAGATAAGCGGAAGAGTCTGTCAAGAACCGACGATAGTTCTGGAGCACAGTTCTTATTGACTATTGTTGGTCTTCCGTCCGGTCCGGTTGCCTTCCTACAGTCCAGTTCACGTAGATTGCGTGAATAGTGCGCGGGCGAAATCTCACAGCCCGCATGGAAAACCGTACCGCCGCGATCACAGGTGGCTCCAAAAGACCGGCATCGAGATTTGAATTCGCGGGAAATTAATTCGCAAACACATTAGCTTTATCCTTTGAATTTGTGACTAACGTCCCGCTGTCTGTCACCAACGGAGGGAAAGAAGGGGATGCGAAGTTACTGCTGACAGTTTTTGCCATTGACCAGAAGGAGCGCGAACTAGTCGGGCACCGAAGGAGTTTATTAGTCACACTGTCATTGTGAGCTTTCTTCGCGGTATCAATTGCCTGCTTGCACGCGTTTCTGATTCTAACAAAATTCGTTCTATTAACATCGGTGGGATTGGAGCGCCGTTGCCTGAAACCTCTATTTTTGCAACGATTTTCACAGTTTTTTTTTCTTGTATTTGTTAATTTATTTAATAGCCATCTATTAACTAAACACTAATAAGCTATTACCTCTTTCACTATGGTTGTGTGTTTGTGTGGTGTGTTGTATCTATTGCAATCGTCACTGTTGATGACTGACTTTCGTAGCAATGGTTCCATAGGGGACCTGATTCCATATACCACCAGAAATAGAGCTATTTTTTGTCCATAACCCATTGCGTAATCCACTCGTTCAGTGAAGATAGCTCTTGAGTTTCTTGATCTCATTTGAACATTTCCGACCAATCTCTTAAACGTCATAATAAAGCAACAGAATATGCCATACCCTTTGAATTCCGGTTGCGAAATGCCGGGTACCAATGTGTATTATCTAACCGAATAAAAGTGCCTGTTGTTGTCAAAGATGAGCCTCAATACACTGTCGATGTACGTATACGTCATAAACAGGGTGTTTCTCGGGATCTTTACGATTTTAAAATCGCGGGAAATGTGAGATACAGTGACGGTGAGGATTATATGAGTACTGCCAATTTTCATCCTATATTGGTGAACATTACCATGGCGGACTGGTGGAAACAATATCATGCGTTTACAGTAGAGTAGTATTTCCGCGTCGACAAGCTTGGAACAATTAAAAAGTCAAATTCGCAAATGAAATTTGAAGAATTCCTCCAGCAGTCATGAAAAGAAGTGAAAATTACGAATTACGGTCGAAACGCTTCGAGTCTGTGCAGCCGCAGATGGTCGCAATTTGTCCAATTTCATATTTCGTTATTAATATTGATTATATTTTTATCATTGTAAGCATTATTTAGCCAGTTATTGCGTTTTAAAATTGTTAATACCCCATTAAACATTCTGTATTTGCAATATTCGGTTTATAAGAACCTCTGCTCTGATGGTGGTTGGTTGGTGTGGGGCTAATGCGGCAATTGGTTCTTGTACGGCGTCGGAGTGTCGTGTTTCTTTTCTTCTGGTTGGATTATCACTTTAAGATGGTGTCTCATTGTTTTGTGATAATAATACCCGTTTCGAAGAGTTTTAAAATTCTAACTCAAATGTCTGATATAACATATACACGAACACTTGATTATACAAGAAAAACTTGGAGAATAAATAACAAAGTGGAATCCTTACAAGCGGTATACTTGGAACGACTTGTATTAGAGTTTACATTATATTTATTCCGTTTTCATCATTTATTCCATTCTAAGTTTCATTTATACTGATTTTTCATATATACCTCCTGTACAAAAACTACCCGGAGTAGTTTAAGAATACACAAAAATTAAGTTTATTGATTAAAACTTTGTTGAGGTGCTATATTTTTTGATTAAAAGGGTTCGCTTACCTCCTTATTGTTTGTGTCGTTGGGTCATCTCCCTTCGTGAAGATCTTCTGGGGGAGCGTTTATTGGTGGACATTGGTTGCGTGGAAAGGTGTGCCCCTTGGACATGAAAGGCCTTATACAGGATAGATCCGGAATTCCGCTGATCTATCATGTAAGTAGATCATCCGTAGACGAGCGATTGTGCTACGACCGGGAAGTAACGCGCACCGAAGAAGAGCTCTTGCGCTTCAGTAGAGCTATCTCCCATAGAGACCGGGACGATAGTATTAGACAGCGTCAACAGTTCTGGTGGTTGAATGGCATATAAAGACCTGGATACCAATGCCGGTATAGAATCACACTATCATCAGCCAGCTTACATAGACTTAGCTTTTCTAGAATTAGGGTAGTATAAGATTTAAGTTAACTTAATTTAAGTGCTTTTAAATGAAATTAAAAAAAAAAAAATAAATAAAAATAAGGAAGTTAAATTTTAAGAAAAAAAAAAATTGTTTTTCAAATAATTATAAGTACTGCCACAAAGTTCTGTCGCCGAAAGGCAAATTATACAATTGTTAAGTAATGTTTAACTTAGAGCGTCTGCAAAGGACAAGTAAGTTATAATATAAGATAATTAAACTAGAATTTAAGCATTTTTTGCCTAGCTTATAATTTAGAAACTAAGTATATAAAAAGAAAATAAAAAATGTTTTAAAAATGAAAAATGAAAAAGGTATGCCCCTCGCAGCTTCCTTCTTTTGTGTGAGGGGGTCCTGGTTTCCGGCGTGGGGCTCGGTCGTGAGCTCCTTGGCGGGGAATGGCGGAGTCTCCTGTTAAGGTACCAACGGTCACTCCTCGGGCCTTTCAGTATATTATTCCCCCTTGGTCACCGGGCGCCGCTTTCTCTGTTGCTGGGGGGTTCCCGCACCGGGGTCCGCAATACCCTGTTAAGATCTGTTTTTGTTTTGGGCTCCCGTACTAGGGTCCGCAATACCCTGTTAAGATCTCTTTTTTTGTACTTCCCACCGGCGGAATGTCCTAAAGAAAATTAAAAGATTCGGTTTCGGCGTTACCTTAAATTTTCTGTTTTATTTCACCTTTCTAGATTAGACCCGACATTTGATCTTTAGAATTTAACTGATGGATGCACGGCCAGCGATTCGGCCTCTGGAATTCTACTGATCCCGAAATTGAAATTTGTTGCCCTTTTATTTTATTTTGCGTTGAGAATTGTCAACTTTTTTAATGTGAAAATTACAAGAAGCACACACAAGATTTTGTGTGCTTCAATTGGAATTGTGTTCTAGGAAATGGTTAAGGATTTATTTGAATAAATTCTTGGAAGGGAAATCATGAAATGCATTTTGGGTTAAGCATTTCATGATGTCAGGGTTATGGGGAATTGGATCACTGCACGACAAATGGATTTTGTTTTAAATTTATCGTGCATATGATTCAATTGGATTGGGATATGAGTTAATGTGAAATTGAATCAATGTGCGACAAATTAACTTTTGGTTTAATTTATCGCTCATATGATTCAATATGAAATTTGGATTTGGGTTATGGGAGGTATTGGAGATTTGGATGGGATTATTTGGGTATGTTGGGGATTTGGACGGGGGTGGCGATTTAGGATCGCTACAGCTTATTTATCACCTTTAAAACAATCCTCATTGTTTGCAATACAACTCTGATAATGCCGAACTCATTCTTCCATTTATGTCTCATAGGACAGTCTTTGTTTTTTATTATTTTTAAAAAAATAATTTTTTTGTTTGTGTTTTTTTCGCGCGTACGATAAATGGTGTCAACCCTTGCTTGGAGTTCAGGAGTTGTGTGTTTTTATTGTGCACTTTTGTAATTGTTTTTGAAAAACGTTTTTAGTTACGCGCACTGACACTGTTCTAGTTTTTTCTATAGGGCAAGTCGCTGGTTAATGGCGCGTGTTTGCGCTCCGGTCACGGTGTTCGAAGGTTGCGCGTTAGTTTTCGGGGTCACCAGTGTGGGGATGGTGGGTAGGCGCCAGCACGGGTGCTGTTTCACTGTACCCCCAACACGTCACTGTGCAAGTAACACCGACAGGGGAGAGAAAAAGGGAAATAAAACGCACAGTCGTTCGCGAATTATTTGGCTTTATTGTGTTCTTTACTTGTTTCGTTTGTCCTCTCTTATAGACAAAATGTTTCGGCTTTTACTTACAGGCAACAGTTCTTACACTTACACGGGAACATATATACGCTACACGAACAAGTGGCCTTGTGTATGGATCTCTCTATATCGTTATATAATATAAGACTTATTTCTTAATTTAACGGCAACGTGTACTGTCACTGATTATACGTTTTATAGTTTCTTTTCCTCTTATTGGTCTTCACTTACCGCTGGACCTGTCCTAAACTCCGTTCACATAATTAACTCATTGTTCTTAAAATCTCGCGGCGTCAACCGTGGTGGTCGCGTGCACGTGACATTCCGCGCGAGAAATTCGGTAAGCTGAACGTCCCCAGTTTGTATATTTCTATCTTTATATTCGAAATTAAATTTATATTCGCGTCTTCTCTGCAATGTATAACCGTTCGATGATTACTGTATTTTGACTAACCCGGTGTGTTGGGGAGGTGACTGACGACTTCCGTGTTGTGACCCCGGCGGCGGTTGGCTAGCGACTGACTCTATGAATGAAAATAATTCATTCATTGCGTCGTGGCGGTGCGTCATAGTAAAATGAGAGGCTTTGGACGTGTGGCCCGTAACAAACTTGTGGAACTCAATGTTGTGGACCGCAATGGGAAGAATTTTATGATACTGTCCAATAGACTCCCCAACGGCAACATGGGTTTTGACAGTTACAATTCCTAGACGCCATAGGTAGAATTCGATTCTACCAAGGATATTTGCAGCGGTAGCTTGTGGAATGCATGTTATGGACTTCAATTCGACGAAAATTATGTTACTATCCAATATACTCCCCAAACAGCAACATGGGTTTAAACAGTGACAATCCCTAGACGCCTTAGGTAGAATTCGATTCTACCAAGGATATTTGCAGCGGTAGCTTGTGAAACTAATATTTTGGTTCAATTCGAAGAAAATTACGATACTATCCAATAGACTTCCCAAACGACAACATGAGTTTTAACGGTGATAATTCGGCCTTTGTTAGAATTCATGGGGCTTCGCAGCGGCAGCATATGAAACTCACTTCCTAGAAAACTTCGGTAGGATCCAATAGTCTTCGCAAACAGCAAAATGTGTTTTAGCAGTGAAAGTTCCTAGAAGTCTTTGGTAAAATCCACGGGTCTTCCCAGTGCATCTCAATAAAAATTGATCCAAATGATCCAAAGTTCTTCGCAATTGGCAAAATGTGGTTGCCTTTTATATTTCGGGATTAGAGAACAAAAACAAATATTGATCATCGAAAATCACTTTATTGTTTTTCAAAATATTCCCCATGAAGATCTACACACTTTTGCATTGCAATTGGTTCATGTCGAAGCACTTTTGCCACTCTGATTGAGGTATCTCCAACACATGCATTCTGAATGCAGCAACCGCTTCTTCAGGTGTCGAAAAACGTTGACCTCTCAGTTTGTTTTTTACGTACGGGAATAAAAAGAAGTTATTCGGTGCCAAGTCAGGACTATACGGCGGATGACCCATCAAATCGATGTTTTGGGTGCTCAAAAATGCAGTTGTCGCAGCCGATGTGTGACAGCTCGCATTGTCGTGGTGAAGAGTGATCCGTCTTCGGCGGTTGGTTTTCCTGATTTCTTGGAAGACAACTGGCAAACAAATGGTTGTGTACCACTCAGAATTGACAGTTCTGCGTTGTTCTAGTGGTACGGTTGCGACATGTCCAGTTTTTCCGAAAAAACAGGCGACCATTTGCTTGGAAGTGCTTCGTGCGCGAACAACTTTTGTTGGATTTGGCTCATCTTGAAACACCCAGACAGTCGACTGCTGTTTACTTTCGGGCTCACACGCGTAAATCCACGATTCATCACCTGTCACGATGTCATAGACGTGTTTCGAAGCACCGCGACCGTATTTTTTGAGCATTTTTTTTCGACCAATTAACACGAGCCTTTTTTTGGGCGATTGACAAATTGTGTGGGATCCAACGCGAACACATTTTTTTGACAGTCAAATGTTTATGCAATATTGAATGTATGCTGGTCCCACTAACGCCTAAGGTTGTCTCAATCTCATGATAGGTCACATGACGATCTTCCAATATCAGTTCGCGCACAACACCAATGGTTTTCGGAACAACAACTGATTTTGGACGACCTTCACGAAATTCATCTTGGAGTGAACTACGACCACGATTAAATTCACCATACCATCGATAAACACTGGTCCTTGATGAAGCTTCATCGCCAAAAATTGAATTAAGTTCATCCATGCACTGTTGCTGAGTTAATCCACGCCGAAAGTTGTAAAAAATAATCGCACGAAAATGTTGACGATTTAATTCCATTTTTGGGCCGAGATGAATCTTTAAAGTTACTGTAAACAACACAAATAGCACTCGTATGTCAAAACGTTCTGAGTGCGTATAACCTCAAAAATGTCCAACTTTACGACAGAGCTGTCAATTGCCGGATTGCAACACTAGGGTTGCCAAATCCCGAAACATAAGAGGCAACCCTCGTAGCAGTTTTTCCATTGATGTTTTGAATTCAAAGGAAATTTTGCCGTTGAATACTGATTTCTTTTTGATATTAAAAATTGTTCCTTACAGCAGAATGTGAATTTTGACTTCAATAGATATTTTTTCGTTAATTAATAATATTTTAAAATAGCAGTTATATTCCCTGGTCGAACAAAAAAATGAAATTGGGATGTGCAACTGTTGGATTTTATTAATCAAAAAGAGAAGGAGTGGATAGTTACAATACTAATAGGTGTCTGCAGTAGAGTTGATTAGAAGAATAGTATCGATTCGCGGGGATGGCACGTGGCTGGACGTCCGTACTCCGTGGCGGCTGGTTGAAGAAAGAGACCGATGATGTGCACGTACGTCATCAGGAAAGCAATTGCAATTTGACGAAATACAAAAGGGTGGATGTTCGTCGAGTTCGATCAACTTCGTTGTCGCCGGTGTGCGCATCGGATGTACACTCATGGAGAACATTTGATGTCCAATATTTCCCCCGGTGCGAAGAAAACTCACATCGGGTTTAGGAGGTCGAGACACCTCTCGTGCTTCGGTTTGGATAGGGCCTTAGTGAGAATGTCTGCAGGCATTTGTTCCGTGGGCATGTATTCGACCGAGAGTGTTCCGCTGTCCAGTGCTTCGCGGATGAAGTGGTGTCGGACGTCGATATGTTTGCTCCGGGAGTGGAATACGGGGTTCTCGGCCAGCTTCCGAGCGCCGCTGTTTTCGTTGAATAGCGTCAGCTTGTCTGGTAAGGCGAATCCCAGTTGACTGATCAGTCTTCAGAGATGTATGGCCTCTTTCGCCGCGTCGGATATGGCCATGTACTCAGCTTCTGTGGATGATAGGGCGGTGGTCCTTTGCTTCTTGGATTCCCAAGAGACCGCTGTGCCGTAGAGTGAAAAGACGTAGCCGGTGTATAATTTCCTGTCGTCGGGGCAGTTAGCGTACCCTGTGAGGCTTTCACGGCTTTCCTTGAACGTAAGCCCAATGTTGGGAGTGCCTTTGAGGTAGCGCAGTACACGTTTCGCGGCTTTCCAATACTGTTCGTTGAAGTCGCTGTTGAATTGGCTGAGTCTGCTCACGGCGAAGGCCATGTCTGTGTCTGGTGCATACGGCAAGGTACATCAGAGATCCGATCAGCTCCCTGTACGGCAAATTCTTGTCGGGTTCTTCATTTCCTTTTTGGAGCTTTGTGCCGTTTTCCAATGGGGTGCTCACTGGTTTCGAGTCGTTCATTTTGAATCGCTCCAGAATCTCCAGTGTGTACTGCGTTTGAGTCATCCGTAGTTGCTTCTTTTCTCTTTGGAACTCAATTCCGAGATAGTGCTTGATTTCGCCGAGGTCCTTTCTTCGGAATGTCTTCGATAACCGTTTCGTCAGTTTCTGTATCCTTGCTTTGCTTTGGGAGGAAACTAATATGTCGTCCACGTATATGGTGACGAGTAAAATTTCCTTTCCTTTTCCTTCGAAGAAAATGCAAGGATCGGCTGTAGACTGCTTTAGGCCTAGTCCCGAAAGCTCGTGGTGCTTCTGTGGTTCCTGCTGCCTCGGAAGAAGTGTCTCTCGTTTGGAAGAGTTTTCGGGGTCTTCCCATGATTCCGGTCCTTACTTTTCGTGGTCTACCTGGTCCTTTGCGTGTGTGTGCGATTGCTTCTTCTCTGGTTGGGGTTGTTGGCGGTTCGGCTTCTTCGTCGCACGTTTCGTCCGCGTTCTGGGTCGTTGTGTCATTGTTGTTGGTTTCCTCAGGTGTGATGAACTCGACCATGTTGTGCTCCGTTCCCAGTTTGTCGTTCGTGGAGCCGAGTCCGCGAAGGTTGGTCTTTCTGATGCTTTGTGTGAATACAACGTCTCTGGTGATTTCTATTCTGCGTTGGTCGAGAAGCCAGATCCTGTATCCTTTGGATTGATCAGAGTAGCCGACGAGTATCCCCTTCTGAGATTTTGGGTAGAACTTTCCTTTCCTGGGTCCTCGGAGCCGGGAGTAAACGGTGTGTCCGAATTCACGAAAATAGCCGACGTTAGGCACGTTTCCGGTCCATAGTTCGTGTGGGGTTTTGCCATTTAAGGCACTGGTGGGGCATCGGTTACTGATGTGGTTGGCCGTAGTGATGGCTTCACCCCAAAATCGTGAGTCCATGTCGGCTTGAATGAGGAGACATCTGGCCATTTCCACAAGGGTTCGGTTCTTCCTCTCCGCTACTCCATTTTGTTGGGGGGTATGAGTGACGGGGAATCGATGTTTGATTCCGTTCTCCCGCAGGAACTCCTTGTTTGTATACTCGGTGCCGTTGTCGGACTGTATACACTTGATCTTTCGGTCGGTTTGCTTTTCGGCGAAGGCTCTGAAGTCTCTGAAGGCGTTTAAGACTTCTCTTTTGCTTTTGAGCATGCGAACGTTGCACCACCTGGAGCAGTCGTCGATGAACATGACGAAGTAGGCGGATCCTCCTAGGGACTCGGTGTTCATCGGTCCGCATAAGTCGGAGTGGATTAAGTCCAGGATGCCTGTCTTTCTGTCGGATGATTTTGGGAATGGCAGTCTCGTTGTCTTCCCGAGGGCGCATATGTCGCACATCGGATCCTGGATCGGATGCTCCATGGACATTCCCCGTATGCGGCCGTTTTTGTGGCTCGCAACCAAATCCTTAATGTTTAAGTGTCCCATTCTGCGGTGCCATTTTTCCAGCTCGGGGGTACGGGAGTGTCCGGAGTCGGCAGCGGCAGCGGTGAGTGTTGGTGGCCTCTGAATCGCCGGAATGAAGTAAGGGTCATTTGTTCGTATGGCCTCGAGGATAGTGTGTCCCTTTTCGTTCGTGACCTTGGCGCCTCCTTTGTCGAAAGTGACTTTGAACCCCTTGTCGGCGAGTTTGCTGACCGACATCAGGTTCATCCTTAAGTCCGGCACGTATAAGGCGTTCGTCACGGTGATGTTTCGTCTGCCTCCGCTGTGGACGGTGGCCATATTGATGTCGCCACGACCGGTGATGTTGGTTGAGGTGTAGTTGGCCAGGTTTAGCGTCGTGGGATGCGTTTCATGGTATTTTTTGAAGGCGTGTTTGTCGCTCGACATGTGCGATGAGCTACCGCTGTCCAAACACGAGCCGCCGTCGATAGTTGATTTGGGGGAGTGCATCTCGTGCTGTGTTCAGCTTGTGAGAGCTAGGACGCTGATGCCGTTGTTCAGCAGCTTCCTCTCCTTTCCTAGCTTCTTGGATGTGGACGAATCTTCCCTGATCCGGGATTGAAATTCGGCTGCCTTGTGTCCGATCTTACCGCAATTGTAGCATTGGAAGGACGGCTTTCTTCGACTTCTGTTATTGTCTTGGTCCTTTTCTCTTTCGGTCCTTACGACGTTGTGCTTGGCGGCCATCGCGCCTTGCGTTTCGAGGTGCTCATTCGTGTGTCTGGCATCACTTTCTTCAATGATTTTGATGCGAAGTGCCTCCGGAAATGGAAGTTCGTCCCGAGATTAAATGGCGCACCTGAAGTTTTCGAATTTCGGAGAGAGACTCTAAAGGAGCATGATGCAAAGCAGGTCCTCATTAATCACGATCGCCATGTCAAGGAGTTTGTCGACCGTATCGAAAAAGCTTCTCAGGTGTTCTCGCACGTCGTCGCGGTCACCCATGCGGGGGTGCGTGAGTCTCTTCAATAGACTGGCTTTCCTAGCTGGTCCTTTGGATTCGTATATGGAAGTCAGTTTCTCCCATACGTCGCGCGAGGTTTCGCATCCCTTGATGCATTTTATCTCCGGTGGACTGATTGCTAGGATGATGTCTGCTTTGGCCTTCCTGTCGCCCGTTTTCCACTTCTCGATTTTCACCTCGTTCGCTCCCGTGGGTTCAGGCTTGGGGAGTTCTCCGCTTATGTATCCCCACGCGTCATTCTTGATGAGGATTGCTTCCATCTGCAGCTTCCACGTGTCGAAGTTTTCCTTTTTGAGGGGCTCGATGCTCGCGCTGGATGGCGCCATTTTGGTGAGGGCTTCGTGTTTCTTCTTATTCATATCACTAATCGCGATACGCGTGGTTGATAGAATACATAAATGAACAACCGTTAAGCATCCTGTAAGTCTTTTTTTATAGGTATTAGGTCTTTGCTCACCTGAACTTGGTGATCACATTCGATTTCTTTAAACATTTGACCGCGATAGCTGCTAAACAGGCTTGAATATCATCTTCATGTTCAAAATTAACTTTAGGCATACAGATAAACCAGAAAATCGTTCTCTATCCCAGCGACACGAATGTGGAATGTTCTGCCTGTTCGTGTGTTTCCTCGTTATTATATTATGTAGACATTTAAGGCATATGTACAGTGATACCTCCTTTTTCATTCCCTCTTCCACTTGAACTGTGCTTTGATTTTTAAGGATACCTTAAAAGCCCTTTTGTTCATTTGGATAGGTGATTATCGTACTTTATCTTAAGGTTGAAATGTCTGTGATAAGTTGTGTTTCGAAAACTTCGGAGTGTCATCATTTTTACTCTTAGTTCGCCAATTTGTATATGCTTATTTATTTATTGTTGACGGAAGTAGCTCGTACTTGTTTTGAAGCACATTGAAGAATTTGGTTCAGGTTTCCGCAAGCATTCAAAAGTAAATGCCTCTGAATTTACTTCTTTTTTTCTTTGGTGTTCTTCTATATCGTCTGTTCGTCCTCGCCTTCCCGTGCCTTGTACTTCAGTGTCGTAAAAGTTTAAAACTCTCTTTGTCGCGCACGAGAAGTGCAAAATAAAACGAATATTGTCCGATGTATATCTAAAGGTTAATATTTCTTATTATTGACTTGAGTTTCCAAGAATAATTTCCATAAGGTCCTGCGGTTGAAAATCGTTTTACAAAAACCCAGTGCATTTACGTGATGAATAACTCAACAGAACTGGATCCCTTAAATCGAGGTTATTTGTAAAATCAACCCTTTTCTTCACCTGCTGCATTCTGAGTTCTAGTTTCTGAAGTGAATTCATTTTCTAATTGCCTTCAAATTTGATGAAGTGTGGAAAGCAAAATTGATTACCGCAATCCAGTGAACCACCCTCGAAGGATCCCTGTTCATTCTTCAGCACTCTCTTTTCGTTAGGTAAATCACAGCAGTATCAAAAGTTTGCCTGCCGTAGCCTGACGAAAAACGAGCGAGTTAGTTGGTTTTAACCTAAAATGGATTCCTAATTGTATTTGGTTCGCAAGGCGATAAATATTCACATCACGCCCACCCCAACAACGGCAGAATTCAATAATGGAAACCAAAATAAGGATTTCTTTATGTATCCCTGATTTTAGAACTTGAGCTGATGACCCGAAAGGACTTTTATAAAATGCTGAAACAGCTGGGAATTCCAATTGAAATCTGAGAAAGACGAATTACCCCAATTAACCTTCTGCAGCCTATCCTCCACTCAATGTTCAGAATCGTTTTTATTTTGGATGTCCCTTTGCCACTACACGTTTCTTTTGCGGTCTGAAAAACGACAAGAAATTTAGGGGGGGAATTCTGTTGTTTACTTTGCTTAGCAAAAGGAAATTGTTCACCGGCATTTTTTCAAACCACCAACAATTTTCTAAATCAATTTCCAAAACACGTTCAAGTCATTAAAGTTTTTGCCTGTCGCCCCACATAACTTGTTTTCACTTTTTGTTGAAGGTAAATTGGGCCCCCACCTTCTCTAGTGTCATTTATGCGACGGACAACCTTAGAACGAGCCTCAGTTTAACCGCCTCGTTTGGGTTAATTTTTTCAGTGCTTAGTGCGTCTAATGGTAACGGCAACCTTGTGGGTTGAGAGTGTATGTGAGGCGAAAACAAGCAGATACAACTCGAGTATCATCGTTGTCCTCTCTCGGGCTCTACCAGGTCTACTTTAAGTCGTTGACCCAGAATCCGTTTTTGTAAGTCGTCGACCCATATGCGGCACACACAAGCCAGCTCATGCAAACGACTTATACTTCGGAGATAAGTTATTGCCTCTGGTGTGGGACACTTGATATTTCCAACTCACAGCAACCCATCAACGAAGACAGTCGGAGCGGTCGGAGATGATATGTCGTTGCCAATTAAAATCGGGAGACATTTAAAGGCCGTAAATTAAATCTGCACCTTTGTGATTCAATGGGTGGGAATCGGCAGCCGGTTTGACAGGAAATGAGCACGAGCGCAGACAGAACTTGTACACTGGTAAGATGCTAGTAGACATGAATCTTTGGAATGTATCCGCATCTGTGGCCCCTATAGGTGGCTATAGCTAGCAAGTGGTCCACTCGAGCGAAGCTCGTTATTGCCATCCAACGCAATAAGTGTGCCGAGCAAAGTATGCCATTATTATATCATTAAAGCAAACCGGTCAATTAAGACGCGGAACTCTTGTGCGTGATGGGCATTTTATTTGTTCGAGCGTCTGCATGGTTACTCTAAGCTTTCGTCACCCAAGTTAACTCTTCTGAATTTGTGTTGGGAACACATATAATAATAATAATATCTGGAATGCCTCCCATAAAGTTCGTGGTCATCATCAATTGAATAAGAACACAACGGTTTTGTAGAAGTCCTTACGAGGGCGAATGGGTTGATGTCGTTTTTCTGAGGGACTGTGGTAACGGCAACCTTTTACATCACTTGCAACTTCTTCAAGTGGAATTGACTAGCTAAGAATTCATGGCATTGTTAACAAGCTATGAAGTCCCGATTTACCTGACTGGAATTAAGTCGGCTGGTGGAAGATATCAAGCGGAAAAACCATCAGAAAATATTTTACGTCTTTCCTCTTGATATTTCCATTTGTGTGAGTTTGTGGAGGAAAGCCGGTAACTGTGTTTACGTGGGTGGATACTACAAAGTGAAACGAAAGTGAAGTTGTTTGTTACATCAGCCCTCCAGTAAAAGGGGAAAACATTCCGAAAGAGAATTAATTCGAGCGTAATGACTATTTTAAATCTAGCGCGAAGAATGGATGGTGTTGAATTGAAGAGTTGCTGACGATAATAAGGTAGATTATGCTTTCATTTTGAAATAAATGATGAGATGAGTTGCGGGGAAGAGAGTGTTCAGATGCTCATTATCAGGGGGCAATAGATTTAGGAATGCGGTATTTGAACAGACTTGCAAAGTAATGTGCCAAGTTAGCTACATTGTTTTTTGTTTATGGTTGCGCTGATTGATGTATTATCTTTTAAAGATATCAAGTCCGAGCCTGTGGCAATCGTGCTCCCTAAAATATACCCTCGCATGTCTTTTCCGGAACTGATTATTACTTTAGGCTGATTTTCCCGTGTTCGCGATTACTGGTGGCTTCTTTTGTATTCGGGTTCAAGTGAAGCTTGATGTCCAACATTTTCCTGACCGCATCATATAGTCTATCATTAGGCAGATTGTTCTCCACTGTTCAAATTGGCTGCATTCAAAAATAACATGTGGTACATATTCTTATCGTTCATCGGTCGTTGGATGGATTGTTGAAAACTTCTTCTTCCGCCCTGCTACGCTGTAACCCTTAAAAGGTATCCGAAAATTCCTATTTGCCCGCGTTTCCGATGGAAAAAAAGGATAAAGATGTTATTGTGATCGGCACCCCACATCAGGAAGGTAGTTCCAGTTTCGGTATGAATGCTGTATATAGACTTTTAAGGATTAGATAATCTGAAAGGTTTATAGGCCTTTTTTCGATTTTTTATATAGCTACAGATACTCCATAAATATATATATTATACATACATTTGTGGGGGTGAAGAAGTATTGCACCAAGCACGGGCACACGATTCACTTCTTCCCCACTGCACCGTCACTACGAAAACAAATGTTCGCCCGAAGAAAATCCAGGGAAAAAAAAAAGGAAACGAAAACACTGTTTAATTTTGTTGTTTTTTTTTATGTTCATTATTTTAATTGAAATAAATAATTTGTTTTAGCTTATATTTATCATAACTTATCACAAGATTTCTCGGCGCACGGCTAATAACCTTGCCCGTAAAAATAAATTATTATGGAAAATTTAACAAGCCTCGAGACTTGTTAAATAAGGCCAAGACCGGATCCCGGTTGTAGTGCCGATGATGATGATGATGATGATGATCACAAGATTTAAATTGAAGAACTTATGTTAGTGTTTACAAAGAAAAGGATCACAACTCAATGTAACTATCGAAAAGGTGCGCTTTGGCAAATAATACAGAAAGAACTAAAAGCATTTTGAGAACTGCGACGAGTATGTTGGATGGCGTTTAATATTATTACAGATGCGTGTCTGACCGCGATGGCAATTGAATACAACAAACCCGAAATCCTGGTTAGCCTCGAGCGGCGGCGTGACAGCTTTAATGAACACGTATTTAAATTTTTCTTGAGCGGCAGCGTGACTGCACACGATAGTGGTTGGATAGTGACTAATTGAATCAGGGGTGGAAATTCGGTATTTCATTTTACACACAGGACAACCAAAAGAGACCACGCCTCTGCTCTCTCAGCCTCACGCTCGTCGAAGTGTGGTAACTTCTGTTAATTGGTAATTGACGGACGTGGAGAATGAGAGAACAGAAACACGAAACATGATCTCGAGGTAGCTTGGGTTGTGTGTGCTGGTATCAAATGCAGCTACTGACATGACCTACTGACCCAGTATTACGGGTGTGGTGTAGTCAGAGCGCATTGAACCATGTAAAGACAGAACTGCGAAGGAGAGGAGAACCTAGCTGGTGCTAATCACCTGTGTCACACCCCACTACTTATCATATTATACTTACCGACTACCCAGGTGATGCACTTTCACCATTCGTTTGATATCAAAATCAATAACAATAAATATTCCATTGTCCCAAACATTTGCATACGAAGCCACACTCCACTCAATTCATATCTCCATCAATCCAAGATATGCAATTCATTTCTTCTTCAGAAACAATATTCACTCATCCCAATTCAATTCGCAAATCTCATTTTCAATTCGATGTAAACAAACATCCACAACGCAAGCATTCTGCAGACACAGCAAAATGCACAAGCGAACCGAACAAATTGAATCGTTTAATCGTTCGCTCAAGGTCGTCGCAATTTAGGTTACACCAACAGATGTAAACATACGGCGGCATTGTCATAAAACGATTCAACGGCAGCAAACTGCCTACACATGCGGAACGGGAATTGAGTTACTGAATTCAAAGTATGGAGCAATGCTAGGAAATTGGAGCGGACGTTGGCTCCGCAAAACGTTTAAACGTTTAAATTGATTCGTGTGCAAGTTTCACAGGTAAAGCAATTAAGTAATTGGTAAAACCTGTACCGAAATAGCTTTTTTGCAGAACTAAACGAGTGAGCAATGACAGGCGAATAACCTCGGAATAGGTTATTCGTTAGGTATGTATAATAAATGTTAGCATTGGAGATAATAAAAATCCAATTGTTACACCTGCAAAAAGAGATCGTTGATCCCAAGCGAGTGGGTGATCTGGGAAAAGTCAATAGGACGCCGCATCGGCTAGGGAAAGAATACCGTGGGAAAAACTCTATGGAATGTTGGTAAATACCCAAGCCAATGGATGATGCTGCAACCGCGTCGCTTGATTTGACTTGGTTGTTGCTAACCAATACGAATGGAATTTGCGGTGAAAATCCCATGGTTAGAGCAATAGTATTGCCGTACGGCGAAGATAGTAGCTAAACTCAATTATGCATTATCTGCATAGGATAATGAGTTTAGCTATGGGTCCTTGGGGAAAACATGTTATTTCAGGTGAATTGCATATAAGAGAAATGGGTATGTATGACGCGCTGAAAGTGGTCGAAATAAGGTGGAAATTGTGGTTGGAATTGTGGGTTGTTTCTCATGTAGAATAGAGAAGCCCCACACATTGACCGAAACCCGGTGGTATTGGTCCAACTGGATGAACAGCTTGCGCAACTTACAAAGATAATATAAATAATGCCCTGGGAGAGATAGCAAAGAGCATTAGGCGCCACTACGGCAAGGACAACAAAAATCACTCAAGGAAGCTATCTGAGGCGGTTATTGCGAGAAGTAAAATAGCACAAACCGGACAAAGTAAGAAAGAGATGCCCGTAAATGAGAGCCAAGTTACTTAGTAAGGCCATAGTCACTCATGGTCCACAATCCCCCAAAAAGGGAAGAAAAGCGCTACCCAAGTGTGAAGAGACCCATAAAAACAGTCGATAAAGCCTGCATTACAAAAAGATCGTTGCCTTCAGGCACCTTCAAATTTGCCCCAACTGGAGAAAACACATGTGCAGGTATACCGAAGTTCTTGAAGGCTGATCCTGAACTAAGTGAACTCGAAAACACCCTGATTAAAGTTCGAAATACAGTAAAAAGAGAACTAGAACTGAAACGCTGACTGGAGGATACGCTGAATACGAAAGGGCAAGAAGCATTGCAGAAAGAAGTCAGTGTGAAAACAATGATTCAAGAAACAACGGTCGAGTACCGAGATCTGAATGAGGTCATCACTGTCACGTAAATTTTGACAGCGAACACTATAGAGTAACCTTTACTCAAAACGACTCGAAAGGAAACGTTAAGCAGTCAAAGAACGATGCCTAATGGCACACAGGCGGGCATTATCAGCCTATCAAGAGAAGGCTAAGATTATGATAGCCTAGGTTTCCTGCGTGTGAGATGGGTAAGGTTCAGAATACGAGAACACTCCAATATGTACATGTGAGAAAATTCTACAAATTGATAGAATAGTAAATCTGTGGGGGGTTTTCTATACCAGATGGAGAACCAATCCACAATTCAAACCTTATTTCGACCGCTTTCAGCGCGTCATTTCAACCCTTATTCCCCCTATAAGCTATTCCACCCGCAAAACATGTTTTCCAAAAGGACGCATAGCTAGACTCATTATTCTATGCAGATAATGCATAATTGAGTTTAGTTACCTTTTCGCCATACGGCAACTCCATTTCTCTAACCCATTTCCACCGGAAATCGCATCATGTCGGTTAGCAACGGCATAGTCTGTCCAAACGACGCGGTTGCATAATCATGCAATCGCTGGGGAAATTATCAAAGTATGTAATTTAGTTCCCACTGTCAGAATTCCCTAGACGATTGGGCGTCCTATTCACTTTCCCCAGACACTCCATTCGCTGGGGATTAATGATCTCTTTTTTACAGGTGAATAGCCACAAAACATTTTCCTCTCCTTCACATTTTTATCTTTCCCGGGTTCATTGTACTCTGAGATCACCACAGTCACCGCACTAGGTCAGTGGGTCATCCCCAGAGTCTGCATTAGTGCCTTACCGCACAAGCCAAGTCTACCCTAGGTTATTGTGAGTTTCCTTTTGACTTCTTCATTCTTTCTATGCTCATCGACCGTCGAACGAATACACAAGTATTTATTCACCTCGATGAGCGGAGACATTTGGGGAATGCACAGGAGAGCGTGATTACCATTGGCTGATCGTTGTGCAAAATCAAAATTACCCAATCATCCCTAATTCCAATCAGCCTTCACTCAACCATCACAGCGGCAAGTCACGCCACGTTATAAATCGATTTTCATTCACCGCGGTGTGTCCGAACGTTTCATAAGAAATTAATAGAGTGTCGTGTCGAGTTGGAGTCGTGTCCTTTTTTTTTTTTGTCTAAACCAAATCAATTTTTGCAACGGCAGGCAAAGGAAAATATCGAGACATTTTCCGATAGAATTCTATAGTTCGGTGAATTTGTGTTCTAACAGTTCGGTGAATTTTCAATAATTATTAATTTAAAAATGCCACCCAACATGAATAATAAACAGTGTGGTTAATGTACAAAGTAACAAATAGACTGCTCCTTACAAATGTGATAAAATAAACTCTGCGAAATAAATTAAAATAAAATACAAAAAAAAAAGTCTAAAGCCTGTGAAACAGTGCGTTTTATTTAACCATTCTTATCGGGTGAACAATTTTCTGCGGATCATCGTTGGGGAAAAGTGAACCAAGTGCCCGTGTATTGGCACCACGAAGTTCAACGCCCATAGTTCCATCCTATGTAATATCTACACCTCAGATATTTCTCGCCCTGTGGTCGGGAGAGTAAACCAGATATTCTATGCGGATGACGCCCTAGTGTACACGTCATCCAAAAGCCCTAAACTTGCAACAAATTGACTCAGCCGTAACAGTAGCTATAATTCTGAGTAGTAAACACTCCCAACCTACTTCTCGATATACACAGAATTTACAAATACAAATAGGAGGTATTACGATTAAACCACAAGACTGGACGAAATATCCTGGGGTCATCTATACCCCAAAAATGAATTTCATCAAACTTGTCTAAGATCTAAGCAACAGCACAACATTTTGAAGTGGAGCAACAAAGTCGACACCAAAGTTAAGCTTCTCTGCTATAAGCAGATAATCCGATCTGAAATATCGTATGCCTTTCCCATATGGTCCTGCATATCTTTGGCCCATGTGGAAAGACTTCAAGTTTTCGAAAGGAAATTCCTTAGAAGATGCATCAACCACTCTAGAAGCCTGGCGGTAGCCATTACCTCAACTCTCACCTATACGACGGCGCCTCCATTACCCCTATCCACGAGTACTTGCTACAATTAGCAACAAGTACCTCGAAAGCATTCAGAACAGCGAGAACAAACTTGTGCGGGAGTCTTGCGTTCTTGACCCTTCTCTCCCTCGATCTCTTCGGATCAAACCCCCACAATTTCTTCTTCAGCACAAAACTGAAGAAACCACGAACAACATCCCCCTCTATAATAGAAGATTCCTGGACCCATCGCATAGGGTATACTGCAGACACACTACAAACACGCACACAGTACAAGACGGCACAAATGCAAAATTATCAGATGCCGATTACGTGATCTGCGTCTACTACCGCACTGAGGACCTACCGGTCTCGTATGATTTCCTTCCTACGATCCCTCAATCCAAGTAGGTAAAGAACATTTGAACTAACCCTGACCACACTATCCTTAGCACTTTCTTTTGTACGAACTCAACGATACACACTGACCGAGTGCGGACGTGTTTTCAATTCGCTGATCGAGATAAATGTAAAAGTTACTTTTATGAGTCGCGTGTGAAATTTGAAATAATAAGACTGTTTATAAATAAATCAATTCTAGTGACAAGAACAGTCAAAACAAAGTTATTATACATAAATATAAACAAATAAAAGAGAACGAAGCCACGTGTTTTGACGGTCAAAACAAACACCGTTTAATACTAATCAACTGTGAGAGTGTATGTGAGCACGTGTTTAGCAAAAAAAAAAAAAAAAAACAATCAAAGTAAAAGAAAAACAAAACAGTGAAATTACAAAGCGAAGCCAACCTAATAACTGGTTTACAACAAAGACTGGCCAGCTAACTTGGATGCCACAAGCTCGGTGTACTGACCCTCAGCATGCAGAATGGCAGACAAAAAACAAAATATTAAACAATTGAAATCAAAGTCCGCGTTAATAAAACGCCCGGCGAGCTCCCCACTAACACGAGCGACAACAAATGTCAACAAGCCAGACGAGGCAATAACAGACTTGCTCGAAAAGGCGCAAAAAATGGAAGAGGACAATACATTTCCCCCGGTTCCATATAATGACGGCCATGTAACCAATAACATGTTTACATGTTCAGCGACTACCGACACTGAGGACGAGGAGGAGGAAATCAGCGATTTTGAAACGAGGCTAGCCAGAGCAGGGGCGCAATTAGCAGAGAAGCGTCGCAGGAAAAAGGAATTGGCAGGAAAGGAGCAGCTAATGGTAAAACAACAGCAGCAGAAAAATCAGCAACAATGTGCACAACAGAAGCCTACCCAACAAAAAGGATATCCACCGCAAGAGATTACAAAACAACAACCACAACAAGAGCAACAGGCAGCAAAAAGGAAAGCGAAGATGCCGCCCATCAACATTACAGATATGGACTGTAACGAACTGGTAAGTCTATGTAAGCTTTCTATTGGGGAGGATTTTTCAATTAAAAGACTGACAGGGAACAGGTTTGCCATACAGACAAATTCGGTTGAGAACTTCGAAAAAAATGAAAAATATGCTAAAAAGGGCCACCGCGGAATTTTACACCTACATCCCGAAAGAAGTAAAGAATATAACGGTTCTACTAAAAGGCGTCGACCCTGAAACAGAACCAGAAGTTCTATTACAAACGCTACGAGAGCTTAACTGTAATGATATTGAGTTTATCGCGGTAAAACCTTTCAATACAGCTAGGGCTAGACGGGAGAATCGAAAATTACCATTCTTCCTGGTGCAGCTGGGCCCTGGGAGCAAAATTGGTGGACTTAGGAAAATCACTATCCTGAACCATTAAATTGTCACATGGGACAAATTGAAAAAAGGCAGAGATATTGTGGCGACTCTAACAGGTCTACACACAATTTACAAGCAAAATAGTGAAGAACCGAACGAAAAATCGAATAAGAAAATACACCAGAACCGTATACCGAGCGATAACATAACAATGCACATCAGTGGAGTATAGTCGAGTTTAAAAATCAAATTATAAACACGGTCAGTAGCCTGATGGGTAACGCTTAGGTTCATTTTTTTTCGTGATTCAAACTGTCATAGCGTCAGTTCGAATCGCACGATCTTCTTCACTGTTATTTCGAACGCTATAATATAATCCAATGTCTTCGCTGCCTGGGTTCGGGCACTCAGCAGCAAACTGCGAAATGCAGTATCGATGCGTAAGATGCGGACAGGACCACAGCGCAGAACAATGCACGTTAGGTAAAGAAAGGGTAGACGACAGATCTCTTCTGAAGTGTGCAGTTCGTAAGAGTGAGGGACACCCCGCTAATTATCGAGGCTGTCCTAAGTTCCGCGCACTACAGGAAAAAAAGTTTTCACAGCAACGAAAATTAGAACGCTCGATAGTTCAATGGCGACCAGCACTAAATGTAACACCACAGTTCTCGTATGCTCAAGTAACAGCTGGTAGCAGAAACACGACACAACCCACCACACGGGTACCGCCGCAACATACTGTGCCTCCAGAAACAATAACACTAGCAGATGTGCTCACAACCTTGCTCGCTATACAGACGCAGATGACACAAATGCAAAAACAAATAAAGGACCAGGACACTAGACTAGACTGGGTCTATTCGCAATTGTCTAGCCAGCCGTCAATATAAACCCCCCAACAGAAAGCACAATTAAGGCTTTAGTCGTGAATGTAAATTCACTTATCTGAATCGAGAGGAGCCGCTCTCTTTAAACTGTTGCAAGACGAAAGTCCTGACGTGCTTCTGGCTAGGGAAACTAAGCTGAATCAGATGCATAAACTATGTCACACAAACTACGACATTATACGAAGAGGCCGACCCAACTCCACACAAGGAGGAGGGGTGGCAATCTTTGTTAAAAAACAACTTCAATATAAGGTAATAAATAGTGGTGCGATGCGCAGATTTCAGGTGCTTGAAGCGTGCATTATCCGCATACCCCTCCGACAAGGTAGGGGGATGTATGTGATATCTGCCTACGCACCAGAAGCACATCATCAAAATCAATTTATAGTGGAGTTAGAGACTCTTTTCCAATGCTTACAACTTTACTCGGAAGGGAACTATTACATCGTGGGTGGCGATTTGAATGCTAAACACCCAAATGGGGGAAATAGCCTATCCAACACGAGAGGAAATCAACTAGCTGGTTGGCTAGATCAACATCACATTGAATATAAGGCTGACCTGCTAGCTACAAAATATCCTTCTTTCCCCAGAGGGGGATCGTACACATACTAACAGACAAGATATAAACTGCCTACGTGCAATTGAATATGACAGCGATCATTGTTCATTATCGATCGTGATAAAAACACCAAGTGAAGTTGTGGAACTCGGTGAATGTATGATACCGCAACCCTATAACTATGGGGGTATGCGATGGACGCGTTTCACGAGAAATAACAAGAGAAATTTGCTTAACCCTCCTACCAACAGAAACATATCCAACGATGACATCGACAAATACATACAAAAAATGGACGAAACCATAAAACAAACTATGGACCAAACAATACTAAAAACCACACCTACGGACAACATGAACATGTACCGAAACGCCACAATCAACGCACTCCACAGAAAAAAAGTAGACTTCTGTCTCAACTAAAACTACGGTACAGACGATTTATTGATAGGCATGACCAGGAGATAGGCTCCTCGATAGTATCGTGGTTAGTATACCCGCCTGTCACGCGGGAGACCGGGGTTCGATTCCCCGTCGGAGAGCCTCTGGCGCAAGACTAATGATCTTGCCCGGAAAAAACAAATCATTATGGAAAATTTAACAAGCCTCAGGACTTGCTAAATAAGGCTAAGACCGGTTCCCGGTTGTAGTGCCGATGATGGTGATGATGATGATGACCAGGAGATAATATCACTGAAGTCCAGATTAAAAAATCTCGAACAGCTGATAAAAGCCAACTATAGGCTATCAGCAAATTTGTATTGGAACAACAAAGTTCGGGCGGTAAAATCCAACAACCCCAGTATGTTCCCGCAAATTAATAAAATATTTAGACGGAGTAATGAAAACGAGATTCTCCAAATACCACGAACTGACGAAAACCAACGAATGCTGGCAAATATAGGCATAGACACAAACAACGCCATCCTAAATGACGAAGTTTTTGTGTTTGAAGATCCCTTGGAAAAAGTGAATGTTGTAGGGGCCGTCTTTCAAGAACTGTACAAGGCAAATGAAGTAATTCGACGCGACCATGACTTGGAGGATAAAGTTCTACTGAATTATCGTCATCTTCGAAATGACATTTCACAGTCGCGATCAGAAAACCATGGTTTTATCGAATTCAGTAATGAAAATACGGCAAACGCCGAGATCACTTTCGACAGCGCTAACAGCCTTTTGATCACTAGTGAAGACATCCATGGCGTCTTTGCATCATTAAGAAACAAAAAATCAGTTGGTATCGATGGAGTACCCAATATAGTACTCAAACATCTACCTCCAATCGCAATTGACATATATGCAGTCTTGTTTAACAACGATCTGAACAACGCACACTATCCAGTACGTTGTAAAACGGCCATCATCCAACCGTTACCAAAAAGAGGGAAAGACAGAACAAACCCAAAAAATTTGCTTTTTTTTTTTTTTTTTACATTTCTGTATTTATTGACCATAAATAAATTTTACAATAAGCAATACAGATAACTTATGATGCCTTAGCTATAATTGTTTACATATACTTACTAGTACATTTTTCAAACAATATGATAAAAGTTATATATTGGTTATGGATTTAGATTTTAGTGAGTAGAGCTTCCTGGAAAAAGTCAGAAAACCAGGATATAGTTATTTACTTAACCTATGCTAATTTACTTAACTTAACTTAACTTATCTTAACTTAGTCTAGTTACCTAATTATTATTGAAATAAGTTAGTGTGGTGTGGAAGGGGGTAGCATAGTGATCAATGGGTTAGTGAGGATATTGTCAGTCAAGGATGTGGGTTGGGGAACTAGTTTCCGTTTGTTCGTTGAAACGCAAAATATTGGAGAAGGGTTGAATATTACTATATTTAAATTGGTGAGGTGAAAGTTCTGTATTATGGTATACAATCTCATTAGAGTTATTAACCAATCTGCCAGAGGTGAAGAACGTTCTGATGTGGAGACAGTTCGGGTAGGCAGTTCGGTTATCTGACGGTGTGAGCGCATTTATTATCGGGTTGGGATTATTGGGAAGATTTTCCATAAATTTGATGGACAGTTCGAGGAAGCGCCGATCTATACGTTCAATATTAGCGGCATAGTAGAGCGAACTACTGTTGTAATATTTGTGGGAGTTGGGATGTCGGTTGAGGCCAGTGATAAGTCTGAAGCATTTCCTTTCGAAGATGCGTAGCTCCTCCATTTGGGCGGGTGTGCAAAAAATCTGCGATCGATCAGTTTGTTACTGAGTATCAGTAAAGTATTCGACAAGGTTCTAAACAAGGCTCTACTTAAATGGGTTGAGGACAATAATATTATTCCAAATAACCAGTTTGGTTTTAAAGCTGGTCATGGAACCACACATGCCGCAGCTAAACTGGTTTCAGACATTCAGTGGAATAAAAATCTGAAACAGTGCACAGGTGCCTGTTTGATTGACTTGGAGAGGGCCTTCGACACCGTTTGGCTAGAAGGGTTATACTACAAGCTAATGAGACTAGGCATTCATAAACCACTACTGTATATACTATACGACATGTTGAATGAAAGGAAATTCGTGGTCAAAAGTGGCAATGTGACCTCCAACATTACTTACAATATAGAAAACGGTCTGCAACAGGGAGCGGTGTTATCTCCGATCCTTTTTAATATTTACACTAGCGACCTGGTAAGGTCTCTTCATCAGTCTATTGCATATGCAGACGATCTGATAATATATAGAACAGCTCCAAAAATTGGAATCATTAACGGATTATTACAAGGGGATTTCAATGATGTTCAGCGATACTGCGACAACTGGAAACTCAAAATCAATATCCAGAAGTGTGAAACCATTCTCTTTAGAACACCCCTACCAGAGACACCAGGAAAAACAGGCGAAATCTAGATTTTATGGGACTACACCAACAAACACTGGAAACCAAAAATGTAGTCAAATACTTAGGCATCTGGCTGGATCAGTATCT
This sequence comes from Microdon myrmicae, assembly GCA_963931805.1. Classification (NCBI taxonomy): domain Eukaryota; kingdom Metazoa; phylum Arthropoda; class Insecta; order Diptera; family Syrphidae; genus Microdon; species Microdon myrmicae. The sequence continues at coordinate 180,499,796 of OZ007497.1, read as the reverse complement.
ATATTTTAACAAACATGTGTAGGCTGCACTGGCCAGGGCAAAGAAAGCTTATGCTATGACAAAAAGACTGTTTCATAGTAGTCAACTTGAGAGCAGAGTTAAAGTTATATGCTAAATGGCTCTCATCAGACCGATGATCATATATGGATGTCCAGTGTGGTTTAATGTGGGACCTAGCTTAATGGAAAAGATTCGGATTTTTGAGAGACAATGCCTCAGGACGTGTCTCAACTTACATCGGATTCCTGTATCTGGTCACAAAAAATACTATCCCAATGAAGCGTTGTACAATGGGGCCAATATAAACAGAGTGGATAACTTTATGATCAAGCTGATCCGAGGGCATCTTGCGAGATCAATGAGCTCCCCGAACGATTTATTTTTTTGTGCATATTACCCAAATACTATGTATTATGAGGGGGTACGTGGCAATGGCTTTATTCCACCAGAAGCCTTCCTTAGTCTTGACATGAACGGCCTCATACAAAATGAATCCGCTATACCGTTGATTTATCACGTGGGTCGGTCGGGTATAGATAAACGAATATGTTATAAACGAGAGGTTGCGCACACTAATGAAGAGAGCCTGCAGTTCAGTACGGCAGTAGCACAGAAAGACCGAAAAGACACGAATAAGCAACACCAGAAATTTTGGTGGCTGAGTGGCAGTTAAAAACCTGTTTCCTTATAAAACTAAAGCAATAATAATAATAATAATTAAAAAAAAAAAAGCCCGACAAACAACGGAAAGCTTACATAGATTTAGCATTTCGAAAGTCTTAGAATAGAGTTAAGATTTAAAAAAAAAAAAAAAAATCCATAGATAGTTTAGTATTTAAGTTAGATATAAGGTAAAAACAATAACAAAAACAAAGTTTTTTCTTTTTTTCATTTTCTTTGTATCCAATTAAGTTCCCTAAAAATACATGTAAACAAAATAACCATAATGTCGAAAGACAAATTTTCACGCTTTAAGCGTATGCATGTAACTTAGAGAGTCCGCAAGGGACCAGTAAGTTAAGAAATAAGATAACATAAGCTAGAGTTTAATCATTTTTGTCTAGCAAGTAAGTAAATGATAATAATAGGAAGAAATAAAAAATTATATATTAAAAAAAAATAAAAATAAAAAATCAAAAAAAAATAAATAAAAAAAAACTTTCTTTGTACCGAAAAGTTAACGAATAAAGGATCGAATTCGGGACGTAGTTCGGAAAAGAACATTTTTTTGTAAAATTCAAGGAAGTCAAACTTAACTCGCGCGTCCCTCTGGCATATCAGCATTATAAGAGACCGTTTATTCATAACAAAGAGAATAGTAGTCACGTGGATCAATCGTTTAAGTAGATAGTGAAACCCATTCATATAAAAACATGAGCAATTACCTTGAGTAATAATTCAAGTGGATGAGTTAGGTTTGATTGCTACACTTGTTCGAGTCGATTGCAATTGACATGTTAATTATGAGATAAGTGCTCTCAAGTTTCCTTTCCCGTCGGTACACCAAAAAGCATTTAAGCATATTATTAAAACAGACTCATTAAGATACAATTTAAAGTCTTCCAATTGTTGGTAGTCTAAAACATTGCCCGCTCAAATTTTACTCTTCCACAATGAAGATCGTTGTCAACTAGTCAGCCCTAAATTGCAGAGAGAGGGAAGAGGTTGGCAATTAATTATATTTTAAAAAAGTACCCACGTCAATTGGGCAGAATATTCCTGCAATTTGTTGGTAAACCTGATAGGGTTGGGATGACTTAATCGGTTTCCGTCTCCTTGAATTTTCCGCATCCTGTTGATTGCAAGAAAGTGAACCACAGAACCGTGAAACGCCGAACCTTGAAGGCATCGCTTCGGAATAAGTGTTAAGTGAAGTGAAAGACCGAATTTGCCTACTGAATTGAATTTGATGGGCAACTCCTGTTACGATGGAAGACTGTGAATCGTTCGTCGAGCTACCGATGCTAATCCTCAATTGGTTGGGTCGATGGAAGCAATGATTTCAGGCTGATTTTCTGAAGTACTCAAGTAACTAAATGCGGTTTGGGTGGTGTCTCATTAAATTAGGTAGAAATTTGTAGTATTTTATTACTTCTCTACTCGAAGCTATTAACCCAATGTGTGTTGTGTATGAACGGCAGGGAGTATCCCTCAGTCGTTGAGTTTGATTATTTTGTCAAGAATTGTGAAGTCATTTAAAATCTATTTATAACACCGATTTTGATGAGTTCTGCAGTGAATATCGCCACACTGGTTTGGACGACTGTTTCTCTTTTTTTTTTGTTTTTGGATTTAAGTGGTTTCAAATTGGTTTGAAATTTAATCGCCTTTAAGATTCCAGTTTTATTAGTAGTTGGTGTCGTATGGTATGGAGATATTTTTGGGATTAACTCCTCGATGCTAATCGCAAGCGATCAAATGTTTTAAGAGTAGTTTTCGATCACTAGATGCCGGAAATTAAGGCCATTAGCAGCGAACTAAATATATATAAAAAACAAAATGTTAGAGAAAGTTTATTGATTGACACCTATGGTTTCGGTTTATAATCAAACTGGTGTGTAAGATCGTGCAAAAGTTCGTTAAACTGAATCCGTTTATTTACAAAATGTCGAAGTAAAGATTTTTCTTAATATTGGTGTTTGATTTTTAGCAACTGGAATTTTAATTGTTAGATTCTCGTGGCAAGTTCTTTATATCTCTCATGATCCAACTGAGAGTGCAGAGGTTTGTTTCAGTTTCATACCAATTAACAATTGTCTATTTAGGCAGTTGATAATTGCTTAAGGAGTTCCTCGGGAGACAGAAATGCTATATTCCTTAAGGAGCATGGATGTAGCCTTTTCGACTTCTCAAAGCTGGTTTAGTGTTTAGCGAGGGCAGAACCCTCAATTCTTTAGCTTAATACAAGCTTAAGGGGGGAAACTCATGTAAATAGCCTGTTTTTCAGGAATTTTTTTTGATAAATGTAATGCGTAGATTAATTTGCAATTTAAGGCACAATTTATTTACGTTATAATATTTAAAGAAAATATTTTTTTAAGACCAATCGTTAACAATAAAACCGTGCAATGGCGGCTTGAAAACAGCGTCTTGAAAATGCGCCGTGCAGCATACAGGTCACAAAAATGATCTGAAACAAAAAATACAAAACGGGTTCTTTAGTTTATGCAAAAAAGCTCAGCATGACGTTCCCCTTTTATTAAAATTTGCAAATTTGCAAAAATGGCGAAGTTTTGAAAAAAAGCATTTTCTTTTATAAACTCTTATTAATAATAATGTTTTAAATAAAAAAATAAAATTCGGAGCCTGAGCCAAATATCTATAGCATTTCTATACCAAACTTCATAAATATCGAATGATTAGTTTTTGAGCTACGTTGCACGGCGTGCGAAATTTTGCGTTTCGAGAAAAACGCGTTTAAAGTTTGAGTAATAGAAAAATCGTGAAAAAAATCGTAATTCGTTCTAACTTACCGCAGTTTTTTGCTAATCTACGATTCCAGTGCCATCGAGTAGACCTTCCTGTTCCTAAAAATGTTCTAATTGAGCCGTTTTTTCCTGTTGTCGAAAAGTGCGAGCCTCTTTGGTGGCATCAAGCTCAATTAGTCTGTTTACTTTCTTTTGAAAATAAAGTACAAGGAGGTCTCGGATCACTTTCTAACTTTTTCTCTCCTATTTTTGAGGAAATTTCCTATCAATTTAGGCAAAAGCAAAAAATTACAAAAAAAATCATTTTACATGAGGTTCCCCCCTTAAATTAACTTATATTGAATTAATATAAAAACCTTACGGACTATTATAGAGTAATAATAATAAAATAATAATAAAAAAAAACAGGAAGGTGAAGATGACTGGTCGATAGGGGAGGTAGGAGGCTCGGGAAGAGCAGGTGTATGTGGGGGTGGTAAATTCGCCATTTGTGAGACAGTGACAGTGAAGGGCATGTCCACATACTGGTACAGGGGCGGGGTTGGTGAGCTGGAGGGAGAGGTTGAAATTGTGGGTGGGGCTGGAAAGGTGTAGGGGAGCGCTGTTTTGTGGGTAGGAGAGGAGAGGTAGGATTTCAGGGTAGAGGGGATTATTGGGGGGAGGGGGGCGGGGTTAGGACGGGTTTCTTCTAAGACGTCGTTTGAGAGCAGGAGTGGATAGGTTGAAATCGAAGGAGGTGGGGATAGAGTTGGCCTGTCGTAGCATATGTGAGATGGGTTCGTTAGCCCCATGAGAAGTGTGATAAGCGGGCACGTAAAACAGCTGAGGGTTCCGCACATTACGGGGGTTTGTATGAAATATTAAAGTGGAGAGCAAGCTTGGGCAATTGCTTGAGCCAGTCAGAAGGCAATGGACAAAGATGATGCCGGCATGGATTCTGCGCTCCTCCAGTGTGTTGAGATTGATTAGAAGGAGCCGGCCTATGTATGGTGGTAGAGTGAGCGGGTTTTCAAAGTTTAGTCCAAAGGGCAAAGCGCAGGAAACGACGTTAAACGCCCTCGATGCTACGAATGTGAGACAATTGATACAGGGGCCAGACCTGACTAGCATATTCGAGTAGTGGCCGTACGAAAGTTGTGTAGAGTGATCGGGTGACGCAGGGGTTTAAGAATTCCTTCGACCAGCGTTTTATAAAGCCAAGGGCGGTGTTGCCCTTAAGGATTATGTCATCGATATGTGCTGTAAATCTAAGCTCCTTGCCGCTGTTACGATCCGCGACGCCGTGCTTCCTCTATCGAGGGAAGAGCGGGGACCTTTTATTTTCCTTATTAAAACGCAGGATCTTCTTCTCTTCTTCAAATGTATTTCTTCTGACTTAAAACTCCAAACTTAAATTAAACTGTATTTCTTCAACTGACTTAAACTTCAAACTTAAACTCTCAACTCAAAACTCTTTCTTATGACTGTAATCTCAAACTCAATGTGATCTCAAACTCAAACTAAACTCTACTGATTTTACAATTAAAATTTCTCTCTTCTTATGCTACTTATTGTTCTAATTGGTTGGAAATTATAATGTGAACAAAACAAATTTTCTCAAAGTATTCCTTTTAGTCTCTGTTACTTTTAAATTGAATAAACTTTGAACGAAAATCAAAGTGCTATGTTCTGAATGAAAAAAGGTGCATGTTATGAAAAGGGGCATGTTATGAAATGTGCTGTAGCAGGCTTGATATAGAATGTTGTGAAAGTTTATTAATGTTATGCATTAAGTGAGAATAAGATATGAACAGAGGAAGTCTTAAAGGGGTGTTAGAAAAGTAATGAGATTCAGTGTTAAAAATCGAATAAGGGTAATATTCTGGAATACAACATTGCATAGGACCCCCAGGCCGCAAATCGATTCAACCGATGTTATCGGTTGGTCCAGCAAGAGATAGGAACGTGGCTGGGTAGGGGAGTGCTTCCGAGAGAAGGCGATTGTGTGACATTTGGCGATATTCTAGCCAATTATTTTGGCACCAAATCGAAAAGCTGTCAAGATCCGATTGGAGCGGTGAGGAGTCTAGGGGAGAGCGCATTGTCTTGAAAATGTTGGTATCATCCGCGTAAAGCGAGATGAGGGACTGATTGATGCAAGAGCCTATGTCGTTTATGGTCAGGATAAATAGGAGGGGGCCGAGATGACTGCCCTGGGGGACACCTGAGGTTGGAAGAAAAGGATCGGAGAGGGTGGATCTAAATCGCACGCGGCAAGTTCGAGAATTAAGATACGATGAGATCCACTTAATCAACAGGGGTTCAAAACCGAGGGAAGATAATTTAAAGAGAATGAGGTTATGGGAGATTTTGTCGCAGGCCTTGCTAAAGTCGGTAGTGACTGTGGCGATATGTAGCCACAGAAAATTTAATATATATTTAAATGCAAAATTGATTACCTGGTTCTGGGGGAGGACTGCTTCCGTGGCTCCGAATTGAGAAGCGGCTGTGTCTCCGAGATTCCAGGCTTTATGCTTGCAGCTGTTGCAGTACACGCCTTTAATGAGGCTCCTCAAAGGCGTTTCCCAAATAAAATCATAGAATAGGCATCTTATATTAACCACACGAGATTCCGCTGAGCACCGCAAATAGTTACTGACCAAATTAATTATTTAAGATTCAGTTGCATATCAAGAACAATATGATTGATAATTATCGACGTCTCACTCGGGTTTACAACCAATGTTCGACGATTAGGATTGTATCAGAAGCTTTGAGATAGACAATACAAATTCCACTTGTTCGGAAGTTATCTCAATTCGTTTTGTTTTATTAATCTTGTTTTTTACTTTTGTTTTTCTTTCGATATTCAAACTTTTACAAATTCTTTTTCTTTTTCAAAAAACCAGCGATCAACAACTTGGACAATCTCACTGTTTCTTCCTTTTACAACTCCACAAAAAACGTTTTTTTTTCTTTGTCAAAAAAAAACCGTGCACAACGGAATTCGAAACCGTATTCCAAAACATTTACCCATCGTCTCTCTCGCTCTCCACTCACGCCCACTTCGAAACCCCCCCCCCCCCCCCCCCCGCAAGACTGCGTGGCATTCTTAGGAGAGGAATGTCACGCCGGAGAGTGGACGGCGGAGAGCAAACAAACAACCAATCAGCAAACCAATCAACAAATAAATAAATAAATAAATAAACATGCTTAAGTGCTAATGTTAGTAAGGATTATACTACTTATATATTATTGTTAGTAGGAAATAAATAAATCATGCTTAAGTGCTAATGTTAGTAAGGATTATACTACTTATATATGAGGGTTAGTACAAATAAATAACTAAATAAATAAATAAATAACACTTAATAGGGGAACACTAACTACACAGATTCCCATCTATCGCGGCGGACCCGACACTGAAACGATGGTCCGACCGAAAGCTCGACCGCCCACACGATCCGGTAGGGACCCCCTCGCTAAGGCGAGGTTATCCCCCTTCGTTCAACCACTCCAAAATGTCACCCGGCCGGCGAAAACGTCCCGCTCCTATATATTTACTTTAATTCTCCTCTTTTAGACTCGGTACTTGCCCCGGTCCATGGGTTGGTAGATCGGGGGGTTTGTCTCGTTTCGGCGGCAAAACCTACCATCACCCGACATTATAGTGCGCTCTCGCACTTCATATTTGTGATCCAACCCGCAGCACTGGGGTTTGCCTCTGCAGTCTGCGCTGGGACTGCGACTGCAGCATTAGGCCTGGCCTTAAAACCTTTCGTCAGACTCTCAAGTTGGTATCCCTCGACGAAGGTCCTTTACGAGGACGAAGATTCCGGAGGGTAACCAGAGTCTGGCCAGCTAGGATCAGGGGCTCCAAGTTACAGGAAGGCTCATCCTTTCCTTATTTGTTTTTTATAAAAGGTGTTGTCTATAACTATGTTATCAACGTCCGCTGTTCGGGGTTCATCCAGATGACCACGCGGGTAGCACGTGGTTGAACAGCTTTTCACAGCCCTCCCCTGTATGGGTAGGGTCTCCGGGCGAGTACCTGCCGCAGTATCGACCTTAACAGGTCCCTTTGGCACGTCTCCCCGTTTGGCTGCCACACGCTCAACCCTTCCCGTCCCATAGTTGACAAATTGAATGGAGAATGGCACGGGATTTACGGTCGTTCGGGGAAAAACCAAACAACCACCCGGCCCGTCTACCTTACAATTCCGAGACAGGAAGTCGTACCCCAACAATCCGCCTTCCTCCAAACCCGGCAAGGAGTCTACTATTTGGAAACTGCAGGAAATCTCATGGTGCAACTTGAAATTCCCAGTGCAGCATCCCCTCGACTAGCCTTTGACAAACAGCGCTTGGAGCGTTGTAGATTTATGCACATCCATGCCCTATCTAGGATGGAGTGCCTTCAGCTTCAACAGGCTGATCTCAGCGCCGGTGTCCACGATTAGGCGCGTAGGGTTCCTACGGCCAATGTCTAAAGAGAGAGCGACAATCGGGACCTGAGTCGGCGAAAACTGAGAACAGCTGGAGCTGGGTTTCGTTTTTAGTGCGGTCGGGTAGGATCTTGCCGACCCGACCTTGGGGAGTTTCCCGAACTCTCCCATTTTGCCTTATGTCGACACTCTGCCGCCTTGTGATTGTATCGACCGCAAAACTCGCACAATGTTCCGCTCCCCCGTTCAGGAATATTCCGCTCGGGAGTCCCACTGGACTCCGATCTAGCGGAACTGGAGCTATTCTTTCTGCCCACTTTGGGCCCAATGCGCCGGGGCTGCCATTCCCGGCTCCCCGCGCTGCCTGATGCGGCGTCATGTCTCGCATCCGTCTTTGAGGACTTCGAGTCCATGGAGTCGGGTCGCTTACCGCCACCGCTCGACACGGACGATCGTCGCCCATCATCTCTACCTACTTTCCGGGAACCCCCACTCTCCGCGCTACTATTACCGGCCTTCCGATTTCGCCGACGCTGCCTCCGACGCTTTCCGCGTCTATTTCTCGCGCTTGCCCCAGTCTCCACACGGGTGTCTTGCTCTCGGCTCGCAACAGGTGCTGTTCCGGCGTGCCGCTTATGGGGAGAACCCTGGGAACTCTGTTGTTGTTCCCACCTTTGCGTGTATTCGCACCCGCGCAAGCTATGACCTTGTCGGCCACAAAACTCGCAACAGCACCGGACGCTGAATACTCTGGGGCCTGATGTCGCCGGTCCGCCACCCGTAGACGGGGCTGCGGCTCTGGTAGGGCTCTCCGCTGATACTGTGGTCGCTGATAAGGCGGTTCTTGTCGTGCGAAACCGCCCTGCTGACCTCTACCCCTGTATGTAGTCTGGGGACCGCGCGTCCTCGTCGGACGATCCGGGCAGTCCACTATGTCGTGGCCATACCGCCAACACTCGCGACAGAAGGGAGTGTTTCGTCTTTGTAGACACTCGTCGTATACGTGACTTTGCAGAAGCTGCATGTTGTCTGGGATTCTAGGGGGTGCGCCGATCGACCAACCGAATCCCGGACTGGATTGTCCCGACCCGATCGATCTCGTGGCACGTACGTCCCCTGAGCCAAACCCTGCGACCCTTCACTTCGACTCGAGGAAGACACGGCATTTGACCACGCTCCCTCGCCAGAGGAGGCCGGAGCATAGGCACCAGCCCCCCGTCGATAATTGAGAGGTCCGCACGACCGCTCCCGACCGAAACTATCCTCCTCCCGTTCACGACTATCAGGCTCTTCGGCCGGCAACACGAATGACACCACCCGGGGATTTAAATGCGATAAAACCGGCGCCGGCGCCGCGGTGCGATCCCTAAAAGTGGAGGATGTGTTTTCCACAAAAGTTGAAGAGCTTCCCAGTCCTACACCTAATGATTCTGACGCTGGATCGGCGATTCCGGGCCGTGCATCCACAAACAAGTCGCCCTGCCTCAACATTTCCTTTCGAGCTCGCTCAAATCCAGTTAGGTGGTCCACCAGGCTTCGAAAAGGGACATTACCCAACGTGAGAAGGAAGTGCTTTAGTCCTTCCTGTCCCGAAAACATGGGGACCGCCTTCGACACAAGGTCGAAAACCCTATCTGTGCCCAGCATGGTCCGCACAGGACATGGTTGTGGGCCCAGTTTACAATACGAGGGCATCGGCGTGTCCTCCATGCTTCCGACAGGCTGTTTACCGACGGTGGGAGGGGGGCGCGTTGGCGATCGGTCGTCCACAAATTCGTCCCTCGAATCATGGAATGCCTCCGGATCCACCTTGTCAACCGGCGGCTCGGGAAATGCCTCGGGCCGTGCCCGGGCAGGGGTGCCCTCTCGGACATCCCTTTGTCGCTGCCTTGTCTGCATCTGCCGGCTGTCCAACTAAACCTAAAATCCCAAGATATTAAGACCAAAATCGGAAACTCAACAAACCCTATGGCAAACAGTAAAGCCGGGGAAAAACCACAAAATTAGTGGTAAGAAACACAGTCTAACTCCGAGATCCAACAAAAACACAACAACAAACACAACCAGTCCAACGAGAGAACCAACCCGAACGCGACAGAACCAATCCGTACACGAGCCGGCCGGATATCGGATACCAACCCACAACGTCTATTCAGATCAACGTTTTATTTCGAAAGTTCCGATCGCTAAAAGGCCGCACACGAATCGAGGGGGCGCTAAAAAAAACAACAATGAATACAACCCCCACAACAGACAAATAAACACTCCTACAGGGGACAAACTCTTCTCCCAGCCACAAGATCACGCGAGAACAACACAAATGATCACTAAACCGCCTGAGAAGAGAGAGAGAGAGACAGAAAAAGGAAATAAAAACTCAACGCGCCACCCGTCGCGTAGAAAAATAATATCTACCTCGCAGCTGAAAAGGAAGAAAAGCAGAATCCCGATTCCAAACAAAAATCCAGAGATCGATAAAGCCAGCAATGAATATCTCTACTATTTAACCGAAGAGACTTAGTAATAGTAAAACTACTTTATAAATAAATAAATTAGTTGGATAATAAGAAAATAAATGCAACAATAAAGAATTAGTAAATAACAGCAAACAACAGCTTAACACTAAAACCTAAACAATCCTACAAATATTTGGTATACAAATTCCAAAACTTTGAAATATATCCACAAGCAAATTATTTAACAAATCAAAACAAACAAAACAAAAAAAAAATTTCTCCGCTACTCCGCTATGCTGGGCCTTCGCCGACCGCTGCTCATTCCACCGCGTCGAACCTCCTTCAGAATTTTCCTCCCGACAGTCGTTCCTGTTCAAGTATAGGGACGTATGGAGCCTCTGGGCTCCACCCACCAATGGTCGTGCACCTCCGAGCTAAACGTGCTCGAGGATTTAAGGCAAAATGCCAGGGCAGATCCAACTAATGGGCCCCGGCTGCGCCACTGTGGCGATATGTAGCCACAGGAAATTTAATATATATTTAAATGCAAAATTGATTACCTGGTTCTGGGGGAGGACTGCTTCCGTGGCTCCGAATTGAGAAGCGGCTGTGTCTCCGAGATTCCAGGCTTTATGCTTGCAGCTGTTGCAGTACACGCCTTTAATGAGGCTCCTCAAAGGCGTTTCCCAAATAAAATCATAGAATAGGCATCTTATATTAACCACACGAGATTCCGCTGAGCACCGCAAATAGTTACTGACCAAATTAATTATTTAAGATTCAGTTGCATATCAAGAACAATATGATTGATAATTATCGACGTCTCACGCGGGTTTACAACCAATGTTCGACGATTAGGATTGTATCAGAAGCTTTGAGATAGACAATACAAATTCCACTTGTTCGGAAGTTATCTCAATTCGTTTTGTTTTATTGTTCTTGTTTTTTACTTTTGTTTTTCTTTCGATATTCAAACTTTTACAAATTCTTTTTCTTTTTCAAAAAACCAGCGATCAACAACTTGGACAATCTCACTGTTTCTTCCTTTTACAACTCCACAAAAAACGTTTTTTTTTCTTTGTCAAAAAAAACCGTGCACAACGGAATTCGAAACCGTATTCCAAAACATTTACCCACCGTCTCTCTCGCTCTCCACTCACGTCCACTTCGAAAACCGAATTCGAACTCGAAGAACTGCACGATCCAGACCCGAATCGGGGCGTGTTCAAAAACTCACTTCTGGATCGTGCAATTCCTCCACCACCTTACCATCATACTATGTTAAAACAAAATTATATTAAATACAAATTATCAAATGATGGTGGTGGCCGACGTACGTGACATGACTACATCGACCTCATCGCCGTTTTCTAGGGCAAGAAGTGTGTGGGATGTGAATTCGGCAAGGTTGGTTGTAGTGGGCCTGTCGGAGAGGAAGCCGTGCTGGTTCGGAAAGATGATGGGTGTGCAGCGAAAACATAACGCATCATATAGAAGGCTTTCGAACAGTTTGGGAATGTGCGAAAGCTTAGCAATGGGACGATAATCGGATATATCGTTTTTTGGCCCCTTTTTATGTATGGGGGTTATGTAAGAGGATTTCCAAATGTCGGGGAATATACCTTGTGCAAGGGATAGATTGAAGATTGAAGCGAGCGGGAGAGAGAGAGAGAGAAGAGGGACATTTTTTTAAAGGGATAGATGGGAGTCCGTCTGGGCCGGGACTGAAATCGTCTTTCATTTCTTCAAGTTTTTTTATGACTTGGTGTTGTTGCATTTGTAGAGGGATGAGTGGGCCCAGGGAGAATTCAGAGATGCCAGTAAAGTAGGAGGGATTAGGCTCGAACGAGTCCTCCGTGAAGGATAGTTTGAAGAAGGACGTGAAAAGATTGGCTATGGGGTGGGGGTCATAGAGGAAGCTATAAAGCTCGGTGAATTGGTAAAAGTAAACGAGACAGGTGGAGTAGTCCAGGGGAGAACGCGTATTTAAGAAAGTGTTCCACAACTTATTCCTCTTGTTACGAAGTGTGCGGAGTGTGCGGTTATACCAAGGAGGCGATGAGAATGATAACCTGTGTCGGGAATACGGGACATATAGGGATATGGCGTTGTAGATTACTGTGTAGAGTGAGGCGGTAGCGACCGCTACACCTAAAAAAATTATCGATGACAAATGTTAGACTTGGATTAATATAATTTATTCTTGGATTTCTAAATTTGTTCCATAGTAAGTTAATCGGTTTGACAAAGCATCAGTTTACTTAAGCTAACTGCCATACGGGGGAGTGTTTTCTTCACCTTGACGCGATTTGCAATTCGTGTTGCTGATTAGGTTTATCGTCGTGATTGAGTTCCTTCAAGTGCCTTTTAATTTGAAGTTATTGTTTTACCGTCTGTGAGGTTGCTCCTCCCGAAGTATTGGCATTGAATTCAATGGAATTTTCTGCATGAATTTTGAGACATCTTTCACTATTCATTAGGGTATTTCCATATTTTGGAACTTTTCTTGTAACGTTTGTAACGATCATGAATCATGTCCCCCGATGGTTCAAGTTTGGCCTCTTCCAGGGGGTGTTTATTCTTCTTCTTTGTTTCGACCATCAATTGTTTTTTTTTTTTAATTCCACGCGTAACTCTTGGTGAGGTTGGTGGGTGTCTCCGTGCAGAAATGTTGATATTGGAGTCAAATGAGGCGAGAAAAGGGCCGGCAGTCCGTAGCATTCTAGAGAAAGGTTCGTTAGAACCATAAGAGGTATATAGAGAAGCCGAGATTTCCGTAAGTTGTGAGGTTTGATATAAAGCAGGATAAAGGAGAGAAGGATTGCACAACCGATCGAATCTGACAGAAAGCGGCGGATGAAGAGAATGTCAGCACGCATTTTGCCTTTTTGGTGTGTGTTTAAGTTAATTAGTTTAAGGGGTGTGGGTTTAGGTTAATTAGTTTAATCAAGGCTCTTCCCATTGCAGTCTTCGGAGGACAAAACGTAATAAACGGCATTGTGACTCATACGATGAGTTAACCAGCCCTGGTTAGCGTATTATAACAGAGGACAGACTAAGGAGACATAGATCATGACCACGTAATGATTCGAAAATTCGTTAGACGAGCATTTCACAAAACAGCGAATTAAATGGCTTTCGAAAATTATGTCATCAATATGAGAGAAGCTGTTTTCTTATCACATAAAATATTAAGGACACGAATCATTGGACAGAGAATAAAGAATGATTGAAATGAGAGGGTGCATTTTCGTGAAAGGATAATTAATTGGCATTATTCAAGTTAAGTTCCAAGCAAGTTTTCTAACTCTAAGCCAAAGAGCTGTCCATATCTGATTGAAGGTGGGAAGAATCAATTGGAGAGCTAATGGCCTTGGAAAATTTAGTATTGTTGGCATAGAGAGAGATACCAGAATGCTTGATAACTCTGTCAATGTCTAATCAATAATCTATATTAATATGACAACTTTGAGGGATGCCCGAGGTGGTGAGAAAAGGTTTAGATAGGACTGATCTAACATATACCCTGTAAAGCTGATTACGATTGAAAACCGGTTCGAAGTCAAGGGGGGGTATTTTTAAAAGTATGAGCTTACGCGAAATTTTATCGGGATTTTTATGTGACAACTGCGATTTCTTTGCTATTTTATGACAACAACAACAAAAGAAATTAAAGTCGGGAGAACTACCTATAGCCATGTTGTTTGGGTGAAATGAGGGATCCGCGGTGGGAATATACCAGAAGGTTTGACAGGAGGATGATATTGGGTTGTACTGTGGCGGTTCTTTAATGCATTCCCAAAGAACCGCCCATCCTCTTTAATTAACCACCTTCCAAACCCATAGTACTTACCTGCAATTAGGGGCAGCGTAAGCTCCCCTGCAGCATTACACCCGAATGTTAAACCTCATAAAGGCATGCATCACATCGAATTATTATATGAACCGTGCCATATCTCCATCGGCTCGGCTTTCAGCAATTATATATATATACTTGCTGGCCAGCGTAATTGTTGACACAGTCGTAGCCGATGGGTTTTGGCTACGGTTCATAACCATTTATTGCCCCAGTCCCGAGGTTCACAACACTTGCGACCAATTTCCTTTATCGGTTATCTACCGATCATGGGATTTGGGCACTAATATGATTCACCATAAACAATCATACCCCAGCCATGCCTACGATGACCCGCCTGAGATCTAAAGTAAACATACAGTATCTCACTGTGCGTTTTGCTTACCCGCATATTAATCAAACATATAGCCATCGACCCTGACCCTTTGCCGCCGTCGACGAGGTTTCTGCTGACCTATGTCAACAAAATAATTTGCCTCCTTGTGCACCGGAGCCATATGGCTAGATTGGATATTGCCTACATCGGTGTTTCCAAGGAATCTTAGCCAAATACCATGACGACCCCTTTTGTATCATAGGCACATCATATACATCATGTGTGCCACCACTTGATCTGCGAAATAGCGTTTTTGTTTACTTTGAATCAAAAATCTATTTCGATCTCTGGCATACATCAACAACGATATATGGGTACATCGCCCCCGACGATCGCACTTCTGTTTGATCAGGAGTCCACCGAATATCGTCCTTATCGCGGGCATTGTACTTGTCCTATACGGACACATATAGAATCCTCCCTTATCTATGCAATTCGCGGCCATCGAACTGAGGGATGTGAGATTGCATCCCTTGTCGCGAGCGCTTGTGCTTCGAGTCAGATTTTAGCCACCTAACGGAGCAGAAGATCCCGAATTTATCTCCTGTCGGGATTACACGCGTGCCAGGAGTCGAGATTCACCAGTCGCGTTGGTCGTTCACGAGAGTAGTCCTTGTGTCAGGTGTGAATATTGTTAAGGACCATTGTCCGGGAACAATGAAAGGTGAACAAGTAGAATAATCGGTTCCGACAACCATTAAAATTCAACGGACAGTTTGTGTGACCTTTATATATTTAACATTTATAACCGTGTAATCAATCAAGAAGTCATTTTATAAGTGGAACTATTTTTAATTCAAAACTCGGCGCATATAAGTGTTCGGTGAATAAATAGAGAAGAACATAAAATAAAAAACAAAAAGCTGTTTCCGACAAGATTGTGTGTTTCATTTATTTTCATCGCTTCCCAGTGTACATCGGTGGATTAACTTTTCTGTGTTCTCCGGCTGATCAATTAGTGCTCCTAATAGAGTCGTGGTGGTATTTGTCTGAATCCGTGTCGTACGCCGACACACTAGCAACTAACCCCACAGTACCACATGAAATGTCCGATTTGATAGTAAACATTTTAAAAGCAATATTATTTTTTCGTACACTTTTATTCAATCCAAATAGGATCCGGTGGCATCTATGACATTCTTCCAACGTGATACAAGGTCAAATATTCTTTTCTCGTAGAAGTGCTGACTTTTTCAGGAAATGAAATCTTCAAAGGCTTTTATGACCTGTGCTCGGTTCCGGAAGACCTTCTGTCGGCAAAATGAATCCAGATTGCGGAAAAGATGGTAGTCCGTTGGGAAGAATATGGTGGATGCGGAAGAATTTCAAATCACAACTGCAATGGTTTTTGCACCGTTACTTGTGAGGTATGGGGTCTAGCACTGTCATGCACAAGGATCGGGCCGTGCCTATTGACCAACCCAGGTTACTTTTCAGCCAATTTGGCATGCAATATGTTGTTTTCCTCAAAATACTTTATAGCGTTTATCGTTTCTCCTGGTTGAAGAAATAAAAAATGGATTGGATTGATTTATTGGGTAAAGATCGGGCTTGGGAGTGTGTTTTGGTTTTTCACCTGCATCCAACCACTGCCCGGGTATTTTACGGTTATCACACAGAATTCACTTTTCATCACATGTGACTATCCGATGCAAAAACGGTTCAGTTTGGTTTCTTAATCTAAGCAATGCGCAGATTTCTAGGCGCCGTCGTTTTTGGGACTTGTTCAATTCATGGGTTACCCACTTATCGAGTTTCTTTACTTTTCCTATTAGAGCAAGGTGCCCGCTTATTGTCATTGGGTATACTCCCCTGCTTAGTGCAATCTCCCGCACCGATTTCGTTGGATCGGCATCCACCATTGCTCTTAAAACATCGTCGTCAACTAACGTTTCCGACTTCCCACGTGGTTCATTTTCGAGGCTGAAATCTCCTGAACGGAACTTTCCAAACCAATGTCGTATAGTGCGTTCGTTTACCGGTTCATCCTCAAATGCGTCATTAATGTTTTTCATTCCCAATGACGCATTGTCTCATTTTAAATTCATAAAGGAAGTGGGTTCGAATTTGAATTGTCGACAGCATGGTAAACAATTCCTAGAGAAAAAAGTAACTGTACTTGTAGCGAACCATAAAATTCTTACACATCAAGCACACGTACCACGTCACTTTATAAAAAAAGAGAATTTAACGTTCTGGCACCGATTTTCACTCGAAAACTTCTTATTTCTGGCTGAGCAAAAATCGGACATTTCATGTGGTAAAGGCCAATAGTTTAGAAGTACTATGCTAATAATACGCAAGTCCAAATAGCGCATTTGCTCTATACTATTCAAGGATTTTGCGGTCGTACGCAGTGTAGTATTCCTGAATACTACTGTCCTTATAATTATTAACTTTAACACTGAATCTCAATATTTATCTAACACATCCTTAAAACATTCTCCTAACATATCTAATATATATCATAAATAAACATCCACAATATTCTATATCAAGTCAGTTTCAGTACACTTCATACATGCCCCTTTTTTCATAACATGCCCCTTTTTTCGTTTGAAACATGGCTCTTTGATTTTCGTTCAAAGTTTATTCAAAATTAAAAGTCGCAGTAGAGTAAGTAATACTTTTGTTCAAATTATAGTTTACAGTAGATTAGAACTTAAAGTTATATAAGAAGAGGGAACATTTTATTGTAAAGTCAGTTTGAGAAATACAGTTCAGGAAGTACAGACGAGTTGAGATTAAAATAAGATTAAGTAAAGTTCGGAAGTTCAGAGAAGTGAAGTTAAGTTCGGAAAAGTTAAGAAAAAGAATAAATTAGAAATAAAGAAGAGAATTAAAATTCGCAATCCTGAGTTTTAATTAATATTAATAAAAAAATAAATAAACGGTCCACGCTCTTCCCTCTAACGAGGAAGCACGGCGCTGGATTATAACACTTGTGGCAGCGGTGGGATATCCAACCGATGTATCCCCTAAATAATTAAACAAAAAAAAAAAAAAAAAGGAAAAAAAGAAGAGAGAAACCAAAACAGAATAAAACAACGAAAAACTAAAACAGACATAAAACGAAAAAAAAAGACCAGGATAATCAAATCAACTATAGGGCGTGAAGTCTGCCTGGCGGTAATAAAATAAAAAATAAAAAAAAGGAAGACAATTTTGGGTCAGCAATTTATCTTTTCCATACATATATATTGAATAATAAAATAAAGGCCTTTCATAACCAATATTATTAAGAAGTATAACAAAATTCTGCCATACATTCTTCTCAAATTTTCACAATTTCGAGTCCTTATTACACGAGACAGGGGGCTAGGCAGGCGGAAGAACAAATCCACTCTCAACCGATACACAATAACCCATCTGAAATGGCTCTCTCTGTCGGTATTTCTGATGTTTTCAGAATCGTCCCTACCTTTGACGGGAAGCCCTGCGACCTAAACAAATTTATTTCCGGGGGAGAAGTTTTGTTTGGATCCATTAAAAAGGCAGACCCTGATATATATAAACCATTTTTAGAGCTAGTCAAAAATAGACTAGAGGGTACTGCGTATGATCTAATTAGGTATAGCAAAATCACTAAGTGGGAAGATATTAAGGAAAAGCTGGAATCGGAATATAAAGAAGAACAATCTCGGTCGACCGCACACAATGAGTTGATTTCTCTGAAATAACTCTTCAGAGAAACCGTTGGAGAATATGGAGATAGAGTTGCAAATGCGCTGAGGACCCTGAACTCAGCCGCTTGCGAAATAACAGCAGACGCAGTAGTTAGGGATTTCTTGATTGAAGAAAACACGAAATTGGCCGTACAAATATTTGGGGATGGATTAAAGAACGAACAACTAAAGATAATAGCTAAAGTCCATGGGGGAAACAGTTTAAAACAGTCGATTGCCCATGTAGTAGCGCATGATGCTGGAATGGATAACTCTCCCAGGTCGTATCATTATAACGAAAATCCGCACAGATTTAATTGAATAGTCTGCCAAACCTGTGGTAAGCCAGGTCATTCACAGGACACATGTTATCGGAACATGCAGTCCAATACTTTTCCGAATAGACAACCCATAAAAAAGGAATACAACATTACATGCAATTTCTGTGGACGGAATAATCACTCAGATAACGAGTGTAGATACAGGTTATCTAGGAATGGGTCGTCTTTACCAAATTACCAACAAGGTACAACGCGTAACCCATTCCGAAATAACCCTGCAAACACCGACTATCGTTTTGGTGAAATTTCTAGGACCACTAATAGACAAAATGATAGGCAAAATGTTCACTTTTCTCGGGTGCAAGAGTCGGAAAACGAGGCCTGACGCCAACCAAAATTTTTAGAAGACAAACAGCATTTTTCAATTTATAGCATTAGATCTTTGGCAATAGATAACGACAATTTTAATTCATATAACTCTAGGAATGAAGCTCCTAGCCAAATTTACCTTGAGCCAGCATATGATTATCCTAACCATATGACTAATTCCGATAAAGCTATAGATATAAATATAAAAGAAGATAAACCAATCCCTAATATAATGACTCCGATTCAGACTACAATTCTGGAAAATAATTCAGCAACAAAGACTGAAAATTCGGAATTTTCAGCAAAAATACAAACAGAAATCCCTAATATTTCGGCTATCCCAATTGACAACCCAGACACTTCAGCAACAAAGACTGAAAACTCAGCAGTATTAAAGACTGAAAATCCAAAAGTTGCAGCAATTAAAATCGAAACCCAAGTCAGTTCAGCAGCTAACACTGAAGAACAAATCTTTTCAGCAGCAAAGACTGAAGGATTGAATGTTTCTACAGCAGATAAAACTGAAGAAATAGTTCAAACAGCAAATAAGACTGGGAACCAAGATGTTCTAACAGCTAATAAGTCTGAAGAACTATACAAAACAGTAAATAAGACTGAGAAACTAAATGGTCCTTTCTAGAATTAGGGTAGTATAAGATTTAAGTTAAGTTTGGTTAAGTGCTTTTACATTTAAAAAAAAAAAAAAAAAAAAAAGTTAAATTTTAAGAAAAAAAAAAAACAAAGAAATTGACAACGTTTTTCAAATTTTTCTTTGTATTTCAACTAATTATCAGTACTGCCACAAAGTTCTGTCGCCGAAAGGCAAATTATACAAATGTTAAGTAATGTTTAGCTTAGAGCGTCTGCGAAGGACCAGTAAGTTATTATATAAGATAATTAAGCTAGAATTTAAGCATTTTTTGTCTAGCCTTTAATTTAGAAATTAAGAATATAAAAAGAATGTTTTAAAAATGAAAAAAAAATTAACTAAATGGTCCGTCAGCAGTGGGTAAGACTGAAAATGTAAACGTTCTGACAGCAGTTAAGGCTATGGAAAATGAAGACATTAAGCCAAAAACATTAAATATTTTAAACAACGATAATGAACACAAACACTTACTCAAACACGAAATAATTAAAAATGAAAATAATAATTCAACTAAAAATAAGTATTGAAAAGAAAAACCATATAGATGCATTACAAATTTTTTTTAATAACAATAAACATTTATTCAAACACAAAATACAAAAAAATAAAAAGTTACACAATCAGTTAAAATATTTGAGATCGTTTCTTAAGAAGAATTTTGGTAATATTCATTTTTATTCAATCATCGTAGTAATAGGCCCAAAACGGTTTTGGAAGATTTTCCATAAATTTAAAGAAAAGGTACACACCTAACAAATGGCCTTTGTTTTTTTTATTCAATATATATGGAAAAATCAAACAATTGTAGGAAATGGTAAAAAAAAAAAAAAAAAAAAAAAGTTAAAGAGGGGGAAAAGAAAGAAAATTTTTTGAGTTAATATATATATATATATATATATATATATTGGAAATTTTGGAATTTTTAACAGAGATATATATATTTGAAATTTGAAATATATATTCGAATGAAAAAGAGAATTTTGCAACATACTTTTTAAAAAGATTAAACATTTTTTGGATGAGAAAAGAAAAAGTTCCAAGGAGAAATATTTAGTTTTAGTTAATATATATATTGTAAATAGACAATTTTTCTAGTGTTAAAAACTGTTTGAAATTTAATTATTGTTACCTTTGATGGAAAATTAATATTGAAAACCTATTATTTTGAAAACCTATTGTAATTGAACGAAAACCCATGTCCTTAATTAAACTATAGTTACAAAGAAAATTATTCTCTTCAAGGATAATTTTCTGTCTCGAAGAAGGGTGGGATGTAGTATTCCAGAATACGACTGTTCTTATAATTATTAACCTTAACACTGAATCTCATTATTTATCTAACACATCCTTAAAACATTCTCCTAACATATCTAACATTCTCATTTAATATATATCATAAATAAACATCCACAATATTCTATATCAAGTCAGTTTCAGTACACTTCATACATGCCCCTTTTTTCATAACATGCCCCTTTTATTCAAAATTAAAAGTCGCAGTAGAGTAAGTAATACTTTGATAAAATTGAATTTGTTCAAATTATAATTTACAGTAGATTAGAACTTAAAGTTATATAAGAAGAGGGAACATTTTATTGTAAAGTCAGTTTGAGAAATACAGTTCAGGAAGTACAGACGAGTTGAGATTAAGATAAGATTAAGTAAAGTTCGGAAGTTGAGAGAAGTGAAGTTAAGTTCGGAAAAGTTAAAAAAAAAGTATAAATTAGAAATAAGGAAGAGAATTAAAATTCGCAATCCTCTTTTAATTAATATTAATAAAAAAAAAAATAAACGGTCCACGCTCTTCCCTCTAACGAGGAAGCCCGGCGCTGGATTATAACAGCAGTTACGAGTCTAATCACCTTGCCCGTAAAAATAAATTATTATGGAAAATTTAACAAGCCTCGAGACTTGCTAAATAAGGCCAAGACCGGATCCTGGTTGTAGTGCCGATGATGATGATGTAGTTACGAGTCCAACCGTATGTTACCATTTTCCAAGTCTCTACAACAGCGTCCACCGTATATAGTTTTCTATCCAAACTTATTCCCTTCCCAATGCGTTTCATGTCATAACATTTGCATATGCAAAATCACAGTTTTCACATCACATAGTTGCAATGAATTATCAAGATATCTGTGAATATCCTATAATACAAATCATCATTGCTATGAAACCACCATATCGTACTTTCGTTACACCCAAATCTTCGTAGTCTTCCTTTAAACAATTAGTACTATACTAAAATAGGACAAGCTTGCAAGCAATGATACCCAAGCCTACAAACTTTCAAAACCAATCAATTAATGAAGTTCCGCTTCTGGTAGTTTCCCAAACTTGAATTAATAGAAACATTACAAGCTAGTTATCATCGACACCGATAATACAGCATCTTTTCTCTGAAACTCATTATCACTTAACGCACACGACTCTACCCAAGCAGATGCGCTGTTGCATAACTTTTGTGTTACATCGTGACTGAGAAAGACTACCACTTTGAATGATTCACTGTACTAACTAACTACCTTACATACATTATACATTAGACACCTATCGCACGATTATGTGAACCTCAAGGCAACTTCCATCTCATTCTCAGGGAAACTTCACTAATTATCGATTGCGGTCAAGATGTTCAAACCTGCTGTTGACTCATTGACGCCACAATACATTAAACGATAATTGGGGTCACTGACTACGATGTATTGGCAGTCTCTGCATATATTGCTAAAAGGTCTTAAAGTTTCAGAAGGGTTTAACGTCCATTCCGAACCCAACTGATTTTAATTACATATCACTCTTCCAGTGAAAGTCACGCTTTGAAAGCGAAATGAATTCATTGACCGGTCCCTGAAAATACCAATTGCAGCATTTCCCTCTTGGGACACTGTGCGCCGAAACGAGGCAATAGCCACACTACGCAGCCTTCAATTACTTTTGTGTAATTATAAAAGTTTCCCGTTTACAGAAGCAAACTTTTCCAATAAAAGGGAAATATTGAGTGCCATTTCCAATGCAAATGTACGGAAAGTGGTCATCGTATCCCAGCCGCTTGGGAATCAGGAAACAGCAGATCGGTAAAGAAACGAATGAATAAGGTCATTAGGTAATGAAATGATAGGTATACGATAACTACCCTCAATCGAATGGGGAAGCAAATTGGAATCCCTGCCAAAGAAGTTGCTCATAAAACTATCTGCAGAGAAATGAAGGTCGTGCTACAGATTGAATACTCTGACCATGCTGGAGGGTTAAAAGGATTTCTTTCAAAGACGGAAAACATTCTGATTACATGTCTACTCTTGCTGGAGGTGCGGATGCGTCTACCGTCCCCTGATTTCTTTTCAACATTAATTACTCTTATAACTCCGTAGAAAAAGAGAAGAAAGGAAACATAAGTTCCCCAAATCACGTAGATGACAGGCATTTTGCCTTCAGTGTTCTTCAATTTGCGAGCCGCACACGTAAAATTTGGATGTTGATAGAAGGGGACTGTTCACTTCGAAAGGCAGATTATTAAAATTTAATATACCCAAGTCACTTAATTCAGATGGTCGTTCAAATTACGATTCCGTGCCCCATCGCCTCGGCAACTACTATAATGGCTCCGAAATTGATTTGCCGAATAAATGGCCGCGAGCACAGCTTGATGGAGAAGGCAAATGTACTCATGTGCAGTCAGAAAGTTGGGTGGTAATTCTGGACACAAAAAATAAACATTCTTTTTCAAACACACGAACAGTAGAATTATTTGGCTTTCAAATATGCACGCTAAGTAGCGGTCTCGATTGGTAGCACAATGACATCCAGGCATTTCAATTATTTATTTTTCATTTGCTTGTTCGCACAACAACTCGAATTTTTTTATTTAGAGGAGAGCAAACAGTTGAACACAAAACGCGGACGTTTAATAGCAACGTACTTTATCAGTGCAAATATAAGCTGAATTAAGGGCTGCTTGAATGATTGACAGGTTTTGGTTCTTTTACCACACAAAAGAAGGTGCTGTACTTCTCTTTCTACAGCAATTATCTTTATTACGCGTATTTCACGTGGGTCACAGGAATACGATTAATTTTTAATGTCTGCATACACGATGAAAGGCATAAGATTCGAATCCTCCACACGACAGTTCTGGGAAAAGGTAATTTGTTGCCCTCATTATGAGATAGACTAGAAAGAACCAGAACAACAGAAATTGTTATTACGGTGATTGTCTGATGAGTGATTATTTATTTATTAGAAAACACAAACCTCCTAATCGCTTTATCCTTTTCTAGCCAACAAAACCATGTACGATTAATTGTTTCCACTTTGTTCAAGGAATCCTTTTAGGCTTCTTGCCCAAGTCTTCCTCTTCAATGTTCGTGAAATATGAACCTCATCTAAAATGCAAGATATTGTGTTCCCATCACTTATCATACATATCTTAAATTGTGGGGGAATCTTCCATTAAATTAAGTGAATTTTGGCCATATGTTCGATACCATGCCATTACATCAGTAACTAACTAAAGAAATAGTGATTTGCGCCCAACTGAGTGTATGTGGGTTCAACGGACAATTATTTGTTATTGTGAGGCTTGAGTAATACTTATTTACCAGCTGAACTGACTATCTCGAACACGATACTTTTGTCTCACAAAATCAACATTTCAATATCATAAACAAGCACATTATAATAAGATATACATGTCAGTTTGAATGATAAATTTGAGGTTACTCTACGAACGTCAACAACTCCAAAGAATTTCTAGGTTCTTCGGTCAGCGAAAAGAGTTCGTACCCCCGCGCATGTAAAGTAATAGGATGACGACCCAACTGGTTTTATCATCAACACAAAACTAACCAATAGTCAATAGGTGAGAACGGAAATGCGCAGTTACTTAATATCATTAAGCACTTTGCCGTTCCACACAATCATTTGAAAATAAATATAATGTGATATTTTTTCAGTTATAAAGAAAATTGTACGCAATGCACTCGTAGTATCACCGGGAAGTGCAAGGTAGTACCTTTTGATGGAAACTTAGGTAAGAACAAGGGGTAAAAACAGTAAGTGCCATTAGTCTGTTTTGGATATTAATTAAAGAGTTCGTTGATGACTTCACAAATTAAATTTAAGTATTTGTTTGGGTGAAATCTAAAATAGAAAAGATGAAATATAAAAAAAAAGACATATATAATGTTTTTGTACTTTGTTTTTCGATTTTATTTGTGAGTTACTGTCAGACCCTGTGATATCGCGAAACACCGAATATCTTAACTTGCCTCCAACCAAACGATTGTCACTGATGCACATGTTGTAGTGCGATGTGCCCTATGACTGCACGGTTACCTTTCGGCACATGGTTGCAAAACTCTTCATTCTTATCGAATACTTCAGAGCGAACAGACGTTCGTTCATAGCATAGCTGAAACTCGTATTTGTGAAAGTGTGTAACGCACGTGGGTGAAGTGCACGTATAAAAATACTTTTAGTAATAAAACAGTGAAAACTAACAGTAACGCATGCTGGGCGACGGCCCCAGTGATGACCAAAAACTCATGATAGAGCGTAAAAGAAGAGCCACCGACGATTTACTGAGCGCAACAAAGAAACCAACAACCATGGAGACACAAGCTATGGACTATCAAAAAAAGTATCTGGAAGCCGTGGATTATATCAATACACTTCGACTCTAGATGAAACAACTCCACGAGGAAATTCGCTCCCTAAAAACAGCCAATAAAATCAGGGATGACGTCTGCAGGGAAGAAACGTCTGCTCAACACCCTGGACTAGCCCCATCATCTCCAAAGCAACAATTATCGTCCCCTGAAACACCATCTCCCCAACAAAAAAAGACAGCCGGAATCAAATGCCTAACACGCGCGCCAAAAATACAAGACCACCACCCATATATATTAAAAATATAACAAACATCAAAGAACTAATAAGAATGCTCGAAAGTACCTTAGGGCACCGCAATTTCACCACAAACACAAGAGGAGCTTCGACTTCTATCACAACAACAACTTTAACGGATCAAGGCGGTAGAAAAACTTGCGCAACATAAGCTTGAATTTTTCACCTTTCAACATGAACAGTTGCAACCAACGACTTTCATCTTAAGACATATTGATCCAGCATGGACCAATGAGTAACTTGCAGCAGAAATACTCAGTCCGGATCTGAAAATAAACAGGTTGGACTACTTCCAAACACCATACATGCGGACTAACAAGGCTCTGCATTTACGTATTATACAAATTCCTCCAACTGATGTCACCCGGCTCAAACAAGTCAAATATCTTCTCACGCATAAAATTGCGATTGAGGAACCGCATAAACAAAACGTTTTTCATTGCAAAAGATGCCAAGGCTCAGGACACTTGGCGGCCGCATGCCATCTAAGCGTAAGATGCGTAAAGTGTGCAGAACAACATCAACCTGGAGAATGTAAGGTCAGCCCGCCTGGGATGGAACCAGGAACAATCCAAACAACTAACCCCGATGGATCCATTACAACGAAGAAAATCACAGTGACATGCTGTAACCGCGGAGGACTCCACCCTGCCAACTTCTCGCAATGTCCTCATAAGCTGAGGATTCTACAAAGGCGAACAACACCCATGGCAACGAGCAAACCTTCACCAACCAAAACAACATCACCTCAATGAATAAATCCTACAAGTCCAGATATGTCATACGCTAAGGTTGTCAAGGATTCCCATAACATGACAAGAAATCACCAATACAACAGTAACGATCTGAATCTGGACATCACAGGATACATAAGTAGCTTACAGAAGATGCTGCCCACGTTGAAGCATAGCTCAGAAATAGAGAAAAAAGGTCAGATTTTATCTCTTATAACTTCACATATCCTCTCTCTTAATGGCTAATTTAACTATAATTTTCATCAACGCAGAGTCCATATATTCCAATATTCACAGACAACACCTCCGATTGTTCGTTGACAAGTTTTCTCCAGATAGCCTCCTCCTCTCAGAAACGTGGCTTAAACCAGAGTATCTATCCCGAATTATACACTTGTTTCTAATCCACGAACCACTGGACCTCGTGGAGGTACTGGAATTCTAATACACAATAAATTCTAATTTTCCGAAATTAGGTTCACCAATATAGGTAATATTGAGTACACGTCAATTAAAATCTTTTGCAAAAGCAACAAACTGCTTGTACTGTCGTCCGTATACATTCACCCTTCTCGGGAACCAAACTTCCCTAGTTCCGACATCACTGAGATAATTCAACAGTCGCTACCTGCACCTTTCATGATAGGAGGAGACTGGAATGTTAGGCATACTTCATTTAACGACACTAAGTGCAATAAATACGGTTGCCAACTTCTAGCACTCCTTCAACTCCATCCATATATCTATGCGGACTGTCCATTACAGCCAACACGTATCTCCAATACTACTAAATCAACAATAGATTTTTTCCTAAAATCCGTAGACGTCTACTCACCTTACCTCCATACAGTATCCTCCGAATTCCCTTCCGATCATGGGTCCGTCCACACCACTCTCCAAATCCCAGCTCTCGAACCATGTTACTCATTCAATCCGATCCCGAATTTCTCTAGGACAAACTGGAAATGAGTCAATAGGGACATTGCTGCCAGTTTTACAGACTATACTTTGCCAGAGATTTCAAATCTACTCCCTGCTAAAATTGATCAAGCAGCCTTAAGAATAGAGCAAATACTAAAAAAATGCCCTCTTCAGCCACACACCTACATCCATCCCTCAAAATCACCTAGGAAAACCTTTACCCAACTACCTTCCAAAACGGTTACGCGTAAAAAAATAGCTTAGACGAAAACTACATAGCAGTTACTCCCCTTTTATTAAAAATCAAATCCAACTCTTGACTACCCTGATAAATTGACAACTAAAACAATTTGCCGACCAGGCTTACACGTCTATACTTATAAATATTAAACCCAATCGTGATTTATTCAAAAATATCAACAGACTAACGGGTCGAAAATACAAACCCCGAATCGATTATATTATCAACCCTACTAACAATCACCCAGTCCAATCAGATATTGACATAGCAAACGGTCTAGCTAATCACTTTTATAAAATCCAACAACAAAACGACTCACTCTCAGTCTCCAATTTTCAAGATACTGGAAACGACTACATCTCACGCACAATGATCCCATCCTTCACCCTTTTCATCGCGGAATTCAACGAAACAAACAAAGCGTCTCATCCTCTGGATAATGCGACCTTCCTAACAGCAGACGAATTATCTGAATTTATAACATCACGCAACAACAAGAAGTCGACAGGCTTAGATGGAATTCCAAACCTTCTTTACGAAAGGCTTTTCCCGTCAAATCTAGTCCCTATTCTCGTTCTTCTCAACCACATAATTAACGCATCACATTTCCCAGATAACTGGAAAACCACGATTATAGTCCCTATAAGTAAGTCCAGTCCTTCCAACATCCCCAGCAACTATCGTCCGATATCCTTATTAAACACATTCAGCAAGATACTGGAATGCAAGATATATCGAAATCTCCTTTCATTTTAAAATATTTTTTTATTTTTCTTTTTATATTCTTATTTTCTAAATTAAAGGCTAGACAAAAAATGCTTAAATTCTAGCTTAATTATCTTATATAATAACTTACTGGTCCTTCGCAGACGCTCTAAGCTAAACATTACTTAACATTTGTATAATTTGCCTTTCGGCGACAGAACTTTGTGGCAGTACTGATAATTAGTTGAAATACAAAGAAAAATTTGAAAAACTTTGTCAATTTTTTTTGTTTTTTTTTTTCTTAAAATTTAACTTACTTAACTTACCTCCTTTTTTTTTTTTTTGAAATCTCCTTTCATTTGCTAATGACAACGCTATTATCCCAAATTCCCAGTTTGGCTTTCGCTCACAACACTCCACCTGTCATGCTCTGTTAAAACTAACGCACGATGTCACAACTAATCTTCAAAACCAAAGCCCGACGGTCTGTATCTCTCTCGACATATCTAAAGCATTCGACTGTGTTTGGATCTCAGGAATGCTTTACAAGCTGCACTACATATTTGGATTAAACACCCATACTACCAAACTTCTTACTTCCTACCTCTCTGGTAGAAAATTCATGGTCAAAATAAATTCTTCTATCTCCCAATCGTATAATATAACCGCAGGGGTTCCGCAGGGTTCAATTCTTGGACCACTATTATACGTCCTCTATACTTCAGAAATACCGCAGCCTCAATTACCCAATACCGTAATGTTGAATTACGCTGATGACACCATAATCTACTCCAGCAGCAAGTTTGTAAAAGAGGCAAGAAACCGCATTAATAACCCTCCCAAATCTATCAACATACTTCAATAAATGGAAAATTCGCCAAAATCCTGATGAAACCCAACTTAAAGTGTTTAAGGGTAAAAATGAGCACTGCACAAACAACACAAGGCGCACCCACAACAAAATTAGACTCAAACTAAATAACACCCAGATAAAACCTTCTAAAACTAACCTTTTCCAATGTCCTTTCATTCTCCACCCACATTAAAAATACTTTACATAAAGCCACAATACAACTGAATTTCTGTAGAAGAGTGATATGGAAACCCAACGGTCTCTCTCACAAAGTCAAACTGGTCATCTATAAACAAATAATCAGACCCACACTCACATATGCGTGGCCACTTGGTATCATATAACACCAGCCCAAATGGAGAAGCTACGCACTTTCGAAAGGAAATGCGTCAAGCTTGTCACTGGCCTCAACCGACAACCCAACTCTTACAAATATTACAATAACAGCTTGCTATACAATGCCGCTAATATTGACCGTCTCGATAGACGTTTCCTAGAGCTGTCTATCAAATTTATTGAAAACATCCCAAATAATCCCAACCCCATAATAACTTCACTACTACCAACTCTTCTAGATAACTGGGCTCACTATCTGAATTGTCTCCACACCAGAAGTCTCTTCACCTCTGGAAGATTGGTTAATGACTCCAACGAGGTAGTGTATCATAACACCGAGCTGGCACCCAATCAGTTCAAATACTGTAACATACAACCATTCTCCAACATTCTGCGTTTTAACGAACAACCGGAAAGTGTTACCGCACCCGAGAACACTAACGGACCATATCTCACGCCAACCTACTTCCTTAACCATCAATCCCTATATTCCCCAATTCACATTACATATTTAACGTATTACAATATAAATTAGGTTAAGCTAGAATAAGTTAGACTTAAGTTAAGTATTAGATTAGATTAAATTAAAAAATAAAAATCCTGGTTTTCTGACCTTTTCCAGGAAAACTGTTAATATTAAAACGTGTGAAGTCCACTCGGATGACTGTCGATTGGACTTCGGAGTGAAATGATGGAGCCATGTTTCACCATTGTCACATATCGACTCGGGTTTATTACGCTTGACCATCTCCAAACACTGCTCCGAATCATCAACTCGTCGTTATTCTTGGTCAAAAGTGAGCTCGCGCGGCGCAAGACTAATGACCTCGCCCGAAAAAAAAAACAAATCATTATGGAAAATTTAACAAGCCTCAGGACTTGCTAAATAAGGCCAAGACCGGTTCCCGGTTGTAGTGCCGATGATGATGATGATGAGCTCGCGTGGCACCCACTTTGCACAGAGCTTTCTCATACCCAAATATTCGTGAATGATATGATGTACACGTTCAGTTGATATCTTTAGAGTGCCTGCTATTTCATTCAATTTCAATTTACGGTCATCCAAAATCATTTTGTGGATTTTTCTAATGTTTTCGTCGGTAACAACCTCTTTTGGGCGTCCACTGCGTTCACCGTCTTCGGTGCTCATTTCACCACGTCTAAACTTAGCATACCAATCCTTGATGGTTGATTTTCCTGGGGCGGTGTCTGGAAACTCGTCATCAAGCCAAGTTTTTGCTTCAACTGTATTTTTTCCCTTCAAAAAGCAATATTTTATCAACACGCGAAATTCCTTTTTATCCATTTTTTTCACAATAACAGAAGTTGCTTCACTCAAAATACTATAATTCACAAACTAATGATCCGACATCTGTCAAATTTATACACGCGTCTTTTGAAGGTTAGGGCTAACTAAAAATCATATGGATTTAATTCTAGTGCCGTCATCTGTTGGTCAGGCCGGGGACTTTGCAATTGACCTGTTGTATTCTACAATTTCGCCTGAACGCCATCCTACTATAATCTAGTCTTTAAGATTACGTTAATGTACGTTCCCTAAAGAAATATAAAACAAATAAATAATACGATTTATTTATTATATTATTATTAATGTTTATCATCATCATCATCGGCACTACAACCGGGAACCGGTCTTGGCCTTATTTAGCAAGTCCTGAGGCTTCTTAAATTTTCCATAATGATTTATTTTTTCTGGCCAAGGTCATTAGTCTTGCGCCAGGGGCTCCCCGACGGGAAACGAACCCCGGTCTCTTGGATGACAGGCGGGTATACTAACCACTATACTATCGAGGAGCCCATTAATGTTTATAATGTATTTTAAATTATTGCCTATTACAGACGATAGTAAATGTATAAATGCATTTACAATAATTTGTTATATGCAAATCCAATTTTCTCAAATTCACCACAAATGGATTACTTATACTACGAGGGTTGCCTTTTATATTTCGGGATTAGAGAACAAAAACAAATATTGATCATCGAAAATCACTTTATTGTTTTTCAAAATATTTCCCATGAAGATCTATACACTTTTGCATGCGTTTGAACCAATTGTCGAAGCACTTATGCCACTCTGATTGAGGTATCTCTAACACATGCATTCTGAATGCAGCAACCGCTTCTTCAGGTGTCGAAAAACGTTGACCTCTCAGTTTGTTTTTTACGTACGGGAATAAAAAGAAGTCATTCGGTGCCAAGTCAGGACTATACGGCGGATGACCCATCAAATCGATGTTTTGGGTGCTCAAAAATGCAGTTGTCGCAGCCGATGTGTGAGAGTTCGCATTGTCTTGGTGAAGAGTAATCCGTCTTCGGCGGTTGGGTTTCCTGATTTCTTGGAAGACAACTGGCAAACAAATGGTTGTGTACCACTCAGAATTGACTGTTCTGCGTTGTTCTAGTGGTACGGTTGCGACATGTCCAGTTTTTCCGAAAAAACAGGCGACCATTTGCTTGGAAGTGCTTCGTGCGCGAACAACTTTTGTTGGATTTGGCTCATCTTGAAACACCCAGACAGTCGACTGCTGTTTACCTTCGGGCTCATACGCGTAAATCCACGATTCATCACCTGTCACGATGTCATAGACGTGTTTCGAAGCACCGCGACCGTATTTTTTGAGCATTTCTTTCGACCAATTGACACGAGCCTTTTTTTGGGCGATTGACAAATTGTGTGGGATCCAACGCGAACAAATTTTTTTGACAGTCAAATGTTTATGCAATATTGAATGTATGCTGGTCCCACTAACGCCTAAGGTTGTCTCAATCTCACGATAGGTCACATGACGATCTTCCAATATCAGTTCGCGCACAGCATCAATGGTTTTCGGAACAACAACTGATTTTGGACGACCTTCACGAAATTCATCTTGGAGTGAACTACGACCACGATTGAATTCACCATACTATCGATAAACAATGGTCCTTGATGGAGCTTCATCGCCAAAAATTGAATTAAGTTCATCCATGCACTGTTACTGAGTTAATCCACGCCGAAAGTTGTAAAAAATAATCGCACGAAAATGTTGACGATTTAATTCCATTTTTGGGCCGAGATGAATCTGTTAAGTTACTGTAAACAACACAAATAGCGCTCGTATCTCAAAACGTTCTGAGTGCGTATAACCTCAAAAATGTCCAACTTTACGACAGAGCTGTCAA
This sequence comes from Microdon myrmicae, assembly GCA_963931805.1. Taxonomy (NCBI): domain Eukaryota; kingdom Metazoa; phylum Arthropoda; class Insecta; order Diptera; family Syrphidae; genus Microdon; species Microdon myrmicae. Next base: position 180,467,409 of record OZ007497.1, on the reverse strand, counting down.
TTGCCGGATTGCAAGACTAGGGTTGCCAAATCCCGAAACAGAACAGGCAACCCTCGTATTAGCGCAATCACATTGTGTTAGTGCCATAATTCCCAGGACTTCGTATAAAATAAAGTAGTCGCATTTAGTCGTATGTTACTTCTTAGAGGACAAAAAAAAACTACACATTTTTTAATTACGCTATTTTTAACTACAAATATCTCATGAATATATTTCCTTTCTCTCTTTTCTTTAAGGTACGTGCTGTTACGATGATTAGCTAATATGACCCTCTTAAAAAGTGAGTAGAATTTATGAGATCTAAGACGATGTTGTTGCAGAAATGTTTACAGGACAGGTGTCGCAATAGCGCCAGTCATGCCTGGAAATTAATTTTCCGGTAACACAGGATAAGAGGAGATGAAGCAATTTTACTCCTTGCTGAGCATGCTGTCCTTATTTGATTACTTCTCGGTGTGAACGTGATGTAACTTTAAATTTTATATAGCTTTATTAGGTTCGGTAAAATTCCGGGATGGTATAGAATAATTAGCAAGCATTTTGTTAAGTATATTCCGAGGCGTTTAACTGAACTTCATTTCGTTTTATCACTTAATCAGATTGAGGAATTTAACTCCATACTTAAAACATGTCGAAATAAATATGGTTTGAATTTTTATTCATTATTAATTGCAACAAAAACTAGAAAAAAAGGCGAATGGCCTGATAACTCTTCCGAATTTCACCAGATTTTTGTCGTAAATTGTCGTAATTTATAAGAAATAATGACTTAATTAATTGTCGAACCCCGTAATATAAGAGAGTCACCAGATGAACTTCCGCACGCACAATTGCACCACACATAAAGGTGGTGTATTGTAACAAATTTCATTAAATGACGTTGATAAATGTATACGAATTTGCATTTTTGTTTCTCTTCTTTTTACGAAGGCTGATAAATAAATGTATGATTATTAAAATTACCTGAGTAAAACTCGAAAATCAATATCGCTTCCATGATATTTATTGTTTTAGATGCGTCAACCCCGACACACCTAACGTACCCAAATATTCGAAGACCTTGTTGTATAGCTGGTAAATAAAGTTTGAAAATTCACACGAGAATTAATATATGTAAAAGACTTAGGCTTCGTAATTCATAATTTTTTTTTATTGATTCAATACCGGGCATCTTGTCTTTAGAAGATTTTTTTTTATGGTTTGCAGCCTGGAGATGGTACTATTCAAACGATGCAGGTGGACTAAGTGCATACTCGATTCGCTCCATTCTCGTTATTCCGGCTTGTCCGCCCACTTGTAACCTATTTCTGTTTGTTCCCTCGAATATCATATTTCGACATTTCTTTCGGGGGCAGGGTCCAAGTCATAGCTGTAGTAAAAATAAATTCTTTTTTTTTCATTGAATCGAATGCTTTATTTAGCATAGTTAGAATGATCCGATTTAGGTTAAATATGCACCGTTTTGTGTGATAACTTGTTGTCATTTTGAAGGTAATTTCATTATGCATATCTCATAGAAACCCTCGTCCCTATGGGCAAACAACTGGGGCAGTCGATTTATACAAGCTTCTCTTCAGTCGAATTATTCACCAGCAAAATAATTCACTATAGATAGGAACAGGTTGTAATCACTTGGTGCTGTGTCCGGGCTATAAGGTGGATGAATATGAATCTCCCAAGCAAGTTTGCGAAGCTTCTGGCGTGTCACTATCGATGTGTGTGGCCTGGCATTATCCTAATGGAACACAATTCCTCTCCTATTGGACAAAGCTGGCCGCTTTTGGGTGATTGCTCTTTAGACCGTCCAATTGTTGACAGTACACCTGTGGAGTTTGGTGGTTGATGTGTCAAACATGGAGACTAGTTCTTTCCTAACCCCGACAAATACCGATGTTAATCCTTTTCACAATTATCCGACAAATGAAAGACACATGAAAATTCTTGTGTATTAGTTTTCTTTATTTAGAGTTTAAAATAGATGGATATAACACTAGCAGCTACACTCGATACTAAACAGGTGATTATTTCCATATAATACTTGGTATAGATAAAAGAATTGTCCACAATAGCGACACTTGATAATAAACTGATAATTGTTTGTTTATATTACTTAATATAGATGCAATTGTCCACAACAGCGACACTCCATTATAAACTGATAATTGTTTCTTTATGTTGCTTGATAAAGGTAAAATTGTCCACAACAGCGACACTCGATTATTTTGAAATTAATAGAGCGCACAATGATATCCACGACTCTATTATCTTTGGAATAAGTAAATTGCACAGCTCGACTCTTGGCGAAAGATCACTCGCGACCCTTGCACACTCTACCGTGGTTGAAGTTCGGCTCTCGACGCTTGGTGCATGTGCGCACTTCGGGATAAGAAATCTGACTCTCCGATGCAGTCGACATTAGACTCCCTATAAGCTGCGCTATGCTGACCCAGTCTCCATGAGTAAGGAGGGTTTCCACTGAGTGGGCGAGAGAGGGAGACGTGACATATTCCTTTCAAGACGCATTCGCATTGGAGATTGGATGCAAGGAAGGAAATTCTAACCGTCAGCTGTGCAAACAAATAGTCGCTCGAAGGCGGCAGCAAACGGTTGCTCTATTTATTCTAGCAATTCGTTTATGCTAAAGGAATGTCGCTGTGCTGTTCACAATAACTTCTTCTGTTTATACTTTAAGTGTACAGAAGCATTCCTTTTCGATAGCCAGCGTGAGGATCGTGGTTGATCGCTGTCTAGACAATGTATCCCTGCATGACCGATGTGGTGATCGTTCCCCGATAGGGCAACGGATAGTGTAATCGGCCATGCAGATGTGCACATACATGCGCGTACATTAAGGCTAAAGCCATGTCATTGTAGGCAATAGATTTTTCTGTGACATCGGTCGACCCAAGATTTGTTTGCCAAGGCAATGGCTAGGGTGGCTATTGTTAGGGTTCATGTGGTGGTACATGTGACATAGCCACGAGTGCGTTGTTTAAATAACAATCGTATTCATGTTTAATTCTGTACTCGGTTGATAATTAGAAATTACTTGCAGCTGTAGGGAACTTAATGGACATGAGGGCAATGTTTGTTTACTCTATTGCCTTCGCATGTAGCATTACTTTGGTTATACACAACATGCAACGTCTGATCGGTCGATGGGTCGAGTGCATGTCACTTTAAACAACACTTGAATTTGCTTGTAGGTAGCCAGCGATGGGGCGTTCTGTATATTGTCGATCGAACGATCGGCCGATGGGTCTGCCGATAAGGCAAGGGTGAACATGTCATGTCGTATATGGGGAAATGTTCCTCAGCTATGCGTATTGACATGTTCGGGTGCTTATGTCGGTTATATGATGGGAAAACCGAATTAAATTTCAGGACATGGGTTGGATTTGATGCCATGGCGAGATGGTAATCTTGGAGAATCAGATAACTGTTTTCAAGCTTGTATTTCGAGACATGAGTCTCCGAAGTTTCAACTAGACTCTCGCGAAGTCGAGCTGCAGGGTTATTTATCTCAACCGTCGTTAAGTTCCTGTTAGTGGGAAGAGATGGTGGACTTTTTCGTTGAATGTGACATTGAAATTGTCCCAATTTGTGCGCTCATAATAGAGTATGTATCTGATATGAGCCCGAGGTGCTCGATAGTTGGGAATGAACGTGGTCACAGCGTTGTGGTCAGATACACCCGCCGATACTTGGGAAGGGGTGATTTGAGGAGGTAAGTCTTTGGACACAAAAAATTTGCCCACAGTCGAGTTGCCTTGCGTACCAACTCTAGGTGCGGCTATTCCGAAGTTGAGGGTATGGGACTTTTCGGTGTAGCATTGGTACAATTTAGTACCATATGGACAAGAGATGGAGTTGTTGCCGTGGAGATGTCTGCAGTTAAAACCGCTGCCTATAATGGAGGGTGTATGCTCCGAAGACCTTGTTAATTTTCCGATATGTTCGGGATTAACGCCGCCATTATTGGTTTTATGCGAGTAGTATACGGAGTATAGATTTACTCTACCATTATTAGTCAGATGCAGTTCAATCCGAGAGACCTCTATGGACTCAACATGTGGGAGAATAATGGCTTTATAGCGTAGTCCGCTATTAGCTAGTATACATGTGCCACCTCCGTTGATGGTGGGGTGGGGGTTCTTTAAATCATTCACAAAGAACCACCCATTCCCTTTAAATTAACCTGTCTTCCACTTACCATGTAAAGCCATGCTACTTACCTGCAAATGAGCAGCGTAAGCTACTCTGCATCAATTTTCACCTGAAAGCAAACCCTCATTAGACTATCCACTTCATAATATACGAACCACCATATTTCCTATCGCTCAGCTTGTCTGCAATCATAATCACCAAACATACGCCAATCTTTCAGCGCGATCTTGTTCCAACAATCTGTTGGTCCAAGAATACACGCTGACCTGCGTACTTGTTGACACAGCTGCAGCCGATAATTTTCCTACTATTGAATCTGACACGATTATGATTGCTATTCCAACAACCATACCCATGATCGTGTCCCTTCTACCAATATCTAATCAAACATTGCCCCCATATCCATCAGGTTGCCAGCAGAGCAACCAATTTCTAATCATCAGCCATCAACCGAGTATAGGATTAAACATGAATACGATTGTTATTTAAACAATCGCACTCATGACCATGTCACATGTACCACCACATGAACCCTAACAATAGCCACCCTAGCCATTGCCTTGGCAAACAAATCTCCGGTCGACCTATCGTCACCGAAAATCCTATAGCCTTCAACGGCATGGTCGTGAGCGATTAGGCAAACACCAAAACGTTCCCATGTCGCATTGGTTAAACTAAACAATGCGCATCCCAGCGACGAACCCCGAAATAGTGTTTCTGCTTACTTAAGACACTAAAACCTATTTTTTCCTTCGGCAACCGTCATGATTTATTTACAATAACGATGCTAGCAACCCTAACGCTTGTTCCTTTGTTTGAACAAGTGCAGGATCGATCGATGTGCGCATTTCTAGCAAAGGGTATTGTACCTGACCACTACGGCATAAAAAATTCCATCACGATGGCCGGTAGCGGATCATCGTGGAGTCAGATTTTAACCGCCCAACTGCAAGCACCTGCCGGAGTCGTGGAGTCGTGAGTGAGAAAAACGCACACGTACCGGGGACGTGGCTTGCCGAGTACCAAATCCGCGTCCTTATACTAATCAAAAGAAAGGTGATTAAAAAAATAACCAAAAATGTGAATAATTATTATAAAGCAAATTACCGTGAATACTATAAATTTAATAAACAATATTATACATCTAATAAAACTGACGAAAACAAAAAAATCATTTAGTGTTTTCTTTCCCGTGCTGCGGTTCCATGAGTGTTTGTGTCGTTGTACTATTGTTTTCCATGGGTGAGAGTTACCTCTGATGGTGTTTCTGTTGAATCAGCTTCCGTGTTGACGCACTAGCAGAAACCGCCACAGTGGGGCCGCCAGTGAGGGTTCGATGTCTTCGAATGATGGAAAAGTTTGGGAAAGCGGGTCGGTGACATGGATGCAACGTAGTTTCGGTTACAAGAACCGCGGGTGCCCGGTTATCCTTTACGAAGTCAGAAACTATCATACGCTTTGATAGGGAAACTGGGGACTTGACCTTTATAACCATGAAGACGAGATCCTTGCCTATTCATGCCCTTTTATACCGATCGGATACTCATTCTCATTTCTGCATTTCCCCGCCCATTAAGCGCCAATAGACCCTCACGAAAAATTGAAAAGTAGACCAGCGTGGGTCGGGTTGATTTTGTTTCGCTTGCAACGGAAAGCAAACCCCAAGGATAGACTGGTAATTTGAGTATAGGTATGTGTTTATACTTCCTCTTATTTATCTTGATCCTCGTGTAGACTGTGGTAAGTAATTTTAGAATGATCCTGAGAAAGGTTGGCGTAAGGCCAATAATCTTGCCCGGAAAAACAAATTATTATGGACAATTTAACAAGTCTCGGATAAGGACCGCATAACGGTGGAGAGACTAGCTAAATATGGCCAACGAGATCCCGGTTGTAGTGCCGATGATGATGATGAATTTCAGAAGGATTTGTACACTTCATGTTAGGAGTCATCCTTTATATTAATTTGTGGAAAAAATCCAGTATCTTTATATTAATTTTAAGACTTTATTTAACACGGTTCAGATTGTCCGATTTGAGTCAAATATGCACCGTTTCATTCTATAGTTCGTTGCCATTTTTAGGGTAGATAGATTTTATCTCTCTTATAGAAGATCTGATTCTTATTGGAAAAAAACTCGAGCAAGTAATTCTCGCAATCTGCTCTTATTATTAATTTTTAATCATTATAATGTTCTTTAGTGTTAAAAAAATGGAAATCGCTTGGTTCAATTGGTTGGTTGGACTAAAGCTGGGTGTTTCAAAACCTGTTAAAAAATATATAAATGGGTACTCACAGTTCCGTTGCTTCCTCTAACAAATGTTGGTCTCGTTGATCGTCTTGTTCCTCGAACTTTGGGGAACATTTGTTGTAGGAGTAATATCGAAAACGCCCGTTACCGAAAGGTGATTCCAACTAATTCTGTTTTTTCAAAAACTTTCAGTTATATATATAAAATAATAGTTTTTTCTTTTCTGTATTCAGTTCTTTCAAACACTTTAAGTTTTATATATAATCATCATCATCATCATCATCATCGGCACTACAACCGGGAGCCGCTCTTGGCCTCATTTAGCAAGTCCTGATGTTTGTTAAATTTTCCATAATGATTTGTTTTTTCCGGGCAAGGTCATTAGTCTTGCGCCAGACGCTCCCCGACGGGGAATCGAACGCCGGTCTCCCGCGTGACAGGCGGGTATACTAACCTCTATACTATCGAGGAGCCCTTTATATATAATACCTTTTTATTTTCCGTATTCAATTGTTTCAGACACTTTAAGTCGTATGTGTTATAGTTTTTTCTTTCCTTTATTCAGTTGTTTCAAACACCACGACTGTCTCTTACACCGCGACTCCTGTTTTTAAAATTGGACACACACAAGGGAGATTCTCTGCCCATTCGCGCCATTTTATACCGATCGCCCACGCATCCTCGTTTTTCCATTTTCCCACCCACTAAATGCGAATAAGCTCTCGCGAATTCGTTCAGCAGCCAATGAACCTAGAGAGAATGAAAAAAATGCAAAGGAGAGCAGCTTGGGAAGGGATTAATTTGGTTTCGCTTGCAACGGAAACCAAAACCAAAGGCTAGTCTGCGTGTATGTGTTTATGTTTCCTCTTACTGCTTCAATCCTCGGTTAGAGGCTTGGATAAATCTTGGAATGAAGAATCATGGTGTGCATTGCGAGAAGGGGTAATGGAGAGAGTTGAAATGCATACTTTTCACCGGATGTCGAAACCATTCACAAGTGGATAGCCTGTACTTTTTGTACATGAAAAAGGGAACTTTTCCTTGGGAAACTTTTACATCAGAATGTAAAAAGGAATTTCTGGATGGGAAAAAATGTTTCGCTATGTGTGAGCAGCGTCGTCTGGTGAAGTTTTGCTGTTGGTAAACACCGTGATGGACGACGGTGGTTTACAGGAATTGGTATGTAGAGTTTAAGGACGCAAATCAGCTCAATGATTCGGCGGGGGTTTAATTATGTAACAAACTTCCCTGTAAGGGGGTATGTAGCCTGGCGTTGCCCTCATTGAAAATAAAACGGTACAATAGTTGACAATAGATATCCAAATTGAACGTTTGGCCTTATGAAAATAGCTCATACCAGGCGATTCTAGTGTCATCATGTGCACTGTAAAATTGTACGCCTGATTTGGCAACTGTTTGAACCTTTCAACCGCTCTCTTACCCTGGTCGTTTTTGTTCAATACTGTGTTTTATGCGACCTATTTCTCATTTCCAGCAACGGCCCTACTTGGCGTGAGTTGTATCTTTAATATTGAAATTATGGGGACGGAATCGATCGAATAAATGATAATAAATAAATTGAATTGAGCGCATTATTGACTGTGACAGTATCGGGATCATGAACACCATCACACAATTTCAACCGTTTGCATATTCGTCTGTAAAATATATGGAGACTTCTCTTTGTTAATTTCTACGTTTTACACCTTATAACTGACAACAACCGAACAATGAAAAAACTGTCAAGGAATTTTTGTTAGCGCGGTATGCCTTTTTTCCAAAGGGCATAAATCTGAATATATCTTTACGCTCTTTCAAGACTTTACGTATTCAATGCTTTACGAAATCGAGTAGAATTCAATGCCTTAAAAACTCAGTGCTGCATCTTGTCGTCAAAGGGGAACCCCAAAGTAAATATACTGTCGATGAACGGCACTTGCATCGACGAAGCTAAGGAACTATCAATCCTCGGCACTTGAATAAATTCGACTCTTAATTGAAATGACTACATATTTGAAGCAGCGAAAAGTGCGGCCAAATGTGTGGGTTCCTTAAGAGATGCAAAAGATACTTCACTCTAGCCAACCTGACGCATATTCGTCCCAAAATGGAGTCCAACTCCCATATTTGGCCAACCGCATCCAAAACTGCACTATACGTGCTCGATAGGATGCAAAAACGTGAAATTTATTGGGGGCTCAGCTGTGAGTCGATCGATTCCGTCGTTAGAACAGAGGCGGAACGTATCTTGCCTATCTCTTTTCTATAGGTATTATCACGGTTGTTGCTCAACTGAATTTGCTGAACGTGTTCCGCTGCTTCAAACATTTTCCCACGATACCCGTCAATCTATGAATGCGCATCAGTTCACGTGGAAAGTGGACTGCAGGTGCACAAATAAACACAGAGAGTGATTTTTTAGGCAAACCACACGAATGTGAATTGTTCTGCCTGATCATGTGTCATTTCATTTCATTTTTACAACATTTTTTATTTCGTTTTATATACTTATTTTCTAATTTATATACTAGACAAAAAATGCTTAAATTCTAGCTTAATTATCTTATATTATAACTTACTGGTCCTTCGCAGACGCTCTAAGCTAAACATTACTTAACATTTGTATAATTTGCCTTTCGGCGACAGAACTTTGTGCCAGTACTTATAATTATTTGAAAGACAAAGAAAAATTTGAAAAACTTTGTCAATTTTTTTTTGTTTTTTTTTCTTAAAATTTAACTTACTTAACTTACCTACTTTAATTTTTTTTTTTTTTATGTTAAAGCACAACCTAACTTAACTTAAATCTTATACTACTCTAATTCTAGAAAAGCTAAGTCTATGTAAGCTAGCTGATGATAGTATGATTCTATACCGACTTTGGTATCCAGGTCTTTTTATGCCATTCAACCACCAGAACTGTTGACACTGTCTAATACTATCGTCCCGGTCTCTGTGGGAGATAGCCCTACTGAAGCGCAGGAGCTCTTCCTCGGTGCGCGTTACTTCCCGGTCGTAGCACAATCGCCCGTCTACGGATGATCTACTTACATGATAGATCAGCGGAATTCCGGATCTATCCTGTATAAGCCCTTTCATGTTCAAATCAAGGAACGCCTCTGGTGGAACAAAGCCGTTGCGACGCACGCTCTCATAGTACAGAGTGTTTGGATAATAAGCCCCGAAAATTAGGTCATTGGACGAGCTTATTGCTCTCGCAATATGTCCTCTGATTAATATAATCATAAAATTATCAACCCTATTTATGTACGCTTCGTTATATAAAGTGAATAATACTTTTTATAGTCCGATTCCGGTGTTCGATGTAATCTGAGTCAAGTTCTGAGACACTTCCTTTCGAACACCCGAATCTTTTCCATCAAATTCGGACCTATGTTAAACCATACTGGACAACCATATATGAGCATTGGCCTGATTAGCGGCATGTAGCATATGACTTTTACCCTGCTGTTAAGTTGGCTACTGTGAAATAGCCTCCTTGTCATAGCAAAAGTTTTCCTCGCCAGATACCAAGGTATTTAACTAAACTCTTGGTTTCCAGTTTATCTCCATGCGGTCTCACGATAACTAGCTTTCGCCAGATTTTCCTTGTGTCGTTCGTGGTTTTATATAATGGAGTTCTAAATAGGATGGCTTCACATTTCTGGAAGTTGATCTTAAGTTTCCAGTCATTGCAATAGCGCTGCACGTTGTTGAAGTCTCGCTGTATTAAACTATTTATGATCTCAACTTTCGGAGCTGTTCTGTGAATTATGAGACCGTCTGCGTACGCAATAGCCTGCGGAAATGCATTTAATAAGTCGTTAATGTAAATGTTAAAAAGAATCGGAGAGAGTACCGCGCCCTGTTGCAAGCCTTTCTTGATATTATATGTTTTATTAGAGGTTGAATGTATTAGTCGATTTCGTCATTTGTCAGGTTTCTGTTTACTGGCAGATTAAAGTCGTTCGAACGGAGTTCTCTTGTTAATGATCTGGTGAACCGTGGCCATCGCATTGCCTCGTAGTTGTAGGGTTGCGCGATCACGAATTCTTCCAGATCTGCGAGATGGCTCGGGAGCTCTATTACTACCGTGAATGCACAGTGGTCACTGTCATATTCAATTGTCCGTAAACAGTTTGTGTTTCGTCTGTTGGTACTAAGTAATCTCAGTCGTGAGTCGATTAGCAAGATATCTAAGAACGATCTACCTCTGGGGAACGATGGATATTCCGTAGCTAACAGGTTAGTTCTATATTCAGTATGAAACTGATCTAACCAACCAGCCAACTGATTTCCTCTGGCATTAGATATATAATTTCCCCAATTTCTATGCTTGGCGTTCATGTCTCCCCCTAGGATAATGTAGTTTTTGCCCAGGTGCAATTGTGAGCATCGAAAGAGTGTCTCGAGCTCTGCTATAAATAGGTTGTGTTGGTGGTCCTCAGGTGCGTAGACCGCAATCGCATACAAACCCCTACTTTGGAGAAGGGGTATGCGTACGATACAGGCTTTCAGCACCCGGAACCTGCGCACTCTCCACTATATATTACTTTATGATTGATCCCTTTTCTAATCAAGATTACGACCCCCCCCCCCCGCGCCCGCGCCCACGCCACCCTTGAGAGGAGTTAGGTCGATCTGTTTCCCCCGCTAGAAGTACATCAGGTTGTTCCTCTTGCAACAGGTTGAAAAGATTGGCTCTTCTCTCAGTTCTTATTAGTGAATTTACATTCACGACAAGAGCTTTGATTGATGTTTTGGTTAGAGGGTATATATTGGCTTTTTATTTAGACTGGGCAAGTGCGAGTAGATCTCGTTTATTTGATTTTGCAGCTGTCACATCTGTCTCTGCAGATTGAGCAGGACTGTGAACACGTCTGCTTGCGATGTTGTTTCACTCTGCGTGGGAGTATTTGTGGCTAACAGTGTTGCAGCCTGATTTGGTGTTCTCCCACCCGACGCAACTTGTGTGTACAACCGCTGCGATATTACGGGCGTTGTTGTTGTACGAGCTGGATCTGTGTTATTTTGACGAGTCACACTTCTTGCCATTATTTCTCGGAATTTAGGACATCCTCGATAATTAGCGGGATGTCCCTCATTCCGACACACTACGCACTTTAAAATGGCTTTGTCTTCTACCCTTTCCGCATTTTACGCAACGGCGCTGCGTGACCAAACCTTTGGCAGCGGAAACAGTGCAGGATGACTCTGCCTTTTTTTAATTTGTCCCATGTGACCATTTGATGATCCAAGACTGTAATGTTTCTTAGACCACCAATTCTACTGCTGGGTGTTAATTTAACCAAAAAGAAGGGTAGCTTGCGGTTTTCCCTTCTTGCCTTGGATGTGGTGAACGGTTTTACCGCGGTAAACTCGAGATCTTCGTGTTTCAGGTTTTGAAGCATTTCGAGCAGAGCCCCCGGTTCCATTTCAGGGTCGACACCCTTGAATAGAACCGTTGCGCTCTTCGTTTGTTTCGGCGTGAACGAGTAAAATTCCGCGGTGGCTCTTTTTAACACCTCTTTAATTTTGTCGTGGTCAGCCACCGTGTATGTTTGAATGGCATGCCTGTTACCTGTCAGTATTTTAACTGCAAAATTGTTTCCTATAGCTAGCTTGCAAAGACTTACCAATTCTTTACAGTCAACATCTATGGTGTTGATTAGTGGCATCTTTATTTTTCCGCTGTTATTGTTGCTTTGCTGCGGCTGTGTTGTTTCGTTGATCGATTTTGTGTTGGTAGTTGCTGTTGATGCGGCTGATGTTGAAGTTGATGTTGCTGTTGATGGTGAAATTGTTGCTGTTGGCCGACTTTTGGCTTCGGGTTTTGTTGTTGTTGCGTGTTTTTTTCTTGTTCGAGTGCGGCTAGTTTTTTCTTTCGGCATCTCTCTTGTAATCGGGCTCTTGCCATCGCAAGAGAAGCGAATGAATTGTTTGCCCCATACATGTTAAAGTTGAAGGGGGCGGGGAGTTCACTTTCCTCCCCCGTCTGGTTATCTCTTTTCTGCGTTGTTAATTTCGCGGTTTTACTTCGGGTCACAAGGAGATTTTTCGGAACTGCTTTTCATTTTTGTGTTGTCGCGTTTTAATCTTCCTCCGTGTTCATACTGATTCTTTCCAGTTTGTTTTCATTAAAAAAAAAAACAAAGGCGACCTGCTATATGAACCACGACGACCTCTCTCGTAAGCTGCGTCGAACTCGTCTACCGTCGGCTAAGAGTCAGTAACTTGCACTCGCGCCAAACGATGCTTAAAAAATTAGCCTCTTAACGAGCAGTATATTGTTTGTTTTAATTTTCGCGTTTGCGACCGAAGTGTTATATTTTTGTTGTTTTTATTTTTATTGCCTCGAACACTTTTTGCGCCTCACTGAACTGATTTTGTATGCACTTTTTTTTTGATTTTATTTAATGCACTGTGAGATAATGATTTGTCACGTTTAACTTTCATTTTCTTTGTTTGTTGTTGTTCTTTATTTTAATTGTCACAACACGTCATGTTACTGTTTTCCATTTCGTGTCTTCGTTCTAGGGTGTTAGTTAGTTAGTAATTGTATGTTTGTCAATGAAAAAGTTATATACATCCAACATATGCGCGAAAACTGTGGTCTTTTAACATGTCCGATGCGGGCTATGGTTGAATTGCGACTGTGCCTGATCATGTGTTTCCTGGCCGGTGTGATGTCCAGGCATTTAAGACCAATATATATCGACACCTCGTTTCCTTATCCGCTTTCTCTTCATCCGTTCACACTGTGCTCTGACATTTAAGGGTACTTCAGAATCCCCGTTTGTGCGCGTGTTAGTGTAAAAAAAAAAAAAAAAAAAATGGGATGGGCGGTACTGTTTGTTTCTCACCATTACGTTTTCATCCCATCTGTTTGTCTGAGCTCTATGATTTTATTGCATTTATTAATAGCTAAAGCTCCCAACTACCAACCGTGTTACTCCAAAGTTCTCTTTCCATATGTATGAGTTGTTTGTGTGGCCCTGGAATATCTATTTGAAGATCCGATTGATTTCATTTTCATCAATTCAAGGGAATTCACGTTAAGTGATTCCTAGCTTGGTAAGGCTCTAAACAAAGTCAAAACAAAATACAGGGTGTTTCACGGGGTTCTAACAAAAAATACAATAACTTGCGTTAAAAACGAAATACAGCGATGGTAGTATGCTTTATGAGTACGGCGGAGTATCACTTTTCCTCCTACATGGGTTAATAGTGCCGTGGCGTACTGGTCGAAACGACATCTTGGGTTTGCTGTAGAGTGCTATTTTTGTGTTTACGGGTCTGTATTGTGTGTACAACGTAAATTTCGTCAACACTTTAGTATTTAGCCGCGATATCCAATTCCTGTGCGTAGAACAATATGCAATTAGATAAAATACTTTCCCGAGACTGCTAGCGCACTATATCGAAAACTACCAGACTATCAAAAAACTATGCGAACTGCCGACAACATTGAAAATGTGCGCATCAGTTTACGGATAAGCTGTCGAACGTTTATTTAGAAAATGTGTCTAAGTTCTTAAAATTTCGTTGTCCACTCGTCGCATATTACGTTGTGATCTAAATTTTCATCCAATTCAATTTCACCTTGTGTAAAATGTTCATTTTATGGTTATTGCATTTCAGAATCGGGAAACACTACGTATACTGCATATAGCTTCTGCATTGCAGCCTCCGCTTTATATTTCCATAGAGAGATAAATCAAGGTCAAGGATCATAACTCACACCGAAAGAATTTGTTTTCACAAACAATGGCGTAAAGGTGTGAGATTCCCAAATGATCTTGATCGCATCTTCCAACACCCAAGCAGTACCTTATGCCTGTGTGTCCTGTGCCTTCGCGTTTTATAAACGAACGGAGATGGAATGCCATGGGGAAGTTCCTGGTACAGATGAATGTTCCGGAAGCGAGTTCCAGAAGAGTCAGTGTCGTGATTTCGTAAATGCAAGTAATAGAGAAACAACGGAATAAAATGGGCGTTTTATTATTCTTGTGCTTTGAACGATTCGGGCCTGATATGTGGTAAATCTATCCGGAAACTACTCTGCTGTGAGATTTATGTTGAATAACAGCAAAAAACGTTCACTGACAAGATGGCATTGACGTCAAAGCTAATGTGGTAAGATGAGATGCCAAACATTCGAAAGAGGCGACCATTAAAAATCTAGATCGGTTCTGGTGTCTAATAACCTGTTCCTTAAAGACTTCAAGGCTAGCAAGTTTTAATTCTCGAATTATTGGGCTACATGACTCACTGAGGCAGAACACGACAAATTAAAAGATTCAAGGTTAAATGTGATATCATACTTTTTGCAAAACTCCACAATCTTGGAACATCTTAAAAACTAGTCAATGCAGTTTTGTTAACAAACAACCTTCTTTTACTTAAACAAAAGACGAATACTAATTACTGAAAGTCTTGCATCAGATGACTCGACTAAAAACCATAAAATTCATACCAAAAAGTAAAAGAAATAGTTAAAATATAGTATCTGCCTTCACTACAAATATGAATAACATTAGAATCACATGCGACGGTAATTTCTAATTAGAGCTATTGAAAGGTAGTGAATATAAAAAAGATAGCCTTCTGATGAATTGATAAGGTCAAAATGGATCCCAAATTGTAGTACTGTTCTATATACTATATGCAAAGAGGAAAAGAGTAAGATAAAAACTCCAGCTCCTACATGTTAAGCAGGCTTCATAAATATTTAATTGCTATTTACTGGCTCCCTGATTGCACATTAAGTTCCACATTCACCGCCCTCTCGTTGGGGAACGGCAGCAATTTATCGATTTAGTCTTGCATATCTAACGAGGCTAGTACTGAGACCTCTCACGTGAATCCAACAAAATCAATCGCGTCCTCTCATTTGATGGTAGAAAGCGGTTGCAGTAAAATGTGGAAACGTCTTCACATTAAATTACATTTATAAATAATGTATTTTTTTTATTATGCGTGATTTCGAATAAGGTTCAGCCATTTGAGAACTTTTAGGGGTCGCAGGGAGTCACATCACTGTGAATGGCTCCTAACAAGTATAAACGCATTGTACGGGTTCTCAAATGAAATGAGTTAACAATAACATTAATAACTACAACGTAAATTAGGAGATTCTTGACGGCAAGTATTTTTTTATAATGACATTTGTAGTAGCAGGAGGAAATGTGTCACAATTCGACGGTCATTGTAGGGAACAGAAATAAATTCTCTTCATTGTGAGTCATATAAAAAATAACGAGTTAAGAGTTTGGATTTTTATAGTCCACTTGCCCACTTGGGTTTAGAATATTCATCAGTGCAACGGGGAATAGGGTGGTATCACCTGTTTATATCGAAGGTAGTTGAAAATGTTTTAAGTTTTCGTGCAAAACTGATTGAAGCTTATAGGCAGTAAACAAATCACGGGAAAATAAAACAAACATTAGTTCATTAGAAATCCTTACGTGAGGGTAATTTTAATATAAATCACTTAAATGTGTGTTGTTTTGAAGCACTACTTAATAGAGCAGTACTGATTTATATCACGGCGCAGTCAGGAAAACAACGTGAATCACATTCACACAATCACCGGGCCCCCACTAAGCAACTATGTCATTGTCTAATGAAAACTTTTGGGTTTTCAGTTCCTTGCGGTGATATTCAGAAATTCCTTGAGATTATAATTCTCGATTTTAAAATTTTTCACATATTAATTTTTGATTATTTCAATTTAGCGATAAGAATAAAGTTCTGAAACAAAAGTTAAGAATAGGTATTGTGAATTATAGAAATTATTTACCTATAGTAGTGAGGGTAAGCAATTATCGGAATTAATTTTTTTTTTGAACCGTTTTCGATTTTAGTTCTTAAATCTTCATTTATGTATTTTTTTATTTAAAGTTATTGCAATTATATTACAATAATCTATTTCTATTATTCTTTAATTTATTTCTTACATCTACTGTACTTTACAGTAAATTCCTAATCTACGGATGAGGATAAGAAGTGGTTCTTTGGAATAGGAGGGCTGCTGTTAAAGAGTTTTTGAGTAGACGATGTTAAATATTTCCATTGAAACGTTGCATTTAACTCATCATCATCATCTGCACTACAACCGGGATCCGGTCTTGGCCTTGTTTAACAAATCTCTTCACCGGTCCCGATTTCGAGCCGATGTCATCCAGTTTGGCACTCCCAGGCTCTCATCGTCCTGGTCTACGCCAGCCCTCTATCGTAGACAAGGTCTGCCGCGCTGTCTCCTTCCATACATCCCTCCACAAAGGACTTTCCGGTCAGGCTCATCTTCGCTCATTCGAGCTAGGTGTCCCGCCCACCGGAGTCTTCCGAGTTTGAATTTTTTTACAATATTAGCTTCAAGGTAGACCGCATACAACTCATGGTTGTAGCTTCTCCGGAATCTGCCTCCCTCACATACAATTCTCCTTAAGACCTACCTACCGAACGGTTCTAGGAATTTAGAGTGCCTTTTACTGAGCACCCAGGTCTCGGATCCGTACATGAGTACTGTCAATACCATGATCTTGTACAGTAGTAACTTGGATGTTCTGGATAAATTTCGGGATTTAATGAGCCTCGATAGACCATAGTAGGCTTTGTTGGATTTGATCAGCCGTTCGCGTATTTCTTCTTCCATATTGTTATCGGCTGATACTTTGGGGGAAGTATTTATGGTTTCGTAGGTTGACATTTGGCAAATTCTGGAACTGTCGATTGGGAATGTGCTCCGCCGAACACCATTCCAAATTAAAAACGAACCTTGAGTAGACACTGGAACCAATAAGACACCGGGGCGAAATTGCCACGAATGAAACTCTGTACAAATGTTTTGTTTCTAATTTTTACTTTATTTGTATTCACGTAGGTATATGTCAGAGTAAATATTCGCGTAAGTTTCCACTATACAAAGGTTATTCATTTGTGCAGTGCACACTATTCAAAGAGTTATTTTATTTGTATGCAGTTAACACTATTCACGGAGTTATCGATTTGTTCAGTTTACCACATTTAATTTTTGGCACGTATGCCTAATTTAATTTTTGGATAAGCCTATTGTTTCTGGTTCTGTGACACTTTGCTAAACCCCACGTTCTTCGGCGCTGGATGTTATCTTAAGCGACACTCAACGAATTCGCGACTTCACTCTCAAAACGGAAGACTCCGGGTTTTCGATCTTTTCACCACCGTACGTAAACTCTCACCGCTCCGATTAGATCATCAATGTCGACTCCTCGGATGCTCGATATGGACTAACTAATCAAATTCTAATCCCCCATCCGAAAAGGGAAATTTCCCAAAGTATTTCTGCACAGTATTTCCCGCAGTATCTGTTAAGCAGAATTTCCCTTAGTATCTGTAAAAGGAGAATTTTTCATTATCATAATAATCATCATCATCACCACTGTGGTGGTGATCGAAATTCTGTCCTCCTTCGTCCGTTGATCGGATGCCGCCGCTTATTCTCCGATCACTCGCTGGTTTGTTTATCCAACACATCTGGCATGCGGAAAAGGGTCCTATGCAATTCGGATGGGATAGCAACCATGGAATGTAACGCTTTTGTTTACCTTTCACTCATAAACATCTATCTGGGATTGTGTTTAGAGTTTATGGCTCTATGGCTGCTAATCAGCAGCGCAACGTAAAGTTTTGTTTGAACAAGTGTGCTTTAGCATTATAGTCATACGCTGGGTTGGTGTTGATTTTCAATAGCCACCAGAATAGGCATCCGTTGTTGGGTTTATTTACCGGCACTGTAATTCCTTGGAAACATCGTGCAGATGTTCAGGATTGAAGATTGTGTATTGCTGGGATGCGATGCATTTCTGCGTTTTCAATTGTGTTTGCATATAATGGATGAATGCGTTGCAATCCTCCCCTAACCTTTGTTTCAGGTATGATCTATGAAGGGTTGAACTCGATATTGGAAGCTTTTGGGACGTTAAGTTCCTTGCTTTTGGTTGTTGCTTGTTTCAGGAATGCTATGACTCTTAGGACACGTGTCTGTATGGGCACGTGTAATGAATAAAGGTAAGTATGTTGCTTGGCGGAAAGGACATCTCAACCTATAGTTGGTTGTGCGGTTCAATCCTTTAACTACCTTGACCCAAGGTAGTTAAAGGATTTCACTACTTCAAATTCGTGTTCCACTACTCTGATAGTTTGACCAACGTTAGATCACATCTTCGCAGAAGTTTCCATCATGTACTTAGTTTTCCCCTCATTAATGTGCAGTCACAGTTTTTGTGCCGCCTGTTCGATCTGGGTGAAGGAATCCTGCACAGCCGATTCGGATCTACCGATGATGTCGATGTCATCTGCGTCGGCAAGTATCTGACTGGACTTGGCGAGATAAGTCCCTCTAGTTGTGACGCCAGAGTCACGGATTGCTTTCTCCAACGCCAGGTTGAAGAGGAGGCAGACCAGACCGCCCCCTTGTCAGAGTCCGTTAAAGATGTTTATTGGTTTGGACACCAATCCCACTATTTTTACTTGACTAGTTACATTGGTCATGGTCAGCCTACAAGGTCATATCAATTTGTTTGGAATGTCGAACTCTCTCACGGCATTATATAGTTCTACCCTGGCTATGCTGTTGTAGGCGGCCTTAAAGTATATAAATAGATGATATAACGGAATCTTAAATTCCAGACATTTTTCCATCGCCTGCCTAAGGGTGAATTTCTGATCAATCGCTGACATTCCCGGGATGAAGTCCTACCCTGGCTATGCTGTCGTAGGCGGTCTTAAAGTCAATAAATAGATGATATAATGGAATTTTAAACTCCAGACATTTTTCCATCGCGTGCCTTAGGGTGAGTTTCTGATCAATCGCAGATTTTCCCAGGATGAACCCACACTGATATTGACCAATGATGGCTTGAGCGTCGGGGGATATCCGATCTTGTAGGATAGTGGAGAGTATCTTATAGGCGGTACTCAGCGATGTTATACCCCTATGGATGCTGCACACTGTGATATCTCCCTTCTTATGTATTGGGCAAATTATACCACGACGCCAATCTTCCGGCATCTCCTCTTGCTCCCATACGTACACTACGATCTCATGAATCGCGTGATGTTACGCTACCCCCCCCCCCCCCCCCCCCCCCCCCCCGCCCTTGTTTGATCAGCTCAGCCGGTATGCCGTCACCTGCGGGGGCTTTATTTGATTTGAGGTGTCTTATGGTTTTTAATGTTTCCTCAATGCTTGGTGGCGGCAGCATTTGGTCTTGATCTTGCATTGGTGGAGCCTCCAATTCTTCTGTGAGCTGACCATTTAGCAACTCATTGAAGTGCACTTCCCATCGCTCCAGAATGCCTTTAGGATCGGTGATCAGATTACTCTCCTTATCCTTGCAGTAAGTGCAGCGTGGTGTGTACCGCGTCATACTGCGGATTATTTGGTAGAACTTCCGCGCCTGGTGCGGACCTCGCTCTCTAGTTTTCTCTATTTTACAGACACGGTTTTTCCCCAGGCACTTTTCTTTTGTCTGTGAAGTCTCTTTTCAGATCTTCTGAGGTCTTTGTATAATATTTCTCCTCGCGTACCCGCCTCCTATGAGACTGCTGCATAGCGCGGTATGCAGCATTCTTACGTTCAGTCGCTATTTTGCACTCATCATCAAACCAGTCGCTCCGATCTCTATGACTACTGCCTAAGATGGAGTTGGCAGTACTAATGACAGTATTCTTAAGGCGTGTCAATTTCTCTTCCACGCCCGGCATTCTGGCCCCAGGACTTACTCTCCCTCCCCCGAGCTCTCCGAGGGCGAGTCTAAGCGCATGACCAAAGGTGTTACTGGTATTCTTATTGCATAGGGCAGCCGTGTTGATTCGAACCTGATCCGTGGATGCAATACGTTCCCATAAGGCAATTCGCGCCCGGAAAACTGTACCAACAAGATAGTGATCCGAGTCGACGTTGGCACCTGGGTACGTTCGTACCGTCATCAGGCTCGAGGAGTGGCGACGATCTATCAACACGTGGTCAATTTGGTTGCGAGTGGCTTTATCAGGTGATACCCAGGTGACTTGCTGAGATTATCTCTTCTTTCCATGCGGATTACGGAATTAACATTCACAGCAATCATTTTTAGGGTTAATTCAGTCGCAGTGAACGTAATGATTCGAGTGTGGGTTCGTCTGGAAACACGGTCGAATAGATAATTTCCCTTCGAGCCACTTGTTCCGTCAGTTTTTTCGATCTTTTCGAATTTTTTATCAAACGCAGCAAACTGTCCTTGTATGGACAGTAATATTGCTGTTATATCAGTTTGTGCCTCTGGAGCAGGCGTTTTAATAATAATGCGTGATTAAGATTGGTGCACTTTTAACTCCACCTGCCATTTGGACGTATGACACACTTGGTGCCACGAAGTTGTTGAAGAGCGAGATTTCATCCGTTTCTCTTCTTCAACTTACTTCTTTCTGGCTTCCAACTTTGATTTTAGTTGTTGGTACTTAGGACAACCTCTAAAGTTAGCAGGATGACCTGAGTTGTTACAGAGGACACAGGATAGTTTAATTCTATCCGGGGGCTGTTCTTTGCCCAATGGGCGTTCTCAAATGATATGCTTATTTAGGCATTTGACGCATCTGAAATGCATATTGCAATTCGCTGCCACATGGCCGAAGCGTTGACAGCACATACACTGCAATACGCGGTCGAACTTCTTTATTCTCTCCCAACTTATTGTTTGATGATTAATGTATTTAATATATCTAACTCCATCAATTTTACTATTGGGGTTAGCGGCACAATGAAGAAAGGCAACTTATGGTTGCGATTTCTAGAATTAGCTGTAGAAAATGGTTTCACACCTGTAAGTTTCAAGGAACCTTTTTAGTTCTTCGAGAGTAAAGGAAGGATCAACTTCTTTGAGGAGCATGGAGACAGTTTTCTCCGATATAGGGGTGTACGTGTAGTACTAGCTTTTCGATTTCCCCAATGCCGATTTAATTTTGTTATACCTTCTAAATCATCGCATGTTAAACTTATCTTAAAATTATATATACATTTTGTTTTAAAAGTTTTGCATGTCAACCCACCCAATTTTATGAGATCGTTTGTCTCCATGTAACTGATGTAGATAGGAGGTACTTTCTCCCTTTTTTGGACTGGCACCTACTGAGATGTTGTTGATGTGATTCCTGCTGTTGAGCTTCCTTATCTTGTCGTGTTTGCCTTCGTGGTTGCTGTTGACTTTGTTCTTGCTGTTGTTATTGTACCATTTTCGTGTTTCGCTCGTTCTGACTCAGATTGTTTTTTAGTTTAACAACTTCCTCCATCTTTTTATCTAGTTGTTGTTTTTTAAGACTAATCTCATGGATGAGTCTGTTGAGGACCTCGATCTGATTGCTAGCGTCTGCATTTGTTTCGCTGACACCTAGTTCTTGGAATTGGTTTCCAGCCCCTGAGTACTAGGCACCATGGGTGTTGTCTTCGTCGTCGCTCTTGACAATCAACGTGTCTGTATCCTTGTTTTCATTTGTTCTAAGGCATTTAGCCTTTAGATTTAGGTCTGTATTTGGCCTTCCCCGAAGCACGATATTGGCATCAATTTGATTTACGTCCGTATTATGGACCACGTGTTCCCTCTTTATTTTATAGTTTTTTTTTTTTTTTTTTTTTTTTTATAATTATTGTGCGAGTGCACATACACAAACAGGAAAGAAGTACGTCGCGTATAGGCACTAATGGTTTTTTAATTATTTTGGGTGCAGAGAAGTCCCAAGCGAACCCGTACTCATTTATGATGTGCAACGCGGTTGAATTTAAAAATAATACTGTAATAACTATCGTTTGTCGACACATCTACACCGGATGGTGGTCGATTTGATACTAACTGGGCTCAAAAGAGCGTTTATGTAACCAAAATCTACACGTTCAGCACGATTTTTATAGAAACTTTAACCCTTCTAAGATTTTGCTCGATGGTTAAACAATCCATATTGATAAATGACAAGCATAACTGAACAAGTCACACGTTAGTTGGCATTCAATTTTGACAGCTGTCAAAATTACAAGGCTATCTTTTCCGAACCTCGAAATGAAGAATCCTTTTTGTGAGAAAGAGTATAATGATGTGTTCGAATTCTGGATGGTCAAGTAAAGAGGCTTAGCTTAACTTTAATTTTAACTGACTGCTCTCACTTGGACACTATCAGTTATGCATATTTTGACTAACCTCAAAAACAGTTGCCTCTTGATCTTACTCTTACATGTTTTGTTCCATTATCGTTCAGTTGTCATCACAAAGAAAACTGAGTTATCAAAAGCTGTTGTGTCTGTTTTGTAGTTTTTATTTTTACTGATGCTAATCAATGAAGCAATTAAAATTTAAACTAACCAATCTAACTTTTTTTTTTGAGTATATCCCAAGCGACCGATAGAATTACGAAACGCCGAAAAAAGGGGTTTCCAAATTTATTTTTCAACTTTTTTATGAAATAATTACACCAAAGCTTTTTGTAAATATTTTAATATTCTTCGCGAATCAAGACGATTTATCTTCTAATTTCGGGATTTCGTATAATCTATAGACGCCGCTTAAGTCGAATCCTCGAAAAGGATCCGTCCATTGCGGATGGTTCCAGAATTGGAAATAGTTACAATTAAACAAAGTTCTTAAAGAGAAAGAAATGTTGTGTATGAATCCACAACAGTTTTTTTTCAAAATCAATTAAACAAAGGAGCGTACATTTGGAAAAGAAGTGTGAAAAAATCGACCTTATTTTCCTTTCTCATCATCATCATCATCATCGGCACTACAACCGGGAACCGGCCTTGGCCTTATTTAGTAAGCCCTGAGGCTTGTTAAATTTTCCATAATGATTTATTTTTTCTGGGCAAGGTCATTAGTCTTGCGCCAGACGTTCCCCGACGGGGAATCGAACCCCGGTCTCCCGGGTGACAGGCGGGTATACTAACCGCTATACTATCGAGGAGCCAGATATTTTCCTTTCTGTGTCTTGCTAATTTCTTTCATATTGATTTATTGACCAAGTTGCTTTGTATTGTCATATAGGAGGTGTTAATGAAAAAATATTTACTAAAATCCGTTCCGGCGGTCCGGAGATTAACACATTTTGGGAAAAGGTCATTTCAAGAAAAACGCTTTTAATATATTGCTGCATTTTATTTTCTAAATACCTTTTGAAGCAGAGCAGAGGGTGCGCCGATATTAATAGTGCTGTAACTTTTTTAGATGATTCTCAAAAAGGTTTAGAAAATCGTTCCTGGAAACCTGACGAATTGGAAAATAAAAAAATATTCGATTTGTTGAACACTCATATTCGTACTAGACCCTCAAATTTAACTTAATTCTACCTTAAACCTAGGAAACCTAAGTATATGTGAGTTTGTCACTGTTTGGACATTGACGCCACAATTCTTAGGCTTGAATATGGATTACTCGCGTCCCTACCCAAACTTTAAGCATTGACGATATTGATTGTAAAGTATGTTAAAGTATACGAGAAGTATTCTATCATATAGTTTCGTACACCAAAAATGTCAAAATAACAAACTTCACGAACTGCCGGGGAAGGGCAGCAAACGCTACTAACTCTCCTGACTACTCAATGAAGTAAGGCGTCGTCGCTGAAGATTCTCCCAAAATGTCAAAAGCCACTGGAATTTAAATGGAAACCTGACATGGTATACGGAAACAAATAGTACGCTGACGTAAGGGCAACGAAAAACAATGCTTCGAATTCTTGCAATGTCCGTACTTACATGTGTTGTATATTTAAGGAGAACTTCGCGCTGTCCCCCTCATGATGGGAAGCACCAACAAACGCAGCAAAACACTAAAACACTAGACCGCCTTGACATCTACTCTTCCAGGCAATGATGCAATTTGTATTCCGGCGTTGTCACGATCACAACGCGCTTATCGTGACAGGTACAAGGCTACAGAATCGTCACGGAGCTCAGCGCGTCCGATTGGCGCAACCGACCATCTTATCGTGTGTTGATTAAAGATGAAGTCATCAGCGATTAAAGACTGAAGATGCTGCTACCGGTTCATCAGTCGGCTTTACCTCTGAACTATTCAAAGCAGTTACGAGCACGTGTGTTCTCTGATCTAATAGGAATAGATACATCTATCGATAGAAATGGACGGGTGTTTTGTGTGAGTAAGATTGATAAATGTATATTAAACTCGCCATGACATAAGATACATCTGCCCAAATTATACGAATTATTTCCATTGTCTGGCCTGTTGGAATTAAGCGTTAGAAGAATTTGAAGTTGCGACTAAACAATAATATTAGCGATTGATGGAAGTGTTTAATTGCTGACGGTCGCAGAATTGGCATGTAGGTAAACGGGTATAAGAAGTTTCCTCCGTAGGAAGCCTATCAGGCGGTGTTCGAAATTGATGGTCTGAGGTATTTGGCCTAGTGTATGATTCATTTCGAGTTTCGTAACACAAATTTGTCCGGTGGAGCTCTGTTTTAATACCAAAAGATATTTTATAGGTTATCCGTAGTTTTTACTTTGAAGCTCATGGTATAAGTTCGAATTGATCTGACGGTATGATGAAATGCTATTAATTATTTCGAAGGCTTGGCTGAGAGAAGGTTATAAAAAAGATACTGAAAAAGATAGAACTCTACATGATATGGTGGCACTCCGCAGACATATATCACTGGCCGCCTCCGCTGCATATTAGCATATTTGGAAATTATAAAAAGGAATCTTTTATTGCAACTATCTTTTTAAGAATGCATTAATTCGGTTTCTGATTGGGACAATAAGTACATTCGAGTGGGAAAATAAAACAGGTACCAATGGTATAACAGACCACACAAGACGCAGACGTCTTGAAAATAGGGGACATCAATATAGAGTGAGGTTTATTGCCTAACTATTGTGACCCTTTGTTGGATTATTTTTGTCTATGTTCGCTATTGGAGTGTTCCGGCGAACACTGTTCACCACAGAGAACAGAAATACATCAACCAGAACGCGGAGACACTGCCACCAATAAAACACAAATTCTTTTTATTTATTGATCACGTACCTTTTATTTTAACGTTTGATAATCAAATTATAATGTTTTGTTCTTAAAGTTGTTACAATAACCCAACTATGTTCTTTAGCACTCTAATCACCTAGAACACCGTTTCGATAATTTTTGTTGTTAGTATAACTCAATTAGGTTCTTAGCACTCTTAATATCTTCCACTATTCAATCAACGGCGAAACTTAACTTGTGCGTACCTTCGCGGAACTCGAACGACTTTCAAAGGTTGTAAGGACTTGTAATTTTACTGCGCGTTATTTGAGTGTGCGTTGAACGTCGGATTTGCATGTAACTTATTAAGTAATTGACGCGGGCGCGACCGACCTCCTCATAGGGTTTCTCTAACTGGACTGTCCTAATCAATTTCTATTTCCTTTTTCAATTTTTTTCCCCTTGTCTGTAAAGGAAATTTTCCATCATACTTTTTATTCTAATCCTCTTATCTGTAAAAGAAATTTCCCATCATGATTATCATTCCCATTTCCTTATCTGTTTTTCTCTGTTCGAAGGATCGAGCGTACCGCCACTCATTTCTCGATCCTTTCATGGGCTTGTTTGGGTTACCCATCTGGCTTACGACAACAAGAGTTTTTGTGTGCTTCAGATGGGTAACAAAGGAATCGTGGGATTTGGTTTCTAGATCGTATTTTCCAGATATAAACATCTAGCGTGAGATAGGCGTTACGATGTTTATGATTGCGAGCATTGTTGGTCGGCGGCGAATCGCAACTTTGTTTGCGCACGTGCGCTTGTCGGTTTGGGATCTTGCGAGAAATGTAGGATGCTAATTGCTATTAGCTACATGAGGAGATATGCGTTATTCTGTTTGTTCTCAGAAAAATGCGTTTGATGGATGGATTGAGTAAATGGGGGAAATTGCATTGAATTGAATTGAATGGATTCATCGAATGGATGCATTGAATGGATGCATTGAATGGATGCATTGAATTCAATATTAAGCAATTTTGAACGTTTAGTTCGATTGGGTTTTACTATTGAATTCAATGCTGGGCATTGGGAATGTTACCTTTTGGTTCAGGCGGAAGTAAGGACTTTTAGGAAACGTGTCTGTGGGCACGTGTAATGGATATAGGTGGGTATGTTCCTTGGTGGAACGACGATATCTCAACCTATAGTGGATTGTGTGGTTCGTAGAACCGCCACAACCCCGCCACACAAAATGGAGAACAACGTGAAAATAAACACATGTCTTAATTATTCTACGTAAGTTGAAGTTTGATAATAACCCGTAAGGAAGTCAAACAAAAACTCTCCTCAGAACAACAAGCAATGAATGATTAGACTAAAAAACAATTCCTCTTTTGGAGACGTACCGCTCTTAGAATCCTTTGGTTAGATCTGTCATTACGTATATATTTAACGACGAACACAATTTCTAAATTAGAAAATCTCAAGGTCTGCCGTTAGAGGATGGGGATAATAAAAAAATAAAGAAAATATCCCATTGTTTTATAGCCAAAAAGCGCATAATTTGGTCGTAGAAAAAAAAAACAGATTTTATACAAACAAGATGTTGAACATCAAATGTTCTACATTAGTGTACATCCGATGTGCACACCGGCGACAACGATATTGGTTGAACTTGACGAACATCCACCATTTTGCATTTCGTCAAGTTGCAAAGGCTTCCTGATGATGAACGTGCACATCATCACTCTCTTTCATCAACTAGGCGCCACAGCGCACGGACGTCCAACCACATGTTGTCCTCCCTTCCACTACTCTTCAACAGGTTATGGGCCCAGGCATTCACCAGAGCACTGCGAAATAGAGCCACGGTTGGATAAACACAGGAAAGCTAAATTCTGGTCCATCAACAAAATTGCGCCATCCACAGCGAGCATCGAACAACTGCGGAAGGATTGTGCGGGTTGTGAAAGTATGGATGCCAACGTATGGCATGTATTCACTAACTCCCCAACGATGTTGCTGCGCGAAATGATCGACAGGTAATCCAAGAGATAGCCAGTAGTCCACAAGAGTGGTTTAAATAAAAATTCGCTGTAGGTTTTTGTTTTTTTATATGTCTCTTTACTTGTCTTGATGTGGGTGAACAATTGAATTTTTAAATATTTGACTATTGTTTATATGATCTATTTCATGTAAAAAACTATTGATGTTTAATTTAAAACCTAGTAACAACTTCACTGGTATTGTATGTAATAGAAACAATACATTATTACATGGACAATAAGGATATAAGGTGACAATAAGAATATATTATTACGCGAACAATAAGACAGCACACGACTTTAACACTTGATGTTTCCTCACTCGACTCGCTCGAGGGTTGAATAAGGACTCCGTTTGAAGCTTATAAAAATGACTCGATGATGAGCACCAGTATGCACAGGCTACGGTAGTTGAGATGTGACTGACTGAACTAGGGTGGAAATCGTGATTTCTGCTTTTTACACATTGATCCGCCAATGGTAATCATGCTCTCTTGTGGGTTCCCCAACTCACCACACTCACCGAGGTCGAAACGTACTTGTGTATTCGTTCGAAGTCGATGGGCGTAGCCAGAATGGAGAAATCAAAAGGGAAAGCACAATAACCCAGGGTTGATCTGGCTTAGTGTGTGTGCGTCAGTGCCGTGTATGCGGTTGGTCTACTGACCTAGTGATGATCTCTTAGGTCATCGCACTATAGCAAGGCAGAAATACGAGAGAGAGGAAAACCGAACTAAGGTTATTCACCTGCAAAAAGAGATCATTGATCCCAAGCGAATGGGTGATCTGGGAAAAGTCAATAGGACGCTGTGTCGGCTGGGGATATAATACCATTGGGGAAACTCGATAAATGTTCGATAAATACCCAAGCCTATGGACTATGATGCAACCGCGTCGCTTGGTTTGACTTGGTTGTTGGTAACCAGTACGAATAGAATTTCCGGTGGAAATCCCATGGTTAGAGCAATAGTGTTTCCGTGTGGCGAAGATTGTAGCTAAACTCAATTATGCATTATCTGCGTAGAATAATGAGTTTAGCTATGCGTCCCTTTGACATGTTTTACAGGTTAATAACTTATAAAGGAAATGGGTAGGTATTGTGGTTGGAATTGTGGGTTGTTTCTCCTATAGGATAGAGAAACCCCTACAGGATAATTTCGACACTCGGAAGCTGCAGATGGAGGCGACCCCAGTAAAGAACGACGCATGGGGCTATGCGACTGGAGAAATTGTGAAACTTGAATCGCGCGCAAGGGCGAGGTCGAGCAGTGGAAAACAGCAGACAGGAAGGCTAAGGCTGACATCGTACTAGCGATGTATCTGAAGTCAAGATCATCAAAAGGTGTGAAACTTGCCGAGAAGTATGGGAGAAACTGATCTCCGTGTACGAGTCAAAAGGTCCGACCAGGAAAGCCAGGCTACACTGACAAATCGAAAACGTACAGGATTTGGCTCCCCGACGAACGAAGAATCGAAATGGCGAGGGACGTGAAGTTCTTCGAAAAACATAACGACCGGAGTCCCGCCTCCAACGATTTTCGCCCAACAAATGACAAATCTGATACTGAAAGTGCCATGGTCGAATTCATCACACCGGATACAACACATAACGAAACCATAGCGAGAGATGAACAACTCGAAGTAACAAGAAATGAAGCAACCGGATAACCAACAACCCCAACCAGCAGATTTGACACAATCATCACAAGAAGAGGACTCAGGGGAAGACCTCGAAAACTATTTCAAGAATGCGACATCTCTTCGGAGACCGCGGGAGCAGCCGAAGTTCCTATAAAAGGAGCAACAAGCGGTCCAGACTCCGAGGAGTGGATAAATGCCATGGCGCAAGAAATCGAGGCCATCATCAGAAACGACAGTTGGACTCTGGTAGATCGGCCGAAACAAGACAAAGTCATCGGCAGCCGTTTTGTCTTGCGGAACAAATCAAATCCCGACGGCACGCTAGAATGAAGAAAGGCACGCGTCGTTGCACAAGGATTCTCCCAAGTACCCGGAATTGATTACCACCAGACGTTCGCTCCAGTTGCAAGAATGAACTCCATTCGAATCACGGCCGCCCTAGCCGCTCAACACAACATGAGCATCCGCCACCTTGATGTTGCAACGGCCTATCTAAACAGCGAGCTCGACGAGACAATTTACATGGAGATCCCTAAACACACCGACGTTGCCCTGGAGAAATTAATTCAATCCGGAAAAAGCAGAGAAAACATTAAAGCAAAACAAATACTAACGCAACTGCAAACGGGGAATGAGGTATGCTTGCTAAACAGAGCTCTATACGGACTTCACCAACCAGGACGACAATGGCACCCGAAGCTGAGCAGTGAGCTCAAAAGCCTCGGTCTCAGGCAGTCCACCGCCGATCATTGCATATTCTTTCAAGGAAAAGGAAAGGACATACTACTGGTCACCGTATACGTGGACGACATTTTAGTTTCCTCAAAAAGTACAGCAAAGATCGTGGAACTATCGACGCAGCTCTCAAAAACATTCACCACAAAGGACCTCGGCGAAATAAAGCATTGTCTTGGAATCGAATTTCACCGAGACAAGGAAGAACTGTAGATGACGCAAACCAAATACATATCCGCAGTCCTAGACCGTTTCAACATGACCGACTCGAAGCCCGTGAGTATACCTGTGGACAGCAGCACTATACTACAGAAAGAGAAGAAACCTGCCGTTTCAAGAGTTAATTGGATCTCTCATGTACCTGGCAGTATGCACAAGACCAGATGTAGCCTTTGCCGTGAGCAGATTGAGCCAATTCAACAGCTGTTTCGACGAGCATCACTGGAAAGCCGCCAAACGTGTCTTACGCTACCTGAAAGGCACGGCGAATATGCATATTATACAATTTTTGGTTGTACTAGTTTGACGCATGTATACTTATTGTCGCGCACGTGAAATTTCTTACTTAATATTATTCACACATCGCATTTCATAACGTCGAGCTCTTAAAAAAGCGTTTCCTCTACATGACATGCAGAAACTTCAAGGTAATGCTAAGCACTCCCTATTCGATTATTCTAGGGTTTTTGAAATGTTCCAATTGAAAGGAACATCTTATCGTTGACGACTTAAGAACACATTCATCATCATCAAGATTATGTGACTTCTAGGGCACCAAGTTTCTTATATGAATTTTTTTAATGGTACAGCATCTTGCAACTGCTACAGTCACTTGAATTGATTATAAGCTGCGTGAGCTTCTACAGCCAGAAACTTACCAATTCTGAAATCAAGAAAAACAATACACTAACCAGATTTTGTCGTGGTTCCTTGAAATAATTCACAGCTTCCACATGAAGAGAGTCGTCTCCTCTACTACAAATACAACGCATGTACTTAGATTTCATTTCATGCACTTTCACTTAGGGACATCCAATCCACAATAATGGAAACTGAAAAATTTCACATGATCATTGGACCGTTGGTCTTTCTTGTCATCGTTCCGCATCACTTAACAGCCCAACGGCGCCACCGTAAATTCATGATTTAGGTGCGTTTCGAATCAATAGTCGCGCATTCACATTTATCTCCGAACAGACTTGGGGTCCATCATTGATATCTGGGAAAAGAAAGTGATGGAATGCGCAACGGTCGGAAGCCCTGATTTACAATGATGGTGTCAACTTCGTTGATGCACCTGTTCTCTAGTAGCTATGTCAACCGCAAATCGCGACTACTGGGTGTACAAGTTCGTATACAGATTGTTTGCCTTCGCAACGTTTTTGTTCAGGTCTCCAGTTTCACGGAAGTTGCATTGCGTCCATGTCGGATGGAACTACGAATGGGTCGGGTATTAAATTTAGACGTTCGCCAGTGGTGGATGTGTAGGTGGAAGATGAAATTGCAAACCTCGAGAGCAAAGCTATGCTCTTGGGTATTGTATTTCATTCACGTGTCGATTATCCACAATTGCAGCACTCCATGAAGAGAGTTATAAAACAGACTTGCCGTGAAGGTGCATTTCCTAGGGGCAACATCATGTGAAGACTATCCCACGACTGTCGACGTTAAATGAAGCGCCCGCAGTCATCGTTATATACGGTAACACTAGTCGCCTCTTAGTTTGGTATATCATTTTACAATCTAACTGTACAAAGGTGTGAGGATGAGCAAACCAGGTGGCTCTTAGTTTGGTATATAATTTTACAAACCAACTACACAAAGGTGTGATGATGAGCAAACCAGGTGGTCACAATAGTTTATTGTAAAGGCAGCTAAACATTGGCAGCTAAAATCCATGACAGTTTAGTTTTGAGTGGGCGTTTCGCAGGCAAGGCAAATGCTTGTGCAACTGTGACTCTTCCCGACAAGGCAATTTTCAGAGTACGAAAGGCTGCCGGCTTGTGTAGGAAGAAATTAATCGTTTTAATTGGAAGTATCTAAGCAGAATAGGAGTTATATAATAATTGTGGGAACAATGCAAACCCTCGACGTTTATTGTTATAATATCTTTGGGTAAGTAGAGCCGTGACATGCACTTTTTTTAATTTTGGGTTTTAGCAATATCTAGCACAACAAGAGATGTGGGTACTTTGTATTTTGAAATTTTATCGGTCATCTATTGTTTTAACATTTCAAGGCACAATTGTTTCAATTTTTCAAGACAACGCATTGAAAAGTTTTCGCGAATCAGTCGTTACAATGACAGGTATGATACCATCTGGTTTTATTCCCCCCAGAGTAGAAAATGTGAAATAGGCGGAATATTGGATGAATTTTGTGTTCCTGGTGAACGGTTTGTTGTGGAGCTTTGGAACTTTCTCTTGGTGAACATTTTGCTGCGGCGGAACAATCGACGAGTGGAAAGTGAACAATTTGTGGGGACGTGGTAGAACGTAGCGCCCATGCCGGCGCCATGACCTCGCCCCCACTGATATATTAAACAATTCATTCATACCCTGTGTGGAATAAAGTTTCGCATGTCAAGTATAATCATGCCTGTCAATGTGTCCGCTATAAAGTCAACATCGTTATTGAGGGAAAATAACGACCTATTTAACCTCCCAAAAAAGTCGTTCAGACCCTCCCAGTTAGCTTTTTTATAGAACCATACTTCTTTTCGAAGTTTTCTCGTTAGCGTTGCTGTTGGTTAGAGGAAATTTAGCTGGCAAGACGCAACGGTCTGGTGTGTCCAAGGGCAATGAAATTTCAATTTTGTTTTTCCCGGTGGGGGGGGGGGGGGGGGGGGGGGGGTTGGTGGAATGATCATATACGTGTTAGCCCATTGATGAGTTCAGTTAAATCATGTGAAACAGCAAAGGCCTGGGCCTTGATTTTGTGTGTTCAAAGCAGCAAAGCCTCTGACAGTTATGCACATTGAAATCACCTGCAATAACGATTTCACTGTGCGAATATAGGGTCAAGATCCTATCAATAGAATCAGATAGAGCCTCAAACTCGTTAAAGGATATGTTTCTATCCAAGTTTAGGCTTCTATAAAGAAAGCAATAATGTTGTTGTAATGAGAAAATAAATTCTGGATTGGAGCAGAGCCGATATAGTGGCAGAAACTGATAAGTGGTATCACATCGTATGTATCTGGCTAGATCACGATGTGGGAAGCACAAAGGCACTAAGTTATAACCGGGTATAGTAAATATTGAGATTTGTATGTGAGAAACTGGCGAAAAGGATGGGGAATCTATTTTTAGCATATAAGCATCTGGTTACAATCCATATGGGGATAACGAATTGTAGGAATTTTGATCTATTTATAGAAAAAAAGAAATTGTGTCTATGCGAACGAAATGGACATTTGGATCGTTTGACATATGCTTGATTCGGTCATGGGATGCATATGAAGACATGCATTGTGGTGTTTAGATTGTAGACATTTCTGCGAATTGATAATGTGACGAGCTGGCAAGACTCCAAAACAAAGTACTGAAATATCCTGGAAAGTACTGGAAAACTGGAGACTATGAGCAGAAAGAAGCGAGAGGAAAAACGATGCCTCCAGTGACAGAAGTGTCACTTTTGACAGAGGAGCGAAAAAGAAAAGAACGGTTGTCAAGAGCAGAAAAATAAAGATTGAATAGAAAATTGATTTCACGGCTTATTTTGTGTGAATAATTAATCCAGCGAACCCTAAGCTCGCTACAATAATTAAACATTTGGTTCAATTTGTCTAACCTAGGATTGAATGGTATGAATTGTTTAATTTATCGCGCATTCATTCAATTAACGATTTTTAATTTAGATTTGTAGAGAAGGCTTATATTTGTTGTATATTTGGAATGACCATCTATATTTGGTACCCGTGTTGGTTCGTTGACGAATTGAATTAAATTATTTGAATCAGCAAAGATCTGGACCTCAGGTTTTGTGTGTTCAAAGCAGCAAAACCACTGAGTTATTCACATTGAAATCAATTTAAGCTTCTATAAAGAAAGCAATAGTGCATGATATACCTACGAATGTTAAGTTTTAGCTGCGAAAAATTAAATACCGGATTGGAACAGAGCCCATATTGTGGCAGAAGCTGATAAGTAATAACACTTTGTATGTATGTGGCTAGACCACGATGTGGACAGAACAGTGGCACTAAGTTATAACCCGGTATAGTACAATCAGAAAAATCTGTATCAGCTATTACCTGGGTTTCGCATAGTACAAGGATTGGTGGTTTCTGGTAAGAACTGTGGCCAGACACAAAGGGGAAATTACATTTTAGGCTGGGAATGTTACAACAATCATCCCAAATGCTCGTGTTATTAGAATGGCCTGGCACGGAAAACCAATCATCATCATCGGCATTACAACCGGGCACCCGTTGTTACGTCTCCAGCGCCGTGCTTCCCCTTTCGAGGGAAGAGCGTGGGGGTTATAATATCTTTTCTTATTTGAAACAATTATAGTTCTTAGTTATTGAATTAATTATAGGTTTTATTTATTTTTATATTTTATTGAACTCAGCTATCTCAAGCTGAGCTCTAACTTGAACTACTTTTACAATATAAATTTTCCTGTTTTTATAGAACATTTTGTTCCAACTAACTGTGTCGTATAAAATGAACAAAACAATCTAGAAGTCTCTGTGACTTAAAGTTTTGAATAAACTTTGAACGAAAATCAAAGTGGCTATGTTTTGAAATGAAAAATGTGCTTGCTATGAAAAGGGGCATGTTTTTAAATGTGCTGTAAGTGACTGGATATAGAATATTGTGTCTGTTTATTTATGAATTGTATTAAATGAGAATGTAAGATATGTGAGGATGTAGTTTTAAAGGTTGTGTTAGAAAGGACATGAGATTAGTGTTAAAGCGAATAAGGGTAGTATTCTGGAATACAACATCCCACCCTTCTTCGAGAAAGAAAATTATCCTTGAAGAGAATAATTTTCTGTTAACTATTGCTTAGATTAGGATTAATTACAGACTTGGATTTTCGTTCAATTACAATGGCGTTCAAAGTTAATCTTATATCAAAAGTTACAAAAATCCAAAAGTTCTTAATACTAGAAAAATAGGTTACAATAATCCAAAAGTTTACTTATAGTCTACTTACATTATATTTTAACTAACTTTAAATATTTCCAACTAACTTAAAATATTTCCACTTGGAACCTTTTCTTTTATTGTCCAAAATAATTTTTTTTTTTCTATATATATGATTAATATTAATTCTCAAAATTCTCTTTTTCGTTCGAATTTCCAATATATTATATCCCAATATATATTTTAAAATATATTATATCCCAATATATATTTTAACTCTAAAATTTTCTTTCTTTCTTCCCCTTTTTTAACTTTTTTTTTTTTTTTTTTTTTCTTTGGTTTCCGTCATTTCCTACAATTGTTTTATATATTAATAAAAACAAAGGCCATTTGTTAAGTGTCTATCTTTTCCTTAAATTTATGGAAAATTTTCCAAAACTTTTTTGGGCCTATTATTATGATGACTGAATAGAAATGCATAATACCAAAAATTACCACTTCCTGGATTCCAATGGTGTAGTTTCTTCTTAAAAAATTTTTATTCTTGAGTTATTGTCTTCTGTTTATATTATTTCCGCTTTTTATATTATTACTGCCAGGCAGACTTCACGCCCTATAGTTGTGTGTTATCCTGGTCTTTTTTTTTCTTCTTTTTTTTCGTCGTTTTATGTCTTATTATATCTCTGAGGTTAATTTGGATTTCCTCAGCAGTTGCGTTGACTTCGTACAAGGAACTTTCATCAATAGTTATACTCGATACATCGAATGTTCCGCCATCCAAGTCGAAAATGAGGACATTCCTTCCCTCTTTAGGGTTTTATCCCGCGTCGTCGTTAATCGCACTGATCTCTGGGATAGAGTCCTCCTTCGTGGATCGGTCTTCCTTCGGGGATTGAGTCGTCCTTCGGGAATTGGTCTTCCTTCGAGGATTAAGTCGTCCTTCGGGGATTGGTCTTCCTTCGAGGATTAAGTCGTTCTTCGGGCATTGGTCTTCCTTCGGGGATTAAGTCTTCCTTCGGGGATTAAGTCTTCCTTCGGGGATTGGTCTTCCTTCGAGGATTAAGTCTTCCTTAGGGGAGTCCACCAGTCTTCGTGGATCCCAACGCTGCCACCAATGTTACGTCTCCAGCGCCGTGCTTCCTCTTTCGAGGGAAGAGCGTGGGGGTTATAATATCTTTTCTTATTTGAAACAATTATAGTTCTTAGTTATTAAATTAATTATAGGTTTTATTTATTTTTATATTTTATTGAACTCAGCTATCTCAAGCTGAGCTCTAACTTGAACTACTTTTACAATATAAATTTTCCTGTTTTTATAGAACATTTTGTTCCAACTAACTGTGTCGTATAAAATGAACAAAACAATCTAGAAGTCTCTGTGACTTAAAATTTTGAATAAACTTTGAACGAAAATCAAAGTGGCTATGTTTTGAAATGAAAAATGTGCTTGTTATGAAAAGGGGCATGTTTTTAAATGTGCTGTAAGTGACTGGATATACAATATTTTGTCTGTTTTTTTATGAATTGTATTAAATGAGAATGTAAGATATGTGAGGATGTAGTTTTAAAGGTTGTGTTAGAAAGGACATGAGATTAGTGTTAAAGCGAATAAGGGTAGTATTCTGGAATACAACACCGTCTTGGCCTTATTTTAGCAAGTCCTGAGGCTTCGGGATTAATTTTCCATAATGATTTGTTTTTTCCGGGCAAGGTCATTAGTCTTGCGCCAGAGACTCCCCGACGGGGAATCGAACCCCGGTCTCCTGCGTGACAGGCAGGTATACTAACCACAATACTATCGAGGAGCCAGAGAACCAATACCGCCTCAGAAAAGGATGCGAGTCGGGACCCGCAATAGATGAGCGAAATTAACCACTAGAAAGTGTAGGAAATTTTCCTGCACGGCACTTCGCTTGCATGGCTGTTTGCACACTTTCATAAAATAGGGGAGAGAGCAGAACTCCATTGCAACCTCTATTAATTATCAATAGTTTGCTTTAAAAGTTTTATTGTATGTTTCCAGATTAATGAAAACGACACCTTTGGAGAAAGATGTTGGACCAAGATGGCAGAGGGTTAGCTCTAGTAACTAAATAAATAAATATGTAAAAATACGT
Organism: Microdon myrmicae; assembly: GCA_963931805.1. NCBI lineage: Eukaryota > Metazoa > Arthropoda > Insecta > Diptera > Syrphidae > Microdon > Microdon myrmicae. Next base: position 180,430,370 of record OZ007497.1, on the reverse strand, counting down.
ATATTCATATTTTTATTACACATATTCACATTCATATCTGAATGCCCCAATTGCCAAATCGATTAACTTCATTAAACAAAACGTTGAAAAAAATGACAGAATAGTATATAATGTTTTTTTTTTAATTCTTGTTAAATTATAAATTCAAAGATATTATGTATATTCTATTATAGTAGATGAATCTTTTATTCAACGACATATAGAAAATATAAGATAGAATATTCTTGGACTAATCATTATTATTATATACCATAAACCATAAATTTATATATATATATATATATATATATATATATATATATATATATATATATATATATAAATCTATGGTTTTATTAAAGGAAAAATTCATTCTATACATTTTATTAATTTTCATTTTGTTTAAATTTACTCATCAGCAATATAAAGGATGTCTTCTTCGTTAGCCGTATTTGAGCTCCCGTTATGTCAATTTGTCCTTAAATTGTTATAATAATCATATTTGATACAAGGAATGAATTTCATCAAGGATATGATTTCTTTATTTCTGTTGTCACAGGTCTAACTGTGGGATATAACAAAAGCTGATCTACATTTTTCAGACATAGTGGTCTACCTACTATAGATTTTCTTACATATATTTATGGCATTAAATTCAGAATTTTCGTTAAAGTTTTGACTTTTCTTTTCTTATTTTACTGATATCCCTTCAACTGTTGCCTTTCTGTTAATAATACAAATTTCTAAAGTACCTGTAGGGAAACCTTGCTTTTTTTTACTCCTAATTGAAGCGACCACATGTTTGTGGTTGTGAAAATTGTTTACAAACGTATAGGCTTTTTTATGAGATGCAAGAAATACCACAGCCAATTTAATCTAGCCACAATTTACAAGGCACATATTCGTCCTTAACTGTAATTCAATTCCCTTTGCATAGCTTCGTGTACGGGCTACGTTTCTTAAAAGTAGAAGCAAATCTTTATATAGGGTGGGCCATACATTTTTGCAAATGGCGACACTTGCGTTCTTAAAAACCGTTAGAGAGAGGGGCGCGCGAGCGGCGAGGTGTAATAAACGTGTAAACGATTCCAACAACAACGTAAAAAATAATTCCCCGCCACTCGCGCGCCACGTTAGAGGTTTTTAAGAAATCAAGTGTCGCCATTTGCAAAAATTTATGGCACACCCTATATATGGAACGACAATTTTTGAACAGCTCCCTATTGGACTCTATTCAAAACATTTAGCTCACTATTCCACATTTCAAGTTATTGAACATTTACAGACTGTTCTCCACTTTTGAGAAAAACTCCAAAAGTTCATGACAGTTTATTAATATACTATTATTTAGGCCTATTGGTGGTTTGCAACTGCCCTACATCATCATCATCATCATCGGCACTACAACCGGGAACCGGTCTTGGCCTTATTTAGCAAGTCCTGAGGCTTGTTAAATTTTCCATAATGATTTATTTTGTCTGGGCAAGGTCATTAGTCTTGCGCCAGGGGCTCCACGACGGGGAATCGAACCCCGGTCTCCCGGGTGACAGGCGGGTATACTAACCACTATACTATCGAGGAGCCCGCAACTGCCCTACAGATCGACTATTAACATGCGACTCCAGCGTATGGCTCCGACACCTGGCATTGCTTTCTTTATTTTGCGTCAGATATAATGTAACATGATTTTTTTGTAATGTCTTTTATGTAATTACCTGGGCCAGCAGACACATTGTATAATCGCATGGTTTATTTACGTTTCTGCCGACTCAAATTTACCCGTGTTCAGAAGGTGACAGTCATTTACAGTAGGTCAACAATTCGGGAGACAAATATACATCACCTGAAATGCCTGTATTATGTTTCCAAGAAACGTGTAGCATTTGTGGTTACCCGTTTTTCAGGTACTCGAATTATTGTGCGCCAGTGAACTCAAAGATATTTGTTTATCACTTGGGGATATGTACCATATATCCCCGACACATGTTGCGCCTTATCTATATGTTTGAATACGTCATAAAACAAGAATAACGGGACTTAGAAATGGTCTGTTTATATCTTTAGGAACTAAAAGAGAAAGGAAATTTTAATCACGTCTTTATTTTTAAAAATCATGCTGCCCAAGTAACTCCTACTAGCTTGTTGACAGTGTTCAAATCGAATTCGCAAATTCTCAAAAACAGGTTGATAAGTTGCTCTTGGAATGGCGTTGATTTACCGCACATCATAACTGTCTATTGTTATCCTACATATATCCTTGATTTTAAGTATCTTCACAGAAAATAATCACTCATTGTAAATTCCAAGCTCCGGCCCCCTCAATGTCTCCTCTTCATAATAGAATTTTACCAGGGAACATTTCTTTCGCCATGACCTTAGGCATTAGTGTGACAGGTGGCGCCATCTTGTTTTCGATTTCCTTGAATTGTAACCTTCATATTTCCCAAGAATTGGGATCAAGAACTTCTAAAGTATCTGACAATAATTATCAACCTTCACCGTCAAGCAGCTTCATTTTTATTTGTAAAAAGTGTGATCTAATGACTCCCCTATCTGATGTTATAGTTCCCACCACAACCACATTGGGGATATGGAGAGGATGTTGGTGCTTCTGTCGGGGATTATCATCATCATCGGTACTACAACCGGGAACCGGTCCATTTCCATGATAATTTGTTTTTCCGGCCAATGTCATTAGTCTTGCGCCACGCTGGATTACCTCGTGACGAAAATCGATGATTTTGTTTGTTGCTGCTGACGTTAGTCTTATCGGTGAACATTATATTAGAAAAATGTTCGAACCTTTCCAGCTCCACTTTAGAAAAATCGAAAAGATAGGTGTCGTTCGGCTTCAATTATTGCGTCAATTGAATTTTATACGGTATGATATGCAAATCGGTTTGTAAAATTCGGCATCAAGTGCTTCTTTTAATGTTTAAGGCTTGGCTGGTATTACGAGTCGATTGGTAGAGAATTTTCTCTGACCGATTCATTAACACACTGAATAACCTCTGCTGTCCTGCCTAACATCGGGTGGACCGCATTCATTATCCTTACTATTATTCTTTCAAAAATTGTAATCCATGTAAGAAGAAACTTTGCTCTTGAAGCTTAAGAAATGTTTTATAAACCAAAGTGAAGCACGTTCCTCTAAAAATCGTTACCGAGTAATTGTTCACATAATAAGCCTGAAAGTAACACCCCCGGTGCATTTCTCTGACTGGCTTGATGGCTACTAAAACCTGGACAGAGACTAAGGGCACGCTTGTGGTTTTTTCTATTCTAAATATACAAAGCAATCAGACAACGTAGTTAAGACCCACTCCGAAGTTTACGCAACACTTGTGTTTACCATCGGGTTTCGTGTAAATATTTTTTAGTGATCAACGAAGCCAACGGTATTTGTGCATATCTGAATGGATACTCGTACGTTACCACGCGATTGATCATTCTCCAGATATCACCGTGTTTTTTTTTCTCCCCAGATCAAATGGGAGCGGTGAAATCATTGAATATTCCCAGATATGCGTACCCAGATTCTAATGTTTTATTACCCATGAATAATTGATGCGTTGATCAATCTAAATTAACCAATGCAGGAAAATCACTGTTAATTGATTCCGGTCATGATGGATGGCGAGCACAGTATATGTGGGTTTTTTGGGGTGGGGGTTGACACCATGCAACCGATTTTTCCAACTTTGTAACTGCCATCACGCTCGTAGTTTAACAAAGTTTGTGTGAGCGCAATCAGACTCTTAATAAGTTTTGCTCACAATAGAGATTGCGCACCGGTTCTTTTTAAAAATAGACTTCAGACCTGTGAGAAGACGCATAGAATCGTTTTCAGTCGAAACAGAGCAAAGGTGATTACTATTACTACTATTTATTAGCCTATAGGAACCCGGACTTTCATGATCCACTGGTTCGGCTGCGCCATCTAACTATTTTTTTTATAGTTTACATACATAAAAAGGACAGTTTACATATATATACAAAGCGTATTGCTCTGCCTTATATTTGCCACGTTTTTGGGATTGTACAGCTTGTTTTTTGGGATGTATTTTCTTGATGCCGAGTAATTGACTAGACATTTTTTTATCCTCCCCGCTTTGATAGAGAGTGATTGACGGGCGATTTTATTTTTCGTTCTTCCTTTTGAAAGAATGCCTTCGTTGGATGTTTTTCTCTTTCGTTCTCTATTTCTGGTGGAGTCTTCGTTGGGTGTCTGTAGTTTTAATTCTCACACGTTTGATAGAGAGTGTTCGTCGAATAATTTGGATTTCCGTTCACCATTTTTGGTAGAGACCCTTGAGCACATTCGTCCTGCTCTCATTTTCCCTTTTATACCATATATATAGTTTGTCGTTTGCTTTTCGTCGTTTTCCTTTTTAATAGAGATCCTTTGCCGAATGTTTTTTTATTCTTTCCTTTCTGATAGAGACTCTTCATCGATGCATTTCTTTTCGATCTCTCCTCGTCCATAAAAAGTTTTCTCTTTTTGATAGATAGTTCGCCGAGTACTTTTTTGTTTTCCCCGTTTGATAGAGTCTTCGCTGAATGCTGGCTTTTTAAATTACCCATATTGTTAGACAATGTTTGACATTTTTCGTTCTCCAGTTTTGGTAGTAAGTCGTTCTTTAAAGGTTTGGTAGTAAATCGTTCTTCTTATTCGTTGTTCCTTTTTTGATAGAGCGCTTTTGGTGGTTGATTTAGTTTCTTATTCGACCCTTAAATTGGTCCTTTGAGAAATGTAACATATTAAATCCAATGGAAATTACTCGTTTTAATTTTAAATTTGAACATAAACATATTCCGTTAACGATTGTTAACCTTGAGGGTTATAGAAATTATTCCGCTGAGAAATATTGTTTTAAGAGAAGAACTTTATAATTTTCATCATCATCATCTTCACAACAACTGGGATCCGGTCCTGGACGCATTTAATAAGTCTCTCCACCGGTCCCGATTTCTATCCGATGTCATCCAGTTTGGCATTCCCAAGCTCTGGGTTTGCTGGTGCACGCCATCCCTCCATCGCAGACAAGGTCTGTGGCGGTACCGCCAAACCCCACTGACTACTTTCCTAAAGAACCCCCATCCCTACAACCCAGTATGTATCAACGTTCTGCTAATGCAATCGCATTAAGCACCTGTAAATGCTTCACGCAAAAAAATTCACCAAATGTATTTATCTAAAACCTCCTGGAAGGTAATTCTTACCTGCATTCATTTATTCGAATTCAAAATTCCTTTTAAAAATTGTTTTCCAAACAGCATATTGCTGAAAAGAAAACTTATCGGTTCACATATAATGTAACCGCAAAGTCAGGAAATCTTAGCCTTGAGTTGGCTATTCCCAGCCTAACATGTGTAAAACTTGTCTTACATACACATCGATTTATTGTCCAACTGCCAAGCAGCGTCGGGCAGCTTGTTTGTTCAACTGGCATATACCCGACCATGATCCCTCGCCTAGACGAATAAATAATCACAAATTTTGTTCTTGGCCACAAACGAATTTCCCTGCATATATGCAAGCAAGGAATTCGTTTTGGCTACCGACCCAAGATACAAAATACAATTCTCATTGTATAAAGTATTGTAATACATTAGCACCTCTTTCGAATGTCTGTTCGTATATTTACACAAGGGCATCACTCATCTAAGACTTTTATGATGCCCTCGTCTCATCATTTTTCTTAACACATTTCTTCGAAGTTTCGTCGTCTATTTATTTAGACTCGATGCACTTCATAGACAACGATCTTCTCGATCCCTTTGTCCTTGCCGCCTGCCTGCTTTGTTTTGCCATTGGCTCCGTACATGAGTAAATAACACAGATCTGAACGATCACACACATACCCCCATGATCTTCATTACGAGATCTGGTTTCCTATTCCACCAAGAGAGACTTTACGTTTCTCTGGTGGTAAGTAAATACATATCCTTAGTGGAGAGGATATCTACCACCACACCACAAACTTGCCCCAAACGAAGGTTTTATCGGTGAGTCCATTTCCAACAGCCGACCACGCTGGTCGCGCGAGCTCCCGCTCTCCGTCGCCCAGCGGAGAAAAGTCGAATAAGTAGCTATAGCTGCGATATGTCAAAATTAACAAAGTGAGTTTATCATCAATAAGTTTGCTGTGAGTTTTCATTTCCTTTTTTTTTGCAGCGTTTTTGGTCAATTTGTCCCTCAAACAAAGTGGCAAACGGTTTTTATAATTGAATAACAGTTTGCAATTGTTTTGGTATTAAAAATTACGCAATAAAAATAAAACAATAAACTATAGACGATGGGGATGGAAGTGAACGGAGTCCCCATGCATGGCACAATACTTTCTCCCCACAGGTCTGCCACGCTGCCGCCTTCCATACATCCCGCCACAAAGGATTTTCCAGGCAGTCTCCTCTTCGCTCATTCGAGTTAGGTATCCCATCCACCGGAGTCTGCCGAGCTTAATTTTTCTTACAACGTTAGCTTCAAGGTAGATTGCGTACAACTCATGGTTGTAGCGTCTCCGGAATCGTCCTCCCTCACATACTGGGCCAACAATTCTCCTTAAGACCTTCCTCTCAAACGCGGATAAGAGTTCAGAGTGTCTTTTATTGAGCACCCAGGTCTCGCATCCATACATGAGCACTGGTAAGACTGTGGCGGTCCCGCCAAACCTCACTGTCTACTTACCCCCATAACTACAACCCAGCTTTCATAAGTTTCTGCTAAGGTAATCGCATTAGTACCTGTAAATGCTTCACACATTAAATTTACCAAATGTATTTAGCTAAAAGCTCCTTGAAGAGAATTCTTACCTTCATTCATTTATTCGAATTCAAAATTCTCTATAAGAATTCTGTTCCAAACATCATAAATACAAAACCTATTCGGTTGCCAGGCAAATTCCAGCCTCCCCATATTTGCACTTCAATCACCAACATACCTGAAACATTTCCCTTCTCAATGGCAATTAATGCTTTCAACGCATTATCTAGGAATTCTAGGGCATACAGGCATGCATCAATGCATCTCTGCATTAGCGACCAAGAACCGAATTCTCGTTTAGTGTAAATACTCACACTAGATTCCGACCCTTGAGTTGCCTTAGATGCCATATACAATTGGCATAGATGTTATACAAACCGTCATTGTGCAACCATCTAAATTGCTTCGCAATGACTTGCAGCTATGTGTACAGCTGCAAGCACTTTACCCCAAAATGCTCCTTTGGTTGAATCCTCAAACAATCATCAACTCCGCGTATAGCCGCAGGATTGAATTGAATAGCATCAACAAATGCAAATAAAGAATCCGTTTCTTACAACGACCAAAGATACGATATACAAATTGTATGATGTATCACAAATGAATTTCACACTTAATGAGTTGCAGCTTATTTATTTAGCCGACCCTCATTACAGGCCGATGCCCTAGGTCGCTTCTCCCTTTGTTCTTTTTCCCTCGTTTTAGGTTTCGTTTATCCTTTGCCAAATACATCGATAAACACGGTGATGTGTACGATCACACACGCACACCACTGCGTGCCAGAGATCGCCTTCCATTGGTCACTGGTCAAAGGAAATTTCATTTCCTTTTCACCACACCACCAAACTCACCCCAAACGACGGTTGAATCATTAAGTCGTATTACAACCACCGATCCGGTCGGTGCGTCTTCCGCTCCCCGTGGCCAACGGGGATGCGCACACCCTGAGTCGAACAAGTCTCTGCGCGAGTGCTAAAGTCTCCTTGTTAGTTAAGTATTTAGTTCCACACCAGTTCTTTGTACATGTGAATAAAATAAAACCGAGTTAAAACAAACAATACCAGAGTGCTTGTACTCGCCTAGTTATACTCCGTGAATGTGTACCGCGTTTAAAATAAATATAAACATTTCTGTCATAAATTAAAATTAAAGTAAAAACGGTGATGACCAACAATAAAACCAGTTATATTAAACTACATACAGTGGGTTTCATTAACTTTCGCTTCGATGCCATCGGTGTGTTTTGTTTCGTTCCTTGGGGACAATTCCCGGCGAACAATTTTAGGCGATACTTCCTTATAGTGTTGATGGAGGAAAAAGAGAATCAGCGCCGTACGCCGGTGCACTATGCTTCTTCCCCACTAGACCATGGTCTTGTACAGAAGTAGCTTGGATGTTCTGTCGGAGTCCATTAAAGGTGTTTATTGGTCTGGAAAAGAATCCCGTTATTTTTACTTAACTAGTGTTGCGGATTCGCAGTCGAAACAACCGGCGAATCCGCAATATTTAAATTTGTTACATCACCTTTAACAATATGTGGCATCACCATTAATAGCATCAAATAAAATAACTCATTTTTTATTAACTCAAATCAACTCTTGTGGAATCTTCTTTTGTTTGGGACGATTCTCTTGAGAATTCCTCTTAGATTCTGGATTGCGTCTCACTTTAAAGGTATTCTTTGCTATTTGCAAAGTAATTTCCAGATTATTTTAGAGTCATCATCACACGCCAGGAGACACCATCGTGTTCCTGACGCAGCCCACACCAAACCATAAAAAATAAAAACTTCCCAACCGGGCATGTGTATGTTACCTGCCCCGGCACCCCGATCATCAACAAGGAACGATGCACAGTCCTCTAATGCAAAAAAGGAATCTTCGTATGGAATGCCATCAACGGAGATGTTGTATGGTCAGTTGTACCAAATGAACATGTGGAATGATCAGCTATTCGAAAATCGTAATGAAGGACGCCCTTATCTAGCTGTACGTGAACGTGTTGAATCCGATTTGTTGCCCATTTTGCCTGCCGAAGAAGCCCAAAAGAAACAGACGTCTGATGCATCGAAACCCGCCGAGCAAGGCAATATATCAACATCGAGGCCGTTCGAATCCCAACGCGAGATCGAATTAATATCCCCAACTACAGATGATGGAAACTGATTAGCAACCAGGGTGCTACCGCATCCTAGCCCAGGAACTGAACATCAACAGACCCCATGTGCGTGTTGTGAGGCACCCCACCACATATACGTGTGTGAAACGTTTCGAGCCTTCAATCCTGAACATCGTAGACACGTCGCACTAACAAAAAAGCTGTGTCTTAACTGCTTGGGTCGTCATCCAATACGCGACTGTCTCTCGAAGAGGGTGTGCCGACGATGTAAACAACACCATCATACGTTGCTGCATGGGCCAACCGAAGCATCCAGGGGAAAAGGGACCAGTTCTGTGTTCAACCTTAACAGCGTAAGTCCTCAAGGGCTGCGATGTCACCACGTCAACCTAAATGAATTGGCCAACCACAGGGGTATTGAGGACAGATCCCCCAGGGGAAAACGAGGAGACGTCGTCGACGTCGATATCGACTAATCCGAATCCACCCGCAAGCAGGTACCAGTCACGAAATGCGCAGTGCCCCGTTTGGCAGGCGCCGCTCCTCAGTATCCAGGGCCAGACCGACCCCCAACCGCTACAACCGACTGAAAACTGCGGCCTCGATCAGCGACCGCCCTGTTCCGGTCATTAATGTCGAAGAGACATCATCGCTAAGGACAACGAGAAGACGTCGTCGATGTTGACACCGCTGCAACCGAAGGCAGTACATGCGTCCTGCTACCATCATTAACCACGGAACGTACAATGCCTCGTTTGACGAACGGCGTTCCCCAATAGTCAGGAATCGACTGAGCCCCAACCGCGGCACCCGAATGAGTGCTGGGACCTCACCCGCAAACGGCCGCATCGTTCCGGTCGTTAACGTCGGACGGGCGCCATTGGAACAACACTCGTCAACACCACCACTTGTCTCGATGGAATGAGACCAATGATCAGGCGCCGTGGTCACCTATTGTGAGTTGCCCCAGCACAATTCCAACCCGGAACACATGCCCATCCACGTTAACAGCATCCTCACACTGGAAGAGGAACCTCCCGTCCCTGGTTCTGATGACCATCCCCTGGAACCAGACGATTCGCCAATGATTGGCGAAGGCGGGCGGAATGTTGCGGATTCGCAGTCGAAACAACCGGCGAATTCGCAATATTTAAATTTGTGGCGTCACCTTTAACAATATGTGGCATCACCATTAACAATGTCAGCAATCTGCTGACATTTATGAATTCTGTTGATTGTCACTTGACAACCATTTTTATGTTTTGTTTGCCTTTTCGTTGTTAATCTCTTGAAGACACAAGCCGCAATTCTTTTCCAATCCTAGGAAATCGATAGCATCAAATAAAATAACTAATTTTTTATTAACTCAAATCAACCCTCGTGGAATCTTCTTTTGTTTGAGACGATTCTCTTGAGAATTCCTGTTAGATTCTGGATTGCGTCTCACTTTAAAGGTATTCTTTACTATTTTCAAAGTAATTTCCAAATTATTTTAGAGTCATCATCACACGCCAGGAGACACCATCGTGTTCCTGAAGCAGCCCACACCAAACCAACAACCCTCTGTGTGTGGAAGGTGTGTTCGACACTTGTTGGACACACAACTAGTTACGTTGGTCATGGTCAAGCTAGAAAGTCGTATCAATTTGTTTGGAATGCCGAACTCTTTCATGACATTATACAGTTCTACCCTTGCTATGCTGTCGTAGGCGGCCTTAAAGTATTATAATTTTAATAGGAATTATTCCGTTGCGGAATATTTCGATTGGTGTAATAAAAATATTTCCTGAGAATTAGCAACGGATTTTTGCTGTACAAAAACAAATTTTATATTCGTTAACTTTCACTTTCAACTCAACACCATTATAACAAATTTTTAGCCTTATACGAGTACACCGAGCATTCTTTATTTTGCTATATCCTTCCCGTTGTCGGCTTGCAGTGTTATGTTTGCTACCTCCCCCGTCTTATTAATTTCTTCCTCCTGTGGTATGTCCCCATTGTGTCTTCTTATCTCAAACATTCGATTGAATCCAATTAAATCCCTCTTCCCAACCATTTCTTGTCTTTCAACCCATGTCTGTGTCTCGTGACTGTTCTTACCTATATTTGCTTTTTTTACTTTTTAATTTAATGCTCCGAATCCTCTGTTTTTTTATCCTTGTCTTCTTTCCCTGTATCCTTCTTCCTGATTTTAACCTTTAGACGTAAATCTCGTACCTTGTCAGTTTGCTTTCACATTAGTATGAGAGGTCCTAGTCCTATTTGTTATATTGGAATTCCGCTTCTTATCTGCCAACTCTGTGCCTTTCCTTTTTCATGTGTACCTGCTTCGTGTACTATATCATTTAATTCTGATTTCGTGCGCCTATTTTCTCCTCCTCTGTCATTCTATCCGTTCACCCCTGTCACTGAATCCCAATCTAGGCCTTCACACCCTCTTAGACTCCTTCTCCATTCTATTCTAATTCATAAATTCAATTTGAACGTGTTCTAGAATTTATAAGTAAATCCTTCATCCTACGGAGACAATCTATCTTATTTCGGCAATAAAGAATAAATAAAAATCCGAAAATTCATTCCTTAATCCTTGGAGCATTGAAATCTATTTTAAGTTTTTCAATCGTCACAAACCACCCACACCAGTCCTGTACCACCCAGTAGGCTGGATGAGTACCTTGAAGAGGTATACACGTAAGGACTGCCATTCATTCGATTTAATCTTAAATGACTTCGCATCATCAATTTTGTCCTTCGTCCTTCTATGAAAAGAAAAATAAGTAGTCCAGTTTTTATCAATCATTCGGTTTCCTTTGATCGGTCTCATTGTGCAATGAAGTCAGAAAGGACATTGGTTCATTTGTGGCTGGAAGGACGATGATTAGAGCCTCTCCTCTCCTTCTTGATGTGAAGTGTTTGAAGAAGGACTTGAGTCAGCCGACCCGACCGCAGGCGAATTAAATTCCTTTATTTCTGGAAAATTTTGTTTGACTGCGTGTCCTTAACTCTACGTTGTCCAGATCTTTTTTTATCCTTTTTGCATCCTATTCAGTGGCTTCGGCTTTGAAAGTTAATCTTCGTCAAATTGGTAATTTGATGTTAATCTGTTGTGTTGTGTGGTTTTGCGGTTTGTTTAAAAGGAGCGTGCGCGGGTGGAGGGGATTCGAGCATTTTCAATTGTTTTGTGAAAACTTATAAAGAAAAAATTAAGGATGCTGTGTACAATGTGTGGGTTGGTTTTGTTAACTTTTGCATTTTTGTTTGGATCTTGTGGACCCTTGTTATGATGACGGATGGACGGAAGAATGATACAACCGAAATGGTATATAAAAGTTTTTGTTGGCAAGCAAGCGCTGAATGAGCTGGATTTGCGTGTGGTTTTAAAAGGGATGCAGATGAGGATTTTTTGATTTTGAAAGTTTGGAACTTTTGATGTCCTGAATAATGACAAACGGATCAAGTGATTTCAACGAAAAGTGATGGTAAAATGTTAACGAAGGACTTTTCAAGTTTATATCAGTATATATTCAAATGAGAAGTGGGTTCTCGGTTTGGGCTTTTAAAAAGAATTGAGAATATAATCTCACCCGAAGGGATTGGGGTTCCTTAATTTTAATGCGGGTGTAAATGTGGGGGTTGGAGGACAGTTACAGTTTCCTTAATAGTACGCTTTTTTAATTGCAGTGAATGTTTAGGCATTATCAGAGCTTATGTACTTATTTGTTAATTATTAATTATTTATTTTATTTATATTTTCTTTTAATTCACAAGAGTAAATGTTTGTAACTTTTCCCAGTTAACTTGAAGAGTAACTGATATATTATTGCTACACAATACACCCGCATTACAGTTGCCTTTCAGAGCATAGTGCTGAGTAAAGATTCAATTCTACTTATGTTGACAGTTTCTTCGACAACAATTATAATTCTAATTTATTAATAACTTAAAATTACAGGTCATTAAAGCAACGAATCTCGCTTATACAATAATACACAATATACAAAAAAAATTTTGAAACAACCATAAATGTCAATGAACAGTGTGTGCTGAAAAAAAGAGTGAGGGTTTGGTATGGGATTGTTGATACTCAGGACTCTGAAATGCCTGAATATTGAAAAACCTAAAGGTTCTGTAAGTCTGAAGCTTTACATAAACTGATTCACAACATTTCAGTGACGGGATTGGTGGACAAATATTCTACTACTAATAAAATTGTTGAATTCACTTGAGGGATATTTGTAGACAATACGGTCATAATAATAGACATACGCTCCGCTACCAGCTCACATATAGAACTACGAGGGTCAATCAAATATAAACGGTAATTTCTTTTTATACTGTTCTTGAATAATGTTACACACTAACTATACTATCAACATTTTTCAATGTAGTCTCTTGCGTGACACTTTTTACCTCTTACCACTTTTACCACCGATTTAGAAGCTTTAATATCCTTTGTTCGTAGAAAGATTTAGGGCGAATTGTTAGCCAATTGCGCACGTCCTCCTCGACGTCTTCATTACTTTCGAATTTTTTCCTTTCAAGTGATTCATTCCATCCCATTAAGAGTGCCAACAAAAAATTGTCACACGGAGACAAGTCTGGGCTATAAGGAGGGTATTCCGGGGTTTCCCAGCCCATTTCTTCCAATGTATCACTTGTCAAGGACGGAGTGTGAGGCCTGACGTTGTCATGAAGAAGGATGACACCTTGAATGGACATACCTCGTCTTTTGTTTCGATATGCGGCTTTGCCGACTGTAACAACTGACAGTAGTAAGCTGCATTCACTGTTCGTTGTTCGTGAAGAAAATCAATTATTAAAACTCCCTTTGAATCGAAAAAATTCGTTGCCAGAACTTTCCCGACTGAGAGATTGTGAGGGTACGATTGCGGGGTTCTACTTCGTCCCACGAACTGTTCGCTGATGAAACAACACTGAGCAACGCCGCGAAAATGCTCACCAAAAGTCACCAAGCTAAAAATATAGAGCGGACACAGCACAGGAACAATAAAACGCACTATTTGTTCCATTATGATTTGCTTTATTTTATATAACAACTACATTTATTTCTATTTCATGTCCTTGTCGACTTCCCCCTTTGATACGGCATCATCTTTACTAGAAGCCGTACCATCGTCCATTTCTGTGCCTTCCGCATCATTGTGTTCGGATTTGCCGAAGGCCTCGATCTCCTTAATGGATTTCATGTCCTTGTCGACTCTTACTTCTGCATCGCTTTATAGTTTATAGTTTAGTGAGGGCAGAACCCTCATTTATTTAGCTTAATACAAGCATAATATAATATAATATCTTACAGACTAACTTAAAACCTAAAGTAATAATTAAAAAAGAAAAAGAGACAAACGCAAGAAAAAAAAAAACAAAGAAGTTTGAAGAGGGGGTGGGCATGTGGGGGAAAACTAGTTTGAGAGCGGGAGAGGAGAGGTAGGATTGAGGGGGTTATTGAGCGGATGTGTCGGGGGGGGGGGGGGGGGGGGTGGCCGGGAATGTTAAGAGACGGCGTTTGAGAGCGGGAGTGGAGAGGTTGAAATGAAAGGCGGTGGGGAAAGAGTTGGTCCGTCGTTGTTTAGTGAGAGCAGAACCCTCGTTTATTACACTTAATACAAGCGTTTTTTTTGGATTACAAAAAATTACATTCGAATAAGTAAGAAGATAAAAAGGTGGGAAGGTGGCTGTGCACGTGATGGGTTGGCGAAGACCGGGTAGTAGGATAAAGGGGCGGGGTGATAGGAATGTATACGGGTAGTAAAAGTGTAGATAGTGGGTGGGGGAAGGTCACGAGGGGAAAGACAGAAGACGACGTTTGAGAGCAATAGAAGTGAGGTAGAAATCGAAGGAGGTGGGGTAAGAGTTTGCCTGCTTAAGCATACGTGAAATTGGTTCATTACAACCGTAGGAAGTGTGGTGGGAGGGCAGATAGAAGAGACGAGGGTTTCGTAGGTTGCGGGGGTTGGTGTTGAGTGCGATGGCGGAAAGCAAGCTAGGGCAGTTGATTGTGCCGGAGAGGAGACGGTGGATAAAGAGGATATCGGCAAGAGTTCTGCGTTCCTCAAGTGTACTGAGGTTGATCAAATGGAGCCGGCTTGTGTATGGGGGAAGAATCCGAGGATTCTCCCAGTTCAGCCCACGGAGGGCAAAGCGCAGAAACCGACGTTGCACGCTCTCGATTCTGCGGATATGGGACGAGCAATGTGGAGACCAGACCTGACTGGCGTATTCAAGAAGGGGGCGGACGAAGGCAATGTAGAGGGAACGGGAAACGTAAGGATTAGAGAATTCCTTAGACCAGCGTTTCACAAACCCTAGGGCGGAGTTGGCCTTAAGAATGATATCGTCGATATGTGGGATGAAGCTGAGCTCCCTGTCAAATAAGATTCCGAGGTCACGTATTGAGGATACGTATGAGATCTGCTGGTTAAGCAGGAAGTAAGGGCGAGGAGGTGGGGGTGGACGTTTGTGGGAGAAGGTAATGGAGTGACATTTGGCAACATTGAGATCAAGGCAGTTATTACGGCACCAGGTTGAGAAGCTGTCGAGGTCCTGTTGGAGGAGTGAGGAGTCGAGGGGAGAGATGATTGTTTTGTAGAGTTTGGTGTCGTCCGCATAGAGGGATATGGATGAGTGTTTAATAACAGAGTCGACATCATTGATGGTTAGGATAAAAAGGAGGGGGCCTAGATGACTTCCTTGCGGAACCCCAGAGGTGGGAAAAAAAGGATCGGAAAGGGAGGATCTGAATTTGACACGGTAGGATCGGTCTTTCAGATAAGAAGATAACCATTTGATCAATAGGGGTTCGAAGCCTAGGGAGGACAGCTTGAAAAGGATGAGATTATAGGAGATTTTGTCAAATGCCTTGCTGAAATCGGTGGTGATAACATCAACTTCGTTGCCATTCTCTAAGGCACGGAGAGTATGGGATGAGAACTCAATAAGATTGGTTGTGGTCGACCTACCCGAAAGGAAACCGTGCTGGTTGGGTGAGATGATGGATTTACAACTAAAAGATAACGCATTGTACAGAAGCCCTTCGAACAGTTTGGGGATATGAGATAGTTTGGCGATGGGTCGGTAGTTGCTGATATCATTTTTAGGTCCCTTTTTATGTATGGGGGTGACATAGGAGGATTTCCATATACTAGGGAAGGTCCCTTGAGATAGAGATAGGTTGAAAATCTTTGATATCGGGAGAGAAAGAGAAGTGGAACAGTTCTTTAAGAATACAGACGGAAGTCCATCAGGTCCTGGGTTGAACTCGTCTTTGAGTAAGTTTAGTTTCTCCTCAACTACGTGACGGTGAATAAGTTGAGGAGAGAAAGGACCAAGGGAGAATTCGGGCAAGTCATTGAAATACGACGGATTGGGTTCGAAGGAGATCTCCGTGAAGGATTTATTGAAAAACGACGCGAACAGGTTGGCAATAGTTAAGTTGTCGTTTGACGTAGTCGTGCCATAAGAGAGGGAGTTTGGATAGGCGTCGGATTTACGTTTATAATTTATAAAGTGGAAAAAGGATTTGGGATCGCTAATCAAATTGGATTGTGTTTTAATAAGGTATTTGGAATAGAGGGAGTTGTAGAGTTCGGAAAATTTATAAAAGGCCCCGAGATAGTTGGAGTAGTTTTCAATGGATCGCGTTTTGAGGAAAATGTTCCATAAGTTATTCCTTTTGTTCCGAAGATTGCGGAGATTGCGGTTGTACCATGGCGGCGAAGAAACCGATGACCTGCGGCGAGAATAGGGGACATATAAGGCGACGGCATAGTAAATCTCCTTATAGAGAGTGGCCGTGGCTTCTTCTACACCCAAATGGTCAAAGCGAAACGCTGTTTTGCTAAGATGTTCATTTAGGAGGCGGAAATTAGCCTTATGGAAATTGTAAGAAAAGCTTTCATCAGATTCACAAAGAACCTCCATGTGTATGTCGATTTCCTTGAGGGCATCCTTCTCGTTTCGCTTTCTTTTATGCCCGTAACTGTGATCGGAGTTTTTTCGTCGCTTTTGCCACCTCTGCGACATATTCTCCTTTCGCTTCCTTGAGTTCGGCATTCTTTTTCAAGTCTTCTGTTTCGATAACCGGGTCAAGAGGTAACTCTTCCATTTCTTCCGACTATGGCTCCATTTGTGGTTTAGTTTCCTCATTCACTTCTGTAATGGATTTCTCCATGACATGTTTCTTGTTTTCGGTAGCACCATTTTCTTCTACAACTGGTGCACGTTCATCATCCAATGTTTGTTCGGCTAAAATCTCACCCTCATGTGCTAGACTTTCAATGAAGTGCTGCCCTTTTTTCTCGCTGCCATCATTTTCGATCGGATTATCGTCGACAATATCTTTCGGCGGTTCGTGGAACACGTTTCCTATTCGTGTGGTCCCTTCTTTAGTAACACTTCCGATTGCTTGCGTCTTGCGGCTGTTTCACTCTTTACCCTTCACCTAATGAGATTCGAGTTGTCAACCATCCTTTCATCTCGGTCTGAACTCGCTTCCAACAATTGGTGTTTCTCACGCGCTACTCTGGTACTTTCCTCGGTGATCTCCAATTCTTGTCAGACTGGCATCATTTCGGCATTGGCCCTTCTTCTTGAAGGAAACGATCGCGCCACTATTTTGCGCAATGCAGTTTCTAACTCGAAGTTGGGGGTTGTCTGTATGAGAGTGTGGGATGCTGCTAGGTTCTCATCTCTTCTGGCGGCGTTGCTAGGTACGGCTTTCCCTCTACCGGAATGCATACCACAAATATGACTTCTCACAAGGTGCGTGGAAGACATCTTTGCTTTTATGCGGGTGGTTGGGATGGTAAGGACTGCCACAATGTAGGTAGTCGGCGCTGCTTAATCAAGCCCCTTCCTCGATTTCGCCGGTCTGGTTACGCTCTCTAGTTCCCCTCTTCCGCTGTGCACATGGGCAGATGCAGTTTGATCTCCAACGGGACATGTGGGGGATACTTTTGCTATCAAGCGGGTGGCTGGTACGGTGCGGATTACCGCGGGTATGCTGCTCCAGTGACGCGTGAGAGATCTCTCCTCGATTTCATCGGTCCGGCTGATTTCCTACGGGACATGTGGGGATACATTTCCTTTCATGCGACCGGCTGGTACGGTGCGAAATACCTCGGTCTAGGTAGTTGATCTATAGCGTTTCGGATGATAGTGAAGAACGTGTGATTCGAACTGATGCTATTACAGTTAGAATCACCAACAACTGAACCAAAGCGCAACCCACCAGGCCACCGCCATGTGTACGAATTCGATTTCTAAACTCAAGTACATTCGACTGATGCGGATTTGTTATGCCATCGCTATGGTATACGGCTCTGATGCATTTTCTTATTCGATTTTCGTTCGGTGTTCTTCACTATTTGCTTGTGTATTGTGTGTGTATCTGTTACAAACGTCACACACCCCCCCCCCCCCCCCCCCCCCCCTCCCCCGCCCCATTAACTTCGTTACGATCAGCTTCGTGGGCGAACGACGGAGCGAGAAACGAGCGAACGAGAGATCATCGAACAGGCGAGTATGCGGTGCTCTATGCGGAAGTCGTGATCGTGTCGTGAAGAACTGTTTTACTACGGGAAAGTGTGTGCTGTGTGTACGCAGATCACACTGTAGTCAACAATTATAGCGTTTTGGATGATATTGAATAACGTGTGATTCGAACTGACGCTATTACAGTTAGAATCACCAAAAATTGAACCAAAGCGCAACCCACCAGGTCACCGTCGTGTCTATGAATTCGATTTGTAAACTCAAGTATACTCAACTGATATGGAATTGCTATGTTATCGCTATGGTATACGGCTCTGATGCATTTTCTTATTCGATTTTCGTTCGGTGTTCTTCACTATTTGCTTTTGTATTGTGTGTGTACCTGTTACAAACGCCACAGATCCTCCTCTAGTTGGGTGTGGCGGCATCCTCCTTGATTTCTTCGCTGTGATAACAGGCAGTAGATTTGCTACCAAGATTCGCCTCGGAGGACCAAAAATTGTTGGTGTTTGTAGTGGACTGTATTCCTTCAGACGTTGCTTGCGCCAGCTGGTTGAGGATACCTGAAAAGACAAGAAGAAACCCACCGACACCCAAATGCATCAGAAAAAAAAAAAACAATGCCTTGCCTCTACACCCTAGCACGATTGCTACCGAATGCACCCGGCGCAGTGTGCCGTGGTATTTATTTGATATTTCTTAAACTCGCGAGGGCTGTTGCCACCGGTAGTGCGAACATGCCATTCGTAAGCCTAAAATCGAGCAATTAGTGCTCGAGTAGTTAACACTTCCCTGGGAAATCGACACTATGTTGCCTTGTATCTGTTCCGATAATCTTTTCTCTACTATTATTGTCAAGTGTCTCGTGGTAATTACTAGTTTTCCTTTTTCTCGATGCGGCGTCTTCCCAGGATTCAGGTAATTATTTGTAGATCGGGGCGTGTTCCAGGGAATACCACGATGTTGCTTTACATGCGGCGTCTTCGACATTTTATGACGTATCAGCTCAGCGTCTCTCCTAGGTATGGAGTGATGGGTCGTTAACAACCAGTAGACGTCAATACCTCAATTCCTTATTCTCTACCTCCTCTTCCGCGCGCAGGCTGCTTTGACATTTAAGGGTATCTCATAATCTCCGTTTGTGCGTCAATTTTCCGAATCACACGAATGTGGAATCCTCTACCTGACCATGTGTTTTCTCGTTGTTGCAGTATCCTCTACCTCTTCTTCTGCCAGCACTGCCATTTGACATTCAAAATCTCCTTTTGCACGAGCGTTTGTGGAAATAGAGATGTTCCTCGCCGAAAAAAATTATGACCAATGAAATTACTTTTTATTTTATCTTTGACATATTTTCAATTTCTCCACCGTCTACTTATTTTGAATCTCCACTAATGCTCAATAATTTCACTTTATTGTCTGCCTGTCGCTCCCAATTTCGAATCCTAAGTGCTTGTTTTCCTTCAACAGTCGTGCCAATCCAATTAAAAACGGCAGCCAAGCTGTCATCAAACAAAACACCCCCGCAGTCATCTATCTTTTAACGCCCCAAAAAGGCTAGTTCCTATTACTTCTCAGTCTAAACAGCTCAATCTCGTGCGGCGGCTTCATATCTCACACCAACCCGATCTGTGACATTTTGTCATAATCTATAACACTAAAACTGGAAGTCAAAAGTTAAGCCGCGGCGATCTTTTTGTTCGTATACATCATAGTTGGCCGGAACACGTCGCATGGGGGGTTCACACTTTCCGCACGCTCCACCACTGGTCGACCCGAGAAGTATCTAAGGCATGGATTCGTCGTGTAAGTCTGGATGACTTTATTTTGTTCAACGGCGGGATGGGGTTTTGATTACCCAAAGCCCCTGTCATTCATCCACAACCGGTTCTAGTAATGGCAAGTCTGGTCTAACGCAAAGCCGAATGTTTTGTTAGTTTATAGCAGAGGAATCGGATGTCCAGAGCATCCGCCGCCTTTAGGGGTGACCGTGGTAATATACGGGAGGCAGGAGCAAAGACGCACTACTTTTTTTGTAGGTCATTTAATTATTTGATTAATTGCTGTTCGTGTCGACTTTAATGAGGGAATAAATTCTGTTTTAATGGGGAAATATCGTCTCGATGTTTTTTCGATGATGAAGGAATGCGCGGTTCCATTTTGACAGGCAATGAATATCGTTCTTGTGGTCTTCTTTTGCTTTTCCGAATAAAGGAGAAATATCAGAAATTGCTTCTAGTGAATTGAGGAGTTAAGCCAAGTCGGGCGACTATTGAATGCAAGGGCGAGTATTTGCGTCGTAGGGCACATCGACAGAATGAAGTTCAATGGTAGAACGAATGTTAACTTTAGCACTAGTATAAGCCTCAAGAGGCAGACAGTTTAGGTACGAGTATATTCGCTGAAGATTTATCGCCATTAACTGAGACATCCATGAGTTATAAATCAAGAAAAATTACAATAATTGCGGTGGGGCACGAAAAGAACTTGTATCTGAGATTTGCGGTCAAATTCATGGTCATGGGTGCACTAAGCCGAGCGCATATCCTAGGTTGCTACATGGTTGTACCATGTAATCAGCAACATGGGAATGTGGTCGATTGTAAATACGATGGTTACTATCAAACCGCAGGTTTTTGATTCCTAGAGTAGTTAATCAATTTTATGTGTTTATCATAAGCGATTGAAGTCTTTGGTATGCTATACGTAATTAGTATAAAAAAATTGTCTGCGTGTAGTCATAAAACTGGAGAGATGACATCCTGCGTGTGTAACTGCTGCTTGACCAACTCGATGTTCTTCACAGAATATATTAAGTAATAATGAAACCGCTGAAGCATACATTCAAATAAAACATAATAATAATCATTAAGAATTACGCATTTTGCAGCTAGGTAAGGTGTGTCACAGTGTATCTCCCAAGTTTTTTTTTTCACAACAAAAATTTCTTAATAAAATAGGGGATTGATTTAAGGAAGGTAGATGTACATTTTATTAAAGTGCGATTCTTGGGTAGTTATTTCATAAAAAATTATGTTGTCCAAAGGTGTTTCGTTATTTTGTTGACACTGTTCTAAAGGTAACACATAATTTTTTGCTTTTATTTGAAGGCAAGGTCTGTTGTATACTTACTACATAGGCTGAAAAATCCGCGGATTTTTAATGAAAACAAGCGATTTTTAGCCAATATATTTGTGGGGTGGTTGGTTATATGTACCAGACATGGGCACTAGGTCCACTCAACGTCCCAACACTTACCATTGGTTTCACTGTAAATTGTCCACAAAAATAAACCGAACTTCAAGCAAGCAGAAAAATAAAAATGCACGCAAGTATTTAGTTGTTAAGTGTTCTTTATTTTTATCTACGATATGGCAACGGCACATGCGCTTAAAACTGGGAGTTCACAATGTTAGTCACTTAATCCTTTGACGATGGACGCCTACACTCCTTCAGGATCGTTGAAAGTTTTAACACAAAGTCCACTTAAAAAGAACAACGGATTTCTTGACTTGACGACAAAAAAGAAACGAGACGAAATAGGTTTCTGTATCCCAAGTAAACCGAAACGCTATTTCGAAGGACGTGCACCAGATGCGCTAGTTTGATTTAGCCGTATGGCTCTGGTGCACAAGGAGGGAAGATATTTTGTTGACATTAAGTCAACAGAAATCTCGCGACGGTGGCAAAGGATGGTTATCTTATTTGGGTTAATATTGTGGTACATGGATATGGTGGTGAGGAATTTGCCACCCATGGGAACCATGGACCAGCGTTGGTAAGCAAAACAAACACAATGCGGTACTGTGTGTTTACTTTGATTTCCAGCAGGGTCATCATAGAGCATGAACGTGGGTATGATTGCCTAAACAACGATCCTATTCATGCCCAAATCCCATGATCGGTTGATAGCCAATAATGAGAAATTGGTTGCAGCTACTGCGAACCTAAAGGTATGGGGGCAATATTTAATTACCGAATGGTAGGGAAACTATCGGTTGCAGTTGTGTCAACAAGTACGTTGGCCGACGTGTCTTCTGGACCAACGGATTGTTGTTTGGACGATCGATCGATGGTCTGTAGGGGTTTTCAGGGCCCGAAGACTCTCGCATCATTTTTAACCCCATAAAAACCATATAAACCCCATATCTACCCTTAAGTCGAATCACTGGCAAGATCACACAACCTTGCCATAGTATTCACCACTGTCCTAAAATGGCTGAAAACAATTCGGTTATCCTCTTGGATAACCGTCATAAATATTCCATCATAGCCGAGGAGCTTTTTCTCCACATTCGGCATTGTATACTTACCCCGTAGCTACAGACCCATCGACCGATCGTTCTATCGACGATATGCAGAGTAGCCACCGTTGACTACCTGCAACCGACTGTATGTCCTTCAAAAATACCACACACCCGATGGAATGTTACCTTGAGCATTACATGCTCAGATTACACATCCACCAGTCTCCATGCCCATTAGCGTCCAAAAATACATGCCGGGCTATTTGCTGGCTTGCACATTTGCAAGCCAGATTTCTAATAGCCCTGCATTAGGACATAATGAGTGAGATAATCCCAAAGACCAATAAACCTTTTTTTTCTAGTTGCTATGGCGAGCGATCTTCTATGTTACATCACAGAAGACCTAATTGCCGCCGCCAGCATTGTTCCCTTATGCTACACGAAACACTTCTGTCTATCCGATGCAGACAAAAGAAAACGTTTTCGTCCAGGCGGCAATTTCCTACATAAACAATGTAGTCAAAAAGATTCATGCTCTCAGGCAGCCTTGGGTTTTTTGCCGATATTTATCACCATCATGGGAAAACCATTCTCATGATTTATGACTGCATTTTCTGCCAGCCTAAATTTCCGTCCCTCTAAGTGACCAGATGTGTATTGGAATTTCCCTGGTACGCTAGGGGTATCCGATACTACAAGGAATGTTGAGGACGATTTCTCCCGGAGTCTGTTAATAACCATTGCGGTACGCGCACCTTCCTTTCGCAGTCAGATTTTATCTTCCAAGGCGCACGAAGTCCCAAGTAAATTTTCGCGTGGAGTTCACATAAGTTGTCGGTTAACTACCCCAGTCCTTTTTTTTGGTACGCAGCCGCTAGTGAGTCGTGAGGGTTACTTCCTAAGAAGATTTTTTTTACCGTATTCGAACGTTTATAGCCAGTGACATTTGTTACCAGGAAAAACAAAAGTATTGTAATCTTCAAGTGTAATTATTGTTAAATAAAAGTCCACCATCGGACAACTCTCAGATCTAACACTGAAAGGAACATTAAAAATAATCATTGTGAACTTTATTTGTTCACACCCTAAATAAAAGTAACAGCCATCACAACGGCAACACACGAGTGTTTATTGTTTTGCTTCTGTGACAGTATCTACGCTCTGGAATCCTTTTGAGCATCGTCGGACACCGGTGGAATGTATTTTGCGAGGCGACAAGTGCATTGGTGAAACATCGTTGGAGTTTAGGTGAATCAGCGTCGTACGTCGGTGCACCATACCTTTCAAACTACCACAGGTCCAGCTGATAAGGCGAGGATGGACATGTCATGCACGTGTTAAGTGTGTCGATGATGTCATAGATAAAGATGACATACAAGAGATCATTGACACAACTAAACCAAAAAACGCCATCCGGTTCTAAACTCGAATGACCCCCAGGGTACGATAATGCATCAATTGCATATGCCAAAACGATTGCCTAATAATGCAAAAGCAGTTAACGGCATGTTGCGGAACAATTAAATTGCAGAAACGTTTAAACTGCATGTTGCAACACAATCAAGTACGAAATAATTAATTGGGTCAATTCGCAACTGCGGATACGGAACTGTAATGCAAGTCAATGAAGAAATATTGAC
This sequence comes from Microdon myrmicae, assembly GCA_963931805.1. Classification (NCBI taxonomy): domain Eukaryota; kingdom Metazoa; phylum Arthropoda; class Insecta; order Diptera; family Syrphidae; genus Microdon; species Microdon myrmicae. The sequence continues at coordinate 180,406,107 of OZ007497.1, read as the reverse complement.
CAACACAGCAGTTTGACGCAATTGCGAATCAAAAGCCAATCGGAAATTGGGGCAATTAAAATTGAATTGCATTGTCGTCATCGGGGGGTATTGACCCCGAAGTGTTGTGAAACGTTTAGGAAGTAATTAGGGGGCAGTTGATGGTTGGTCGTGGAGGGAGAATAAGTAAAAAAAATTGATCGTAAAAGTCGGGTGTTGGCCACGGAAAGAGTGCTGTAATTTTAGAGTTTAATACCAATTGTGTTTGAAGAATATAAACTCCACAAGAAGTTAATGTAAAGTAAAAATGTTACAATAGTGTGAGGGCAGAGTGCTGTAATTTCACAGTTTACTGCCAATTGTGTTTGAAGAATATAAACTCCACAAGAAGTTAATGTAAAGTAAAAATGTTACAATAGTGTAAGGACAGAGTGCTGTAATTTTAGAGATTAATACCAATTGTGTTTGAAGAATATAAACTTCACAAGAAGTTAATGTAAAGTAAAAATTTTACAATAGTGTAAGGACAGAGAGTTGTAACTATAGAGATTAATAATAATAAAAGGAATTCGTGTTTTAACTGTTCACTGTTTTTCTATTTTTGGTATCCTGATGGTTATTTCGCCATAGACATCTAAAAACCATAACTCACGTGTGTGAGAAAGTGCTTCTCAACAATGCGCATTGACATGTTCGGGAATTAATGTCGGTTACATGAACAGGTAACCGAATTCGATTTCGGAAACATGGTGCGTTGGATGCAAGCATGCTCCGGGGTGAAAGTTTGATGCCACGGCAAGGTGGTAATCTTGCCGAGGGCTTATGTTTACAGGTGGAAGGTGATGCAGAGTAGCTTACGATGCTCATTTGTATGTAAGTATAATGACATGCCTGGTAAGTGGGAGACGGTTAATTAAAAGGGAGTGGGTGGTTCTTTGGGAATGCCTTACAGAACCCCCACATATTTATTGCTCAACATAGTTGCCTTCGAGAGCAATACACTTGGTATAGTGATTCTCCTACATTTCGATGCCCCTTCGATGACTTCCTCATTCGATCTGAATCTCTTTCCCTGGAGCCAACGCTTGAGGTTTGGGAACAGATAACACTCGCTGGGTGCCAAGTCTGGAGAATATGGTCGATGAGTAACCAATTCAAATGCTGATTGGTCCAAATTGGCCATCACTTTCAAGGACGTGTGTGACGGTGCGTCATCGTAATCGTACCAAACTTTTTTCTACGCCATAAGGGGCCGTTTTTTCTTTATTTCGTCATTCAGTTTGTCCATTAACACCGTATAATACTCTCCTGTTCCTGGCTGTTCTTCCCTTCTGCATGTAATCGATGAAGATTATGCTATGCGTATCCCAAAAAAAAAGAACCAGAGGTCATAACCTTCCCGGGCGTTGGTATGTTGGCCGCTTTGTTCGGCTTTCGTGGCTTTCCAGTCACTCTGCAGATTGCCTGTATCATAATCTTATCACAACAAGCATTAAATTTTACCACATTATCCATTCACCTTTGTACTTTACTGTTTTACATGCATAAGCGTTTGAGTTGTTCTTGTGCTTCGAGAGCTTTAAGCTTTAAAAATAATAAAGAGTCGATATTTGAAGGTTGAAGAAACCGGTCGTGTATTTTTTTTTTCTCCCATGATTCGAGTGAGGGTTTTGTTTTGTTTTCTGCATCAGTTTCTTGCTGAACCAATCAATTGTGAATAAAAGTTAAAGACATCATCAAGAAAAAGGACTAGTTCAATTACTCGGCAATGCCTATTGAACTCAAGCGTGTGATAATGGACCCACGTTTCATTCGTCGTCACAAAACGTCGAAAAAAGTCCACTCGATTACGATGCGACAACGCCAAATCGGGCTTTGAATCATCAATGCGCTGCTGTTTTTGGTCGACAGTCAGCAAACGCGACACATATCGCGACGATAGCTTTCTTATCTCAAAAAGATTTTGCAAAATGTATCTCGTCTGTTCTTTCGAGATGCTCACGGCCTCAGCTCACTCGCGCAACTTCACTTTACGATCACTCAAATCGTTTCGATTTCCTCAATCGTAGAGTTTTTTGGCCTTACAGAGCGAGGTGCGTCTTCCGTGGTTATCATCATCATCAACGGCACTACAACCGGGAGCCGGTCTTGGCCTTATTTAGCAAGTCCTGAGGCTTGCTAAATTTTTCCATAATGATTTGTTTTTCCGGGCAAGGTCATTAGTCTTGCGGCAGAGGCTCCTCGACGGGGAATCGAACCCCGGTCTCCCGCGTGACAGGCGGGTATACTAACCACTATACTATCGAGGAGCCTTCCGTGGTTATACGGTCCATTTTTAATTCACTAAACCACCTGTAAACTTTTGTTCTCGAATGAGTAGATGTGGGATAACATTTCTGTAAGCATTGCAATGATTGTCCACAAGTTGTACCATCAAAAAACAGTGTTTGATCAAGGTGCGATATTCTTGTTTGTTGGAATGTTTTACGAAGGCGAAAGTAGCGTAGCGCAAACTACTGTGGCTTTTAAACGAATGGACGAAATGTCACGAAAAACAAACATACACAAGTGACAGGTGAGCCTCTCGAAATGAGTCATGTTAATTTTGTAGTGAACCTACCTATTGAATAATCACCGGTCTTCTCAGCCCGTGTAGTATGTGGGCAGTGATTGTCTACCACACGTTCGGGCGCTTAATTGATGTAAGCGTTCCCAAGACGGGCAAGAAAATTGTTGAGGAGGTCTCGGGTTATACTACCACAATCCAAACGGAACAAGAAATTGAAAATATCAAAAATCGGATGCAATCTGTCCACCGGTTAAGTATGCGAAGGCAAAAAGCGTTTGCGAAAATAATTTTGTTTACAAAAAAAAAAGGAAAAAAAAGAGTTCAAAGACTATTTTGAGGTCAAAGCACTGTGCGAGCGGAAAAGCGAGAAAAAAAAATAAAAGAAACAAGTCTCAATGTATATTTGCTTTGAATTTCTGAACTTCTGGTAAAGGTAAACAACGCCAGTAAGGAGACAGAGATTGACAGCAGAAGTGGCGAGGTTCAAGTCAAAGGAGGTTGTTTAAAAACGTATGTACACTTTGTACTTGGTATAAGTGTGGGGGTGAAGATATGGATGCCGACGTACGACACGCGTTCACTATCACCCACCGACGAGTCCTTCACAAAACTGTCATCCGAAATTCGAGCACCAAGGTAAAAGTAAATAAAAGGGAATGTGGGAAATTTTGTTGCACAGGGTTTTGTTTAGTGGTCTAATTTTTACAATAAGTTTTTCGCACGAAATAATTCGGCAGAAACGCATTCACGATTCGACTTGTATTTGTTGCAACTGGATCCGCTTACAAAAGTGCTCTAAAAACTATGTTTACATTTATTGACTAGTTTAAATGTACTGTACACTCAAGTTTAATTGATAAACCGCGAAATCATCCTTAAACCACGATGTTGGCATGCGGCCGTATTGATCGAAGCTCGACGAAAGACACCCTGAGGAAGCTACGCACTTGACTCTTAGTTTCGCCGCTGGGGTTATGACTCGACTCCGCGTGTGTGCGCGTTGATGGTTATTTCTCGACTGACTAAATGAAGACAAGAATCCATTCAGGGTGTCGCGGCAGTGGAGTCATCGCCAACTAAACTCACTGCCACTTACTAGGAACTTGGAGAAGGGTTGCTATGCCAACATAGAGAATTTTGTATCAGGGAATTTCTGCCAAACAGGCTGAAGTAGATTCTTCTGTTGCTGTGTATACGGAGAAATCGGTTTTGGAGGCATAACCAAGTATGGTCATGGGTTGTCGGTTAGACAAAGGAACATGGGTCTTGGTCGTTGCGATGGTTGTTTCGTGGAAATGCAACGCTGGTGACTTACCAGTAGGAAGAATTGGTATTATATCAAATGGTTTAGGTAGTATGGGAGCCGAAATGGTTTTCGGGGAAACTAAATGCTGCTTGGTTACAAGCGAGGAAATTGGTTTAAATAGGAAGTGAGTCGGAATGGTTTTCGGGGAAAACTAAATGCTGCTTGGTTGCGAGCGAGAACAATGGTTTAACTAAGAAGTGAGCCGGAATGGTTTTCGGGGGAAACTAAATGCGGTTTGGTGTAGATGAGGGTATATTCTGTTGTAGGTTTTAAAAATACATTCTATTACAGATTGGGAAAAATGTTATATGCTATTGCAGATTGGGAAATGAAGTCTTTGCAAGTTTGGGAATGTATGCTATTGCAGATTTGGGAATGGATGCTGTTGCAGATTGGGAAATGTATTCTTTGCAAGTTTTGAATGGGGGAGTTGGGTTAAGGTGATGCGCTGTTAGCGGTCAAAATTAGGTTAGAGTTGTGGGTTGGTTCTTCATGTAATATAGAGAACCCCCACATAAGAACTGAGAGTTCTAAAACTATTGTGGTTTACTTCGCTTGTTTATATTGCGACTGTTATTGTTTGTGCCGTATGTTGATGTTGCGACTGTTGCTGTTTGCGCCGCTTGTTGATATTGTGACTGATTCTTAAGTTATACATGTATACTCTGGCCAATAAACGACAATTAATAAATTACCCAAATATGCAAATTAACGACACATATTGAGGTCAACTAAATGATTATTGAAGTTGCTTCTGGGCAGAATATCGTGTAATTGTGATGCACGAGTTGCCACTCTGTAGCATTCGCAATAAGAGGTGCGATAGACGGGCAAGTAGAAGAGACGATGTTTCCGCAATTTCCTGGGTTGATAAAAAATTGTATATAGTAGCTACAAAAGAAAAACTTCATTATTGTCATGTCGGAACTACGTACAGGCTGTTTTATGTTAATCCAATTTTGCGGACAATTGGTAAAGGTAAAGGCATATCACATCAGATGTTTCAGATATCGCCTCATCCTGTTGAAACCGTGTTATGATTAAATCTAAGAATTATGTAAAAAAATGGATTGGAGGACAAGCTGTTATTTATTTCCACACATGGATCCGAATTAACGGCGACTGTGCAACTTTACGAAAAGAGATCAGGAATCTTGCAAGCTGACCTTGTGTCTTGACAACCTAGATCGCCCTGCCCGTGGTTTGTCTATTGTCCAACAAATCTACTCAAACTTCTGTACACTTTTTTTGATAATTCAAATACTGTGAGGTTTCCTAATGTGATGAATTTGTAACAGGATGCAGCATTTTCCCAACAATATAACGGTTTATAGAACTTGCGTAGACACCACAAACTCTCTGTTCCTGTCATACGTTCTACTCCGACTGAATTCCCAACGACGGGGTAGGTTATTGGCACATGCCACCAAATAACGGTTGCAGTTCTTTTTGAACAGTTGCAGGTTGTAACGCTCCGGGAACACTCGCGCGGGAAGGCAGTTCCACAGCTTCCCCGCTCGGTAACGGAATGAGTTCTGATGCAGGGATGTTGGCCCCGTCGGGAGATGAATCGCAAATTGGTGCGATCTGTCGTATTGTCTTGTGGAGCGCATACAAACCGAATTGCGCGAAACAATGCCACGAATCACCGAAGAACAGTACCCGTGATAATAACTGTAGGACAGACAGAGGTCGGCTACGTGCCTTCGATGTGATAACGACTGTACTCTCGACGTCAGCTCCGCATCCCCGGTCAGGCGGATTTCTCGTCTTTGTATGCTCTTAAGTAGATCAAGGGTATGTTTAGGAGCAGAGCTCCAAACATGAGAGTAATATTCGAGCGCGGGTCTAATTTGGGATTTATACAGGAGAAGAAGTTGGGCCGGAGCAAAATATATCTTGGCTATAAAAAGATAACTCAGTTTCCCTGAGGCGGACCTGGCGATGTTCGACACGTATTTATGCCCTGATACATACCCACAGACCGTGATGCCGAGCAATTTCATGCTTTCCCCAGATTCGAGGTCGTGGCCATTCATTATCAGCTGTGGAATCGAGAGTCCACTTTTCTTCGTCAATGTTGTATACTGTCTCTGCGTTGCATTGAAGTCGACGAGATTGGCCTTTTCCTACTGCAGACTCTTATCCAAATGCCGATTCAGAGACTCAATCTGACCACATCTCAGCTGATGCGCCGTTGATGAACCAATCGGCCGATCATTCGAAAAAGAGGAAACAAGCGTACTATCATCCGCGAAACTGAACACTTTGTTATCTGTTGATTCCAACAAATCATTTATGTGAACCAAAAACAAGGTTGGAGCCAAAATAGAACCTCTTGGTCCAGTCGCAAAGCTGTTGGGAAAGTCCATATAAACGAAGTTTGCTCAGCAGTGCCCCGTGCCAGACGCGATCAAAGCCTTGGAGATATCCAATGCGACCGCCCTTAACTCACTATGCCACTCAATCGCAAATGTCCATATATCGGTTATAAGTGTCAAAAGGTCTCCCTTGGACCACCTGTCACGGAATCCGTATAGACGATCATTCAAAAGTCCGCTGCACCCCAAATACTTAATTAACTCGGCGTTGATGACCTTTTCCATCATTTTAGATAACATAGACGGTAATGCTATCTGTCGGTAATTTTGTAGGAGACACTTTTTCCCCTCTTTGGGATTGGTTGAACTCGAGCGACTTTCCAGTAGGTAGGAAAGGTCTCGCGTGCATAAGACAAGCGAAAGAGTTTACCAAGAACCGCCTATGGTTCTGGAGCACAGTTCCTAAGGACTATTGCTGGAATTCCGTCCGGGCCGGTTGCCTTCTTACAGTCTACCCCAAGTAGATTGCGTTGAATAGTACGCGGGGGAACCTCACATGCCACATCGAACACCGCACCGGCTCGATCACAAGTGGTTCCAAAATACCGGCAACGAAGTTTGAATTCGCGGAAAATAAATTCGCGAACACATTAGCTTTATCTTTAGAAATTGTCATTAATGTCCCGCTGCCCGTCACTAACGGAGGAAAAGAGGACGAAGTGAAGTAACTGCTGACAGCCCTTGCCATTGACCAGAAAAGACGCGAACCAGTTGGGCACTCAAAGAGTTTTATTGGCCTTTATGTCGTTGTAAGCCTTCTTCGCGGTATCAATCGCCTGGTTGCACACATTTCTGATTCTAACATAATTCGTTCTGTTAACCTCCGTGGGATTGGAACGCCACTGTTTAAAAGCACTATTTTTTGCTGCTGTAATCTGCTCGCGTCCACCCTGAAAACGGAATTTCGAATGTGATTCGTATCCTGAGCAACGAAGATATGTCGAATAAATTGACGAATCGACCTGCTCATTGCTATTAGGAGAATATAATCCTTAAATTGTGAGGGTTTGCCTCCTTGAAAATCGTCTGGCGGTAAACAGGTAGCAGCCGGGGAATTTAAGCTTACGAGTCGATTGATGTAAAGTTTAGATAACTTCATGTTATCAAACCAAGGTTTGTCAGAAGATTTTCGTTTGATGTAATGCGGAATGTAGATCTCCATCCCGAGAAGAATAATCTCTGTGACCGACTTCGCGGATGCGTTAACATCGGACTCTCCAAAGCACACCTCCGACCACGGAAAGTCTGCGAAGAAGAATCTCGCAAATCGTTCCCCTTGCAGCCCCATACCTCCATACATGGCGAAGCTGCTGTCGGTTATTCACTTCAAATGCAAATGGTTGGGCGACCGATATCAAGCTGTGATCTGAGTTTCCCAGTGGCGCAGCAATCTCCACGGTATAAAAGCTCGGCTCGGATGTCAAAAATAAATCCAGGGTGTTCGCATAATCACCTCGGGCATCGGTACGTTCCTCCACGAGTTGAGTGAAATTGCAGCTAACAGCGAACATCTCCGCTAGCCTCCCAGCCAGGTCGGTTCTGTTAAAATGTGCCAACCAGCCGAAATTTTGTACTTTAAAATCGCCAAGGACGACAATTTCAGAAGCTGGGTGGTTGGTCTGTATCTAGTCGATGGTACATGAAAGATGTTCGATAAAATTCCCCGATCGATCGTCATTCGGGGAGCGGTAAGGACAACAGAGAAATTTAACAGAATTCCTCAGCACGACCCTTAACCACATGATCTCCATGTAATTGGGTTCCAACCCCTCCATCGCCTGGCAAGCCAGATCGGACCGCGTGAAGACGCAGACTCCACCCTGAAGGCGGTATCTCGAATGTGGTTCGTATCCTGAGCAACGAAGATATGTCGAATAAGTTGACGAATCGACCTGGGTTAGAAAATGGAGTTCGGTTGTTATCTACCTTGGATTTGGTTATAATCATCATCATCATCATCGGCATTGCAACCGGGGTTGGTTATAATGGCCAGATTTTTATTAGGATCATGGTGTGTAATAGCAATCGGATTGTCATCGATACTCAGGTACGCGGTGTTGTTCGTATCTGCTGGGGAGGACCGTACGGAAATTGGATTTACGGGGCGGAAATGAATGACATTATTTTAAGGGAATCCTGTAATCCTTCAGGGAGAATCCAGAGGTCCGACCGGTAGCAGAATTGAGTGCGCTGTTTAACAAATAAGAATTGAGTTGTTTGGGGCTTGGCATTCTGAGGACGTCCGGACAATAGGCGGGGAAGTAGCGCGTGGGGTGGAGGGGGGGGGGGGGGGGGGGGCTATACAAGTGGTAAGGGTGGGTATTATTGATTGATGAAGGGAGGAGTATAGCGGATCTGGGTGACTGTCGTGTAATGGGTCGGGGCGAAGATGGACTCACGTCTTGTTGTTCGGCATACAGAGTTCTTTCACACCTGAGAGAGGGCATGATTCCCTTCCTTTCTAGGGCTGAAATATTTCTTTCTAGCTAGCCGAGTAAGGACAGCGAAGTTGCGAGTTCGTCGATTGTAATAAGATTGACGGAAGTATAAAGATAGTGAGAGTGACAAATTGATGTAAAGGAAAATGGAAAATGGAAAAAATCACATTTGTGATAATGTAAGCACCATTGTCAAATTCAGTTTCTCATTCATCATAAATTCTTTAAGTGGGTATTCTGGTCTAGACGCACGAATTTAACGCAATTTTTGAAGTGCTGTAAAAAAAGCAATCAATATTTTCACTATTCATTTTTTTATAGGATGTTTATTAATATTTCAAGAATACACCAAAAAAAAATTGAAAGTAAAAAATTCAAAATTCAAAAAGTTAGCAGCTGATGAAGTGGGGGATCTTAAAAAAGTTGGCCCGCGACCATACCCACGATTCAACCCTCCCAGCAATCTGAAAAAAAAGAAAAGATTATAAATTTACAGAAATGCCTCTATCGTTGGAACTAAAAAAAGTTGAAAAAATGTTTCCCTAACAAAATGGCGACTGCTTGAAAAAAAAATTTATTTTTGTACCACTTTTTTTTAGGTTTTCGAATTTTTTAAAAATATTTAACATTGAAATTTGGGGATGAGGATAGTTCATGCAATAGAAAAGCCTATAAAGAAGACATATACTAAATTTGAGGTGAATCGGTTCATTAGAACTTGAGATATCTTGTCAATAGACTTGAAAAATGTGGTTTCGAAAAAACGCGTTTAAAAATTTCAGGGTATAGTAGCTTCAAGTGATATAATATTGCTAAAGCAGCTGTAACTTTGCCAATTATTGGAATTTTAAAATTTCCTTTGGACAGCATATTCTTAAAAGTATAAACTATAAGCAAATATAAAAAAAGCGATTTTTTCGAAATTATAGGCCAGAATACCCCCTTAAGTCATCGCACTATCTTTCAATGAAAATTTAGTCCATTCGTTTATGAATAGTCGTACACATTGTTCATAACTGTTATGTGAACTGTCCAACCCCTTCCTATTTGGCTTCTCTTGGAAAACATCGAAATTCTTCGAAAAAAGAATTACCGAATCCTCTACACGAGGACAATAAACGACAACATACGCAGATACATTTCTATTTCTATTTATATTGTAAGCAACATTTAAGTCACACATCCTTTAATATGAATTTCATTATGTGCCATGGATATACACCGATCACCATTATACTCCATAACATAGGTGTTCACCAGATAGGGGTAAAAATACAAGAATTTGCACGTATTTGACAAGGAAATAAAATAGTATTATTCCTCTTCTGAGAATAACACACATTTATAAAAGCGAAAAGGAATTGTCACATGCAAAAATCCGTTGCACACATTCCAAATTCAATTTCTTATCATTAATTCCTAATGTCGTTATACGTCCTTTGCATGAAAGTACACCCTGTTTATACGTGAACAGTCATACACATTGTAACTAACTATTATGTACATCCTCCAACCTCTTCCCGATTGGCTGCTCTTGCACAACCTCACAATTCTTGTATAGAATAATCGCCGAATGCCCTACACGAGGTTTAATGCCAATAATAATAAACACACAAAAGAGGCCAAATGTGCCTGAGTAGGCGAGTATTAAATAGATATGGAAGGGATTGTTCTTTTTATCTTGTTTTGTGGATTTGGGTTTCCTTTTCGCGAGTTCCGGATATCGTGTGTGACATTAGGGTGTTGAATTGGGTGCATTTCTCTTTTTTTTTTCGATTTGTATTATTAAGATTAGTTGTTACACAATAAAAGTAATGTTGAATATGTAATACCAGATTTCTACAGTGGTCTATGATAATACAAAAAAGTAATTACTACATATAAATTAAGAAAATTTGTGGAGATATACAAGAATATCTATGGATTGTGATACACACATCCCGAGAAATAAACAAGTGCCGTCGATCAACTTGAAATCGTAGTATAAACATTCGCGCAAGTGCGCCGTATACAAAACGTGTACTATGTGGCATGCGTCTTAAACTATATTTAGATTACGTTTATAGGTGGTCTGGTCTCTGCCGAAACGAGGCATAAATAAAATGTGAGAAGATATTCACAATTTATCTGTTGTCTGCCCGATCGAAAACAAAGCGAGTTCAACCGCCATTTTCAATGGACGTAAATGTAATTATCAAAAATAAGAGAAGGTCGCCCGAATGAAACCATTGATAAAGGCGGTTGGTTGTTTATAATATAATATTTTCTTATAATATAAAACAAAAAGTAATGTGCGATTAGAATAAGGAATAAGCCCTCGTTCGGAGTACTTAATAGTTAAATGTAGCGTGTATATTAGCACGTAAAGTAAAAAAATGTAAAACAATACGCACTTCGGTTGGAGGTAGTGCTTATCCGGACCGTTTTACAATTTATATAAGTAACTTGATATAAGTCACAATTTAAATTGATTTTACAACTTCAATTTCGTTGACAGTTCCACGAGTTGAATCCAAAAAGTTTAACTTTCAAAATAAGATATTTGCTTGAAGCTATTCTTAAAGCATTTACGGATACGGCTACGAAATCAACAGCTGAATACTCCTCTGTCTTTCAAAAACACATAGTCAAAGCTTAACTCAGAAAACATAAAATTCATTAAATTAGTCAAATGACAGACCAAAATAAATATATGAAACTCATTTTGTATTCCTCAAGAAAATTTCATAATAAACGAGACAGCCCACCTGAGGAGACCCCATAATATCCTGTATTCAAAAGTCAGCAAGGATGAAACCAGGAAAAGGAACATTCCCAAAAGTCATTCAATTGTTAATGAGTTGTGAAGTAAAATATGTTCTGAACATACATGCAGAATACATCTGTTTGCGGTGTCATAAAATAGACAGCCTCCAGTCGTCATAGATTTGACTGGTCTTCCCATAACCGTTGCGGCCTCTTCGTACCCACACGAGACTAACTAATTTCAACATTGAAATGAATTTTGAGTGGCACTCAAAATTAAATGTGAAAGCATACGTTCAACTTCCTACATGACATCCGCAACTCATTGCGATTAGGAGAATATAATCCTTAAATTGTGAGGTTTGCCTCCTTGAAAATCGTCTGGCGGTAAACAGGTAGCAGCCGGGGAATTTAAGCTTACGAGTCGATTGATGTAAAGTTTAGATAACTTCATGTTTAAAGGATGCCAATGTTGACAGGAATTGGTATGTAGATGTTTGTGATGATGATGAAGTTCATGACTCTGTGAGGAATTGAGAGGATAGGTTTTTCAAATAAAAGGAAATGGAGTATAACTCGTGTTGAAATAGCGAAGAAATAATGAATGTAATTAGTAACTGTCAAGTGAGTGCCGAGTAAATACAAGTAATCAAAGTTATACCCCATGGGGCATAAGACTAACCTAAAATATGTACCCTGCTATTCTGAAACAAAGGAATCAAATAATTAAAACAATGATTGGTCTTTTAGAACCAGACTGTGTTCATAACAACTTTCATCTTTCCGTAATCTTTCATAAAATCCTGCAAGCGGTACTTACAGTGGATTACAATTATTTCGTAATATTTATTAAGATCCTACTTGACAGAAAGGTGACCTTTTTATGGATGCGGTTCTTTAATATTTAATCCACCCCCATAATAATATTTTACAAGCCGACAAAGGGTTTAATCGAGAATGAATGGTTGCCCATTATCATCCAGCCTTCTTGGCCTTGACTTAATTATCTGCTCAGTGAACTATTCCGTTGTTTATTGATAATATTAATGCAGTACGTTACCTTAGCGCGGCCCCACTCGTGAGCTGATTCATAAAAAAATCTTCGAACATTTTGTGACGTTAGAAGAATTTTTTTGTAAGACGGCGGCAGGGCGGGAATACTATTATTTTCGTAAGGTAAACCATTTTTGTATTTACCATTTAGAGATTAAGATTTCCTGCCGGATTATTTCCACTTTAAATTCGGCTTGTTAACATCGCCATTTATGCAAAAATGAGCTACGTCACTGAAGAAAATTTTGTATGGAAAGTTTGCAACGATGTATATATTGGCCTTGGCTCATTCCTCGAATTGGCGGTTTGGAGTTTATTAGTTACTGATTGTATAATGTGAAACCAGAATAATCAAAAATAAACTGTCAAATCGGCTGTCCTTGAAAAGCGTGCTGCCATTTTAGAGATTTATATATCGAAATGAAATACAATTTATAATTCGAAGACTATAATACCAGACAGGGCTCCTCGATAGTATAGTGGTTAGTATACCCGCCTGTCACCAGGGAGACCGGGGTTCGATTCCCCGTCGGGGAGCCCCTGGCGCAAGACTAATGACCTTGCCCAGGAAAAAAAAAATCATTATGGAAAATTTAACAAGCCTCAGAACTTGCTAAATAAGGCCAAGACCAGTTCCCGGTTGTAGTGCCGATGATGATGATGATAATACCAGACAAAAATCTGGAAGAATAACTCTGCAGTGATGTGGCTTTCGTTAAGTCGTGTTCCAAGAAACATGTCCTGTGACGAACAAACCGTGCTATCCACGAGTAAATACGTTCACGGCAACGAGACCATTTATATATACAAAAGTATCATCGATACCCCAGTCCACCAATAAAACAAGTATCAGGAGCTCAACGGTAGCAATAAGGTGGACACAAGATAAGGAGAAAAGGACAATCCGTAGAATCCTTGACGGAAGACGAACAGGGAAGATACCGGTAGGGATGCCGAGACGGCGATTGGAGGATAAAGTAAAGCGTGACCTCGAATAAATTAGATCAAGTGGTGAAACGTAGAGGGAAAGTACACAGCTGAGTTTTGTGACGCCAGAACTTTAGGATTTCTATAAACCAATAAGTAATAGTAGCAGTAAGAGTAACAATCGCCTGTGAACACTACTTGAGATCGCAATGGATGTTAGCAATTTAAGGCATTTACGACAGAAGATAAAATGCAAAAACAAAAAACCAAAAGATCGAACATTGCGTCTGTTGGCTAACAAACCAAACCCACTAAGACAACAATGACCTTTGGGATCTTTTATATCTGACCAAAAAAAAAAAAAAAAAAATCGTGTATAATCCAAATCTAGTTCCGAATGAGAAGATTTACATCCGGATGTTAAAATATCTTTATAGAATACAACTCGTATTATCAAGGTCCATTTCTCCCAACACTTTTCTGCCTTACCGGTCAAACAAAGAACGCGTATTAGTTTACGTTGAAAGTTAACTACTGAGATACGGATATACAGTTGTGGCGAACTAATTAAGAACGATACTAGAAATTTTGTTTACAACAATTTATTATTAAAATTCTTTGCTACAAACAGTTTGTAAAATGTTTTTTATATATGTATTTTAATATATTAATTAAAATATAAGTAATGTTTACAAAAAAGTAACAATAAAACCTAAAATTTAATTCAAAGGTTTTGTAAAACAAAATTACCTGGCGATCTAATTAAGAACGATTGATTTTAAGTCCAAATTTGATGTCTTAGCTTAGTATTTTGTAGGAACCCCTTTGTTTTTAATCACTGCCTTACACCACCTGGGCATTGAAGCAATAAGGTCCTGACATTTATTCGTTGTTATGTTTTCCTAAGCTGCTTTAGCAATCTCATACAATTCATTTAAGTTACTTATTTTATGCTTGTCTACTTCTCTTTTTAATTCGTTCCAGAGGTTTTCTAATGGGTTTAGGTCCGGGCTACATGCAGGCCAATCTATGACATCCACGGAATTATAAGAAAACCATGCTCTCGTTACTCTCGCGGTATGCTTAGGGTCATTGTCCTGTATACATTTCCATGTCACGGGCAATTCTCGATCTGTATAGGGAAGCATTACATCTTCAAGGACATTAATGGACATTTGGGCGTTCATTATACCTTCTATGCGATGTAACGGACCGGTTCCTTTGTATGACATACAACCCCATAGCATGATACATTCTCCTCTATGTTTGAGGGTGACAGTGGTGTATTTACGGTTAAATACTTGATTTTTTGGCCGTCGAACATATTGCTTTCCATCGGAACCGACTCTGTTGATTATTGCTTCATCACTCCACAATATATTTTTCCACTGTGAGATGTTCCAATTTTCATGTTCCCTGCCAAAAGCTAACCTAGTGTAATGTTCCAGCGCCGTGCTTCCTCGTCGCGACCGAGGGAAGAGCGTGGAAAGTCTTTTTTTTCTAAATTTTAACTTTTTAAAATCAAAAACCTTTATTTTATTTCTTTTACACTAGACGTCCGCACACGTCTGTGTTTATTTAAATTTATTCTATTTTATATAGATTTCAAAAATGACCTTCCTGGTCGGAAGTCTAATTCTTTTTCCTCTGACATTATTGATTTCGTATGAACGAAATCATTCAGTTGCCCCTAGTTACTTAATGGGGGAGATTCATTGTTATTCGTTAACCGAAACTATTGCAAACTATGCAGCTGCTTAGGATAACGGAAATTGGATTAACTGTTGTTATGAAATGTATGGCTGGAAATTTGGTATGTGTGTGTTATGTTATGTTATGCAAATTTGAGAATTAGGGGGATGATGAATGTATTTCTAATGTATGAAGTATTGTATTTTTAATGTAATGGAAATTGAATTGATTAGTATGCAAATGTATGAACTATGTAAATAGAATTGATTATTTGTAAATGTATGAACTATGGAAATTGAATAGATATGCAAATGTGTTTGAGGTAAAAAGATATTACGGGATATATTTACTATATTAAGTGTATAAATGTATATTATGGGATTTTATGGTTAAATGGATATGTTAGGATTGAGGTAAGGATTTTGGGAAGACGGTAGGGCTGCGGAGCACTACACTAGCCTTTCGGTTTTTTAATGATAGCATTGTTTTTTTTCTAGCCGATCTTCCAAAAAGCTGGCTCTCAGTCAATCGCTCTCTAATAGAGCGTGGTGAAAGTGCATTTGGGTCCTCGCCGAAAACTTCCTTTCGTATTTCTTTTGAACTTTGAGAACATAAATGAATTTTTTTTTTTGCAGCTCGAACAATTAGCCTATCCTGGGCTTCAGTCATTTTACGAGATCTTCTCCGTCTTGCTACGAGTTCTGTGGTTTTATGTTTTTCTACATATTTTATAGCATTAAATATCATTGTTTTAGAGCAATTAATCTTTTTCGAAATTTCTTTATACGACAACCTTTCATTATTTCGAAGATTTATTATCGCTTCTCTCATGTTTTTTGTACAGCTTTTTTTCTTTCCCATATCTCGTTCGTTACTAGTATTAAGTTAATTTGTTAAGATTGTACTATTCAGATCCAATAAAGCATGTTATTAAATAAAAAAAAAAAAAAAAAAAAATATCTCGTTCAAATGTCTTAAAACAAACCAAGAACTTATAATTCCGTTTACTTTCAAACAAATTATTATATTTACCAACAATTATTTACGTTTAAAACGAAATTATACAAAAAGAAACAAATCGTTCTTAATTAGATCGCCAGGTAATTTTGTTTTACAAAACCTTTTGAATTAAATTTTAGGTTTTATTGTTATTTTTTTGTAAATATTATTTATATTTTAATTAATATACTAAAATACATATATAAACAACATTTTACAAACTATTTGTAGCAAAGAATTTAAATAAAAAATTATTGTAAACAAAATTTCTAGTATCGTTCTTAATTAGTTCGCCACAACTGTACATATGCTTCCCCCGAATCATACGGATGAAAGATGATCTGCCTGATTGTATGTTTCCTTGTCATTATCATTATCAAAACCAATGTGTGATGATTCCAGCGAAAGATTACGCACACACAACTGTAGTGACAAACACAGCATTAAAATAAAATAGAAAAAATTATCAACTCAGTACATTACATTAATGCAGCAATAATAATTTATCTAGCATATTAAGACATCCCTGTAAACACACGGCAGAGGTCTGATGCGTTGCTGCTTTGTGTATAACCTTTTCATAGCGGGGGTTCAAATCTCGTTTTTTAATATCTCGCCAAATCCTTTGGAAACACAACTTAATGAGCTTTAGTAGCTCGTAAACGGCGAGTAAGGGCTGGGCGGTAGCTATAAATATCCCTATTCCTTATTCTCTGTGTGACATTAAATGTTACCTCAAAATGTCGTTGAGTGTGTACTCATTCGAGTACAAAAAAGGTGAACAAATAGTGCTAAGTAATTATCGCATGCCAATTGAAAAATATCTCGATACATTTATGTTGTTCATGTTCATCAGAGTTGGAGCTGTGGTGTTTGCCAACCAATTGATCGCGTAGGCCCTTTAAGTTGGTGCAGCTGCCACAAGTGTGGTGTCAAAAGTGGCAAGCTTATTTATTCTTGAATCTTCAATTGATATCACTATTAAGTGTGAAATATCTCCCACTTGAGTGCTGGTACTAAGGTCGTTCAATAAATCCTTAGAAAATGATTTTACATTGAAGATGATTTTTCTTATATTCTTCGCTCATCTAATACGATAGCGATGCAGAATACTCTACTGTTATTGTTTCCCTTTTTCCAAATGGTTAATGTTGACGATTCCCCGCCTATCTCCAACTACCTTTGACATCATATCCCATTCACTTTCTTTCGATATTTACGCTCTAACCGAAACTACTTTTATCCCCAGTATCAAAAATCAGGGATTGTTCCCCTACTCCTTTAACTTTTTCCGTGATGATGATATATAACGATGTTGCGATGATTTTTCCTAACCTGGTGTGCTTCTAACCATCCTTAATAGATTTGTCTTATTCGATATTGCTATCTCTTCCTCTCTTAAATTCGACTATGTCTCAATCAAAATAAATGTTCCCCCAAAACCTGTATGTGTAATTTGTTTTATGTATACTACCATTCCAATCCATCGAATCATACGAGCTCGCAACAACTGCTATCGACCTCTTAGTCCAGATGATTACTTCCCAAGACTATATCATAGTCCTTGGTGACTTTTTTATGGTTTCAATGACCGTCGACTGAAAGTGCACGAATTGACAAAAATTGTAGGCATTTCAAAAAGTGATGTACATCGCATATTGACTGATCATTTGGACATGAGAAAACGGTATGCAATATGCGTGCAGCCATTGATCACAATCGAAAAAAAAAACAGCGTCGTGAGGATATTTCAATCTAGTGTTTACCATATTTCGCTGCAACAAAGCCGAGTTTTTGCGTCGGTTTATAGGTATGGATAAAATATAGGCCTGTGGCGGTTCCGCCAAACCCCACGACCCACTTACCTGAAAAACCCCCATAACTACATCCCAATTGGCATAAGTTTTCGCTAATGGAAGCGCATTAGCACCTTAAGTGCTTTATCATCTAGGTTATCAAATTTATAATCTAAAAGTCCCTGTAAAAGAAAACTTACCTTTCATGCATCCCTTCGCGTACAATTCCCTGTAAGATTTCTTTTCTACCTTTTCAGGAATCCCAAAACCTATTCGGTACCTTCGGTTGCCAGGCAAATTCCAACCTTCCCACACCTGCACCGCAATCTCCCCGCAGCAAAAACATTTCCTTCCCAAGGATAATTAATACTTTCAATGCATTAGATAATTATTGCTTTCAAGGTATTAAATGCCTGCAAAGAATTTTTCCTACAAGGGCATTCATACATGCATCAATGCGTCTCTGCATAAGCGACCAAAAACCGAATTTCCAATTAGTGTAGATTTTCACACTAGAGTTCGACACTTGCGTCGCCATAGATACCATGTGCCACTGACACAGATGGTATATACAAACGGTCATTGTATAACCATCTAATCTGCCTTGCAATGACTTGCAACTATCGATACAGCTGCAAGCACTTGAATTCAAAGCATAAACAATGCAAATATAGAATCCGTTTCCCACAAACGAATTTCCCTGCATATACAAATGCAAGCAAGGGATTCGTTTAGTCCACCAATCCATTAACACCATTTCTTCGATGCGTCGCGTCTATTTATTTAGCCGCGAAGCACATCACAAAGATCCAATTAGCATCCGAACAGTTTCGGTTTTGTTTGCTTTACCGAACTCGCATCTCATGAATGCACTTATGCCCTTTCTTTGTTTTAGATTCGTTCCCATGGCTTTGACCCATAAAAGAACCAATGTACACACATACATGTGTACCGTGAGGATCTTCTGTGTGAGATCTGTTTGGTTACCCCAAAGTGAAACTTTACGTTTCTCTTCGAATCGGAAAATGCACCCCTTAATTAGAGAGCCAGTTTCACTGGCCGAATTTCCTTTGACAACGAATGAATATCGTTGAGTCCATTTCCATCAGCCGACCGCCACGGTCGTTGCCGCTCCCGCTCCTCGCCGCGCGCCGAGGACGCGAAAATACCTGAAGTCGGGTCGTGAAAGGAAGTGTTTCATGAAAATCAATTTAATGAGTTCAAGTGAAGTGTAAAAACGCTAACATATTTGTTAATGGCTAAGAACAAAAGTGAAACAAAATAAACATTAATTAAGGACAACTTGTGTTTCTACTTGCTCCTGGTGGACGTTGCGTCGTCGAGTTCGGTTTGTGCTTTTCCAGTTTACTTTCTCGCGGCTGAACATTCGATTGGTGATGGGGAGTGAAATGAATCGAGTGCCCGTTTCCGGTACAATACTTCCTCCTCACAGACCCATCGCGCACACTCCCGCGATGAAGGAACAGTCAAAACAATTGACTGAAGGGGGAGAATCGTCTCCAAAGAAGGCAAAGACGGTTCCATCTGCGAGCAAGGTTATTGCTTCAGTTTTTTTTTTTTGGAATGCGCGTAGTTTAATTTTCATTGAATATCTTGAAAAAGGAAAAACCATCAACGGCGAATATTACCCAAAATTATTGCAGTGTTTGAGTGATGATATTGACGAAAAAAAGCCGCATTTGTCGAAAAAGAACGTTTCGTTCCATCACGGCAATGCGTCTGTTCACACATCCGTAATTGCAGTAGCCACAATCATGGATTTGATGTATGGGTTACTTCCTCTTGTATTCGCTAGATTTAGCACCCTCGCACTATTTTCTCTTTCCAAACTTGAAAGAATGGTTCGGTGATAAAGGATTTGCCAACGATGAAGAGGTGATGTCTGCAGTAGATGACTATTTTGAGGAGCTCGACGTTTCTTACAATAAACAAGGTATCAAAGCTATTAAACATCCCTGGAAAAGTGTGTCGAGATAAAAGGAGACTATGTTGAGAAATAAATAAAGCTTTTGCCAAATATTTTCTGTTTTCCTGTCGTCAGTTCGATTAATTCTGGTACTGCTCTCGTATCAATTACAAACGCAAATCTAATGCCTATTCCAACACTCTTTTCTATAATTTGATTACTTCAACCAAACAAACTATCCTCAATCTTTACGTTTCATTCTTCAAACAATCCTCCACAGACGAGCCTGTTGAGAACCACCTTTCCTACTTATATCAACCGTCAGACTTGTTTATCGGCCCTCTCATTTCTCGACTTATACAACACTGAGATGAAGTGAAATTAATCCATCTTAAAGATCTTTTTTTTTACACTAACGCGTACAGAAAAGGGGATTTTGGAGATGAGTTCAGCCCTGGCCCAAACTGTCTCCCCACTGTCTTTCCAAAAATACTCTTTCCCTGTGTATCTCTTCCCTTATCATCGATCCCTTTCACAGGATGAATTCCCGAACATTTGAGAAACCTCTTTTTGCCATCCCCATACATAGAAAACGATGTAAATACGATGTCTCTAAGTATCGTTCTATTGCCAAACTATCCTACGTTCCAAAACATTTCGAAAGCATTCTATTAAAACGTTATGTTTCCGCTGCAAATCTCTCATTTTACCAAACTAACACGTCTGCTTTAATGGTAGGTCTACCACAACTAATCTCATCCCACGGCTTAAAGAACGGGAACGAAGTCGATGCTGTTACATAAGTACCTAAATGTTTATCCCTAATCTGATATTTGCCATTCGGTTGTTACAAGCTATCCCACTTCTGTGAAAATAAAATACCAAAAAGTGCCAACATAAAAAAGAACACACACCAGATTTAGTTCCTACCATAGTGCGGTTTTGACGTGGTTTTTCGACAGCTTTTCGAAATGTAACGCATTACAATTTTACGATTTCGTATATAGTAAACAATCGTCATGTATACAAGGGCTGAAAAGTCCAGGTGGCGCCACACAAAAAGAACGCGGCTTTCGAGAGGCTCATCTGTCACTAGTTTATGTATGAAGTTTCGTGACATTTCGTCCATTCGTTTACAACCTACAGTCGTTTAGTGACGCTACTTTCGCCTTCGTAAAAAACGGAATAACGGGAATATCGTTTTATGGTGGGAAAAACTAAACAAGCATTGCAATCGTTCTAGAAATGTTATCCCACATCTGCTCCTTCGATAAGAACAGTTTAGCGGTGGTTTAAAGAATGAAAAATGGGTCGTACAAGCACCGAAGGGCTCCTCGATAGTATAGTGGTGAGTATACCCTCCTGTCACGCGGGAGACCGGGGTTCGATTCCCCGTCGGGGAGCCTTTGGCGCAAGACTAATGACCTTGCCCGGAAAAAACAAATCATCAAATCAACAAGCCTCAGGACTTGCTAAATAAGGCCAAGTCCGGTTCCCGGTTGTAGTGCCGATGATGATGATGATGACAAGCACCGAAGACGCATCTTGCTCTGGAGGACCAAAAGAGGCTACGAAATCGTAAATCGTAAAGTGCAGTTGCGCGAGTTAGCTGAGGTCGTGGACATCTCAAAAGAAGGGCGGGATGCATTTTGCACAATCTTTTCGAGATGAAAAAGCTATCGGCGCGATGGATGTCGCGTTGTCGACCAAAAACAGTAGTGCGTTGACGATTCAACGGCCGATTTGGCGTTGTTGCAACGTAATTGAGTAGGCTTTTTTCGAAGTTTTGTGACGATGGATGAAACGTGGGTCTGTGGCGAAGATGTTGTGTGCCTGACATGGACACGGGTGAACACCTATCACCCACGAACGAATTCCTCTCTTAAATTGTTTCCAAAACACAAGCACCAAAGCAAAGATAAATAAAAAGCCACTGTTGAATATCTTGTTTAACGTTTCAATCTCTTTATTTTTATTTCGGAAGAATATCATATTCTAAATACATGGAACAGATAAATGCACACTAAAGATTGTAAAATTTATTATTGTCACTCGAGTCAATTAATTTATATTAATTTATTTAATAAACACACACGAAACTGCTGGTGATTAACGCATGGATTACACGTAAAAGGACACCACAAATGTAATTAATCAGCCGTACAGCGGAATAAAGAAACAGTATCTGACTCCTTGAAGAAAGGCGTGTGTACGCCTGCGAAGTTTGAATCTGACTCCCCAATGCTATCCATATCCGCCAGATTCAACGGGGTGGATTACATCGGTGTGCGAGATTTCTATATGTGTCCGTATAGGACAAATAAGATGCTCTGCGATGAAAACGATGAACGGCGGACACCCGATTAAACAGATGTACGATCATCGGGGGGTGCGGCGATGTACCCGTACATCGTTGATGATGTATGCCAGGGATCGAAATAGATTTTTTTTTTTTGTTATTAGACTTCTCTCGGGAGAGGCGAACCTATAGCGCCGAGTGGGCGCCCCGAGATGCCTTCAAATAACTGTTGCAGTTCCTTTTGAACAGTTGCAGGTTGTAACGCTCCGGGAACACTCGCGCGGGAATGGACTTCCACAGCTTCCCCGCTCTGTAACGGAACGAATTCTGATGCAGGGATGTTCGCGCCATCGGAAGATGAACCACGAACGCGTGCGATCCGTCGGATTGTCTTGTAGAGCGCATATAAGCTGAATTGCGTGGAACAATACCAAGCATCTCCGAAGAACAGCTCCCGTGATAATATCTGTAAAACAGACAGAGGTCGGCTACGCGCCTTCGATGTGATAGCGATTGTAGTCCCGACGTCAGCGCCGAGTCACCGATCAGGCGGATCGCTCGTCTCTGTATGCTCTCAAGTAGGTCGAGGGTATGTTTAGGAGCCGAGCTCCAAACATGAGAGCAATATTCGAGCGCGGGTCTAATTTGAGATTTATATAGGAGAAGAAGTTGGGCCGGAGTAAAATATTTCTTGGCTCTAAAAAGATAACTTAGTTTTCCCGAGGCAGACATGGCGATACTCGACACGTGTTTATGCCACGACACATTCCCACAGACCGTGACGCTGAGCAATTTCAAACTTTCCCCGGCCTCGAGGCCCCGGCCGTTCATCATCAGCTGTGGAACCGATGATCCACTTTTCTTTGTGAATGTTGTATATTGTGTCTTCGCTGCATTGAAGTCGACGAGATTAGCCCTTCCCCACTGCAGGACCCTGTCTAGATCTTGATTTAGAGCGTCAATCTGTCTACATATCAGCTGATGCGACGCAGATGCACCAATCGGTAGAACACTCGAAAAGGAGGAAACAAGCGTACTATCATCCGCAAAACTGAACACTTTGTTATCCGTTGTCTCCAACAAATCATTTATGTGAAGCAAAAACAAGGTTCGAGCCAAAATAGAACCTTGGGGCACCCCCGAATTAACAGGATACAGAACCGAACACTCGCCGTCCACAACAACCCGGATCGATCGATTCTCGAGGAAGCTCCTCGTCCAGTCGCATAGCTGTTGGGAAAGTTAATATGAACGAAGTTTGCTCAGTAATGCCCCGTGCCAAACGCGGTCAAAAGCCTTGGAGATATCCAATGCCACCACCCTTGACTCAACATGCCGTTTAATCGCAGACGTCCATATATCGGTTATAAGTGTCAAAAGGTCTCCCGTGGACCGCCTGCCACGGAATCCGTATTGACGATCATTCAGAAGTCCGTTGCACTCCAAATACTTAACTAACTCTGTATTGATGACTTTTTCCATTACCTTAGATAAAATAGACAGTAATGCTATCGGACGGTAATTTTGTGAGAGACACTTTTTCTCCGTCTTCGGGATTGGCTGAACTCGAGCGATTTTTCAGCAGGCAGGAAAGGGCCCCCGTGCATAAGATAAGCGGAAGAGTCTGCCAAGAACCGGTGATAGTTCTGGAGCACAGTTTTTAATGACTATTGTTGGTATTCCGTCTGGGCCAGTTGCCTTCCTACAATCCAGTTCACGTAGAATACGTTGAATAGTGCGCGGACGAAATCTCACATCCCGCATGGAAGACAAGTGGCTCCAAAAGGCCGGGATCGAGGTTTGAATTCGCGGAAAATAAATTCGCGAACACATTAGCTTTATGCTTTGGATTCGTGACTATCGTCCCGCTGTCTATCACCAACGGAGGGAAAGAGGAGGATCGGAAGTTACCGCTGGCAGCTTTTGCCATTGACCAGAAGGAGTTCGAACCAGTTGGACACCGAAGGAGCTTATTGATCACCCTGTCGTTGTGAGTCTTCTTCGCGGTATCAATCGCCTGGTTGCACGCGTTTCTGATTCTAACAAAATTCATTCTGTTAGCATCAGTGGGATTGGAGCGCCATTGCTTAAAAACTCTATTTTTTCCCGCTGTAATCAGCTCGCATTTTTTATCAAACCAAGGTTTATCAGACGAACTTCGTTTTATGGAATGTGGAATATACATCTCCATTCGGAGAAGAATAGTCTCTGTGACCGACTCCGCGCAAGCGTTAACATCGGAGTTTCCGAAGCACACCTCCGACAATGGAAAGGATGCGAAGAAATCTCGCAAATCGTCCCAGTTAGCGGCCCCATACTTCCATACATGGCGAAGCTACCTAGGCCGGTTATTCGCTTGATATGCAAGTGCTTGCGCGACAGATACCAAGCAGTGATCTGAGTTTCCCAATGGCGCAGAAACCTCTACGGCATAAATAATCGGCCCGGATGTCAAAAACAGATCCATGGTGTTCGCATAATCGCCTCGGACATCCGGCACTCGCGTTGCTTCCCCCACGAGTTGAGTCAAGTTGTGGCGTACAGCAAACATCTCCGCTAGCATCCCAGTCTCGTCTGTTCTGTTAGAATGTAACAACCAGCCGGAACTGTGCACATTAAAATCGCCAAGGACAACAATTTCAGAAGCTGGGTGGTTGATCTGTATCCAGTCGACTGTATATGAAAGATGTTCGAAAAAAGTCGCTGGTCGATCGTCATTCGGGGAGCGGTAAAGACAACAAAAAAAAATTAACGGAATTCCTCAGCACGACCCTCAACCATATGATGTCCATATTATTGGGTTCCAACGCCTCCATCCCCTGGCAAGCCAGATCGGACCGCGCGAAGACGCAGACTCCGCCCTTAAAACGAAATCTTGAATGTAAGTCGTATCCTGAGCAACGAAGATATGTCGAGTCAGTTGGCGAATCGACCTATGTTTTAGTTAGGGCAAGGATGTCAGGTTTCGTTGTTTGTAAATATTGGTGGACGGCGTTTACATTGATATTGGTGAAACCGATGCCCCCGATGTTTCAAAGTAAACAAAAACGCGATTTCGCAGGTCAAATTGTGGCACGCATGATGTACATGATGTGCCTATGTTACCAAGGGGTCGTCATTGTATTTGCCTAAGATTCCTTGGAAATACCGACGTAGGCAATATCTAATCTAGCCGTATGGCTCCGGTGCATAGAAGGAAAATTATTTTGTTGACATAAGTCAGCAGAAACCTCGTCGACGGCGGCAAAGGGTCAGGCTGGATGGCTATATGTTTGGGTTAATGTGCGGGTAAGTAAACGAACACAGTGAGATACTGTATGTTTAATTTAGTTTTTAGGCGGGTCATAATAGGCATGGCATGGGTAAGATTGCCTAAACAATGATCTTATCCATGCCCAAATTCCATGATCGGTTGATAGCCGATAACGGGGAATTGTCGCAGCTGTCGCGGACCTAAGGGTATAGGCGCGATATACAATTGTGAACTATGGAAAGATAATCGGCTCCAGCTGTGTCAACAATACGCTGGCCAGCGTTTGTATATCGGTAATTGGAGACAAGCTGAGCCGATAGGAGATGAACTGGTTCATGGAGTATGAACCAGGAAAGTTCAAAATGTATGGGTGCCGTCGGGTAGGTTCTCCTTTCAAGTATGATGCTGCAGGGGATCTTACGCTGCCCCTAATTGCAGGTAAGTAGTATGGCTGTGTATGGTAAGAAGAAGTGGTTAATTTAAAGAGGATGGGCGGTTCTTTGGGAATGTTTTAAAGAACCGCCACAGGTCTATTACCACACCTGAGTCCAAGAGGAAGTCTATAGAGCGGCTGGAAAGCCACGAAAGTCGACCACAGCAGCCAAAAGACCAACGCTCGGCCTCCGTTTTTTTTTTGGGTTCATCGATTACCTGCAATAGGGAAGAAGAGGCACAGGAGAGTATTGTGCAGCGTTATCGGACAAACTAAACGACGAAATAAACAAAAATTGCCTAATATGGGGAAGGAAAAAATTCTGTACCATCACGATAACGCACCGTCACACACGTCCTTGAAAAATTGGACCAATTACGATTTGAATTGGTTGCTCACCCACCGTATTCTCCAGACTTGGCCCCCAGGAAAGAGATTCAGATCGAATGAGGAAGGCTTGTACATTTCGTACTACAGAAAAAACCACAAATCACAGTTGCAAAATCACTATACCAAGTGTGTCGCCCTCGAGGGTAACTATGTTGAGCCCAAAAAATGCTTGTTTTCATTAATTAATTTTTTAATTAATTGTTGTGGTCCGTACGCCGTGCTTCCTCGGATGAGGGAAGAGCGGGGACCTTTTAGTATTCCTTTATTTAATCTTCTTTCATCAATTCGCGTTTTGTTTTATTTCAATTCTTGATATAAAGTTGTCCGTTTTTGAATTGAAAAATTGTTTATTTTCTTTTATTGTGTGTTACTTTCTTTATTTTTATTACAGCTTCTCCTTTTTTTTTCTTTTTAACAAAACTCAAACTAAAACTTACAATTCCAAAACGAACTTTATGAACTGAATTTTTTTTCTCTCTTCTGTTTTTTCTTCTGTGACTTTTCACATTCAATTCGAACGAAAATCCAAGTTGCTATGTTTTCAATAAATAAAAAGGTGCAGGTTATTAAGTGTGCTGTAACTGGTAATATTGTGAATGTTTATGAATGGTATGTATTAAGTGAGAATGTAATATATGTTAAGTGAAGTTTTTAAGGATGTGTTAGGAGATTCAGTGTTAAATTTAATAAGGGTAGTATTCTGGAATACAACATCCCACCCTTCTTCGAGAAAGAAAATTATCCTTGAAGAGAATAATTTTCTAGTAACTATATATTAAATTAAGATTAATTAAAAACTTGGATTTTCGTTCAATTACATTACAAAGGTTTTCAAAATTAATCTTTCATCAAAGGTTACAATAATCAAAAAGTTCTTAATACTAGAAAAATAATCTATTTACATTATATATTAACTAAATTTTTTCAATAATCAAAAAGTTCTTAACACTAGAAAAATAGTCAAAATAGTCTATTTACATTACATATTACCTAACTAAATTTAAATATTTCTCCTTGGAACCTTTTGTTTTCTGATCCAAAAGTTATTATTACTTATTATATTAATTATATAATATTAATATTATTGTTTCAAAATTCTCATTTCCGTTCGAATATATATATTAATTCCAAAATTTCCAATACATATATTACCTCTAAAATTTCCTTTCTTTCCTTTTCCGTTCGAATATATATAAATTCTAAAATTTCCAATATATATTACCTCTAAAATTTTCTTTCTTTCGTCCCCCTCATTAATTTTTTTTTTTTTTTTTTTTTTTTTTTTTTTCATTTCCGTCATTTCCTACAATTGTTAGATTATTTCATATATATTGAATAATAAAACAAAGGCCATTTGTTATGTGTTTATCTTTTCCTTAAATTTATGGAAAAGTTTCCAAAACCTTTCTGGGCCTATTACTATGATGATAGAATAAAGATGATTATTACCAAAAACCTTCTTGAAAAATGATCTTAAATAATTTAAATGACGGTGTAACCTTTTATTTTTTTGTATTTTGCATTGGAATAAATTTTTTTTGTTGAAAAAAAAGACTTGTAATGTATTTATATAGTTACTCTTTACAATACCTATTTTAGTTAAATTATTATTTTCATTTTTTATTATTTCGTGTTTGAGTAAGTGTTTGTGTTTGTTTTCGTTGTTTAAAATATTTATTGTTTTCGGCTTAGTGTTGTCATTGTCCATAGCTTTAACTGCTGTCGGAACGTCTACCTTTTCAGTCTTACTCACTGCTGATGAATCGTTTAGTTTCTCAGTCTCATTTACTGATTCGAATAATTCTTCAGACTTATTAGCTGTTAGAACATCTTGGTTCCCAGTACTATTTGCTGTTTGAACTATTTCTTCAGTTATATCTGCTGTAGAAACATTTAATCCTTCAGTCTTTGCTGCAGAAAAGATTTGTTCATCAGTATTAGCTGCTGAACTGACTTGGGTTTCGAATTTTATTGCAACTATTGGGTCTTCAGTCTTTAACACTGCTGAATTTTCAGTCTTTGTTGCTGAAGTGCCGTGGTTGTCTATTGGTATAGCCGAAATATAAGGGATTTTTGGTTGTATATTTTCTGAAATTTCCGAATTTTCAGTCTTTATTACTGCTGAGTTCTCAGTCTTGGTTGCTGAAGTGTCTGGGTAATCAATTGGGATAGCTGAAATATTAAGGATATCAGTCTTTAATACTGCTGAATATTTCGAATTTTCAGTCTTAGTTGCTGAATTATTTTCCAGAATTGCAGTCTGAATCGGAGTCATTATATTAGGGTTTGGTTTAACTTCTATTATATTTGTATTTATAGCTTTATTGGAATTAGTCATACGGTTAGGATAATCATAAGCTGGTTCAAGGTAAATTTGGGTAGGAGTTTCATTAAATTGGTCGTTATCTATTTCCGAAGATCTAATGCTGTAATTAGAAAAATTTTGTTTGTCTTCCATAAATTTTGGTTGGCGTCTGGCCTCGTTTTCCGACTCTTGCACCCGAGAAAAGTGAACATTTTGCCGATCGTTTTGTCTATTGGTGGTTCTAGAATATTCACCAAAACGATTTTCAGAGTTTGTAGAATTATTTCGGAATAGGTTACGCGTTGTTGTACTTTGTTGGTAATTTGTTGAAGACGCTCCATTCCTAGATATCTTGTATCTACACTCATTCTCTGTGTGATTATTCCGTCCACAGAAATTACATACAATGTTATATTCCCTTTTTATGGGTTGTCTATTCGGAAAATAGTTGGATTGCATGTTCCGATAACATGTGTCCTGTGTATGCCCTGACTTACCACAGGTTTGGCAGACTATACTATTGAATGTAGGTTTTTCATTGTATTTATATGACCTGGGAGAGTTGTCCATTCGAGCACCATGTGATACTACATGTGCAATCGACTGTTTTAAATTATTTCCCCCATGGACTTTAGCTAGTATCTTTAGCTGTTCGTTCATTAGTCCATCTTCAAATGTTTGTACGGCCAATTTTTTGTTTTCTTCCATTAAGAATTCCCTAACCACCGCGTCTGCTGTTATTTCACACGTGGCAGAGTTTAAAGTCCTTAGAGCATTCGCGACTCTATCACCGTATTCCCGGACGGTTTCTCTGTAGCGTTGTTTCAGAGAAATCAACTCATTGTGTGCCGTCGACCGAGATTGCTCCTCTTTATATTCCGATTCTAATGTTTCTTTTAAATCCTCCCACTT
The DNA here is from genome assembly GCA_963931805.1 of Microdon myrmicae. Lineage (NCBI taxonomy): Eukaryota > Metazoa > Arthropoda > Insecta > Diptera > Syrphidae > Microdon > Microdon myrmicae. The sequence goes on along the minus strand of OZ007497.1, from coordinate 180,376,703 downwards.
AGCGATTTTGCTGTACCTGATCAGATCGTAAGCATGACCCTCTAGTCTATTTTTGACTAGATCTAAAAATGTCTCGTATATATCCGGGTCTGCCTTCTTTATGGATCTAAATAAAACGTCTCCCCCGGAAATAAATTTACCTAAGTCGCAGGGTTTCCCGTCAAAGGTAGGGACGATTCTGAAAACATCAGAAATTCCGACAGAAAGAGCCATTTCAGGGGTTTTACTGAGTATCTGTTGATAGTGGAATTGTTCTTCCCCCTGCCTAGCCGCCTGTCTCGTGTAATATGGACTCGTAATATTGAAAATTTGAATTAAAGTATGGCGAAAATTTGTTATCAATTCTTAAAAATATGGTTTATGAAAAAATGGCCTTTATGTTATTATTCAATATATATATATGGAAACGATATGGTTTGGACCCAAAACTGAAAAGAAAGAAAATTTTCGACGAGAAGGAAAAGAAACGGAAATGTCGTCGAAAAAAAACTGAAAAGAGAATTTTCAAAGAATATAGATAGAAATTTCTATCGAAAAAAAATGTATGTTAGTAAAAAGGAAAGCTTCCAAGTAGAAAATATTCCTAAAAATTTTAGAGAGAAAAAACAAAATATTGAAAAAATTTCTTAGTACTCTAGATGTTGATAGAAGTCTTGTTGAATTTCTTATTGTTGTCCCTTTTTTTTCTTCTTTGTTGTGTCGTAGAGTTCCTCTTTGTGTTCCTTTCTTTATTTTATATTATTTTGTTATTCTTGCCAGGCAGACTTCACGCCCTAGAAGTTGAATATCCTGGTCTTTTGCTGGATTTTTTTTTCGTTGTTTTATGTTTTTTTTCTTCGTTGTTTTATGTTTTTTTTTTTCGTAGTTTTGTCTGGTTTTTTTTTTTTTCTTGAAAAAATTTTTTTTTCTTCTTCTTATTTGGTTATTTCTCTTGTGTTCACTTTAATTTTTTTTTGTTTTAAATTTTTTTGTTTACTTTGTTTTTCGTTGTTTTATGTTTACTTTTTTCTTCTTCTTATAAACATTTTTTTTTTGTTGTTTTAAATTTTGTTTTGTTTAAAAAATTTTTTTTTCTTGTTTTTTTTTCTTCTTATTTTCTTCTTTTTATTTGGGATCCTTTGGTTGTATCCCACCGCTGCCACCAGTGTTGTGGTCCGTACGCCGTGCTTCCTCGGATGAGGGAAGAGCGGGGACCTTTTAGTATTCCTTTATTTAATCTTCTTTCATCAATTCGCGTTTTGTTTTATTTCAATTCTTGATATAAAGTTGTCCGTTTTTGAATTGAAAAATTGTTTCTTTTCTTTTATTGTGTGTTACTTTCTTTATTTTTATTACAGCTTCTCCTTTTTTTTTCTTTTTAACAAAACTCAAACTAAAACTTACAATTCCAAAACGAACTTTATGAACTGAATTTTTTTTCTCTCTTCTGTTTTTTCTTCTGTGACTTTTCACATTCAATTCGAACGAAAATCCAAGTTGCTATGTTTTCAATAAATAAAAAGGTGCAGGTTATTAAGTGTGCTGTAACTGGTAATATTGTGAATGTTTATGAATGGTATGTATTAAGTGAGAATGTAATATATGTTAAGTGTAGTTTTTAAGGATGTGTTAGGAGATTCAGTGTTAAATTTAATAAGGGTAGTATTCTGGAATACAACATAATCAATTAAGCTATTGTGTCCCCGACTAATGTCCTAAGGAGCATATCATTCAATGTGTTGCGCGGTTTTCCGTATTCTTGAATTAGAGCAATGGTACAATGTTCCATCGTACAATGATGGTGGATAACTTCTGGTATTTTAAAACAGTAAAACACGTAAAACAATCCTGATACACATTTTTCCAACCGTTCTATAAAAACGCTTTCAGCTGTTTTTCCGATGGTTTACCTGTTTGAGTATTCAGGGTGAAAAAAAAATATGAGAAAGGGGATTTTTGGCGCTTGTCCGCACCTATTAGTAAACCGCCCACTAATGTATACGTAAACGCTACTTTTGAAATTAGTTCATTTTGAAACAAGTATTGATATCCCCAATTGCAATCACTACATGCCTTCACAAAACTCATTCTGCTTATAGATTTAAAAACACACAATGTTGCGTAAGGGACGGTCGTCCATTATTTTATAAATCTGAACCTAAATCACATTATGAAACACTTTCCATAAATAAAGTAATTAGTTATAAACTCACCGTTGCCCTGAATACAGACGGATACAACAACTATTATCGTGATACACTTCAATGACTGTTTTAGATTGCCCATCACTAATTGGTGTTCCAGCAAAGCTCCAATTACGATTAAGCCATCTAACTAAATTAATCGCTGAAATTGAAAATTATCGCCTCTGCATCGGTAATCGAGGACACAATTGCGACCGTTTTGGATGTAACTCAAAGGGCTTTGTTTCGCTTGGCACATTTAGATCGATTACATTAGATTAGCTGGGGCTTGATAGGATAATTTTGATAACATTTTTCCATTTAAGTGAGCCAAGTGACAGTTAATTTCGATTCATAATAATAAAATAATTTCTATAACTTTTCGAAAGGCATTGACTGATTACCTGTCAATTTATCAATTGCTTTGTGGGTGGCAAAGAAGGGGTTTTGATCGCGTGAACACAAATGATTAAGGACGCCTTCACTCTTCGTCTTACCTGAGAAAAGGTCAAACCGTTGAAGAAGACTAACTGTTAGATGGAAAGGGAGTCAATATTTCAATCTAGAGATTGAAAAAACAACATAACATGCGTGCAGAGGTGTAGTTGAGTAAGGTCTATTAGCTTTAATAGGTTTAGGTATTCCCCACCTCATTAAAGCGAGTGACTCTCTTCTGCCCATTTCATCTTTGGATCAAATCACCTTAACCTCGTTAATTTCGACGACATGTCCGACGAATTGAGATAATTCTGTGGTGACGATACAACTCGTTTTGATTTATTTTTCACAATAGTAGCACTGATTCAGTTAGTGTAAAAACAATTAGCATGGATTGTATTGTACTACTTGAAATGTCCGATTTTTGCTTAAGAAGTTCTCGAGTGATGCTGTCGGCAGTTCAAATTCGAACCCTCTTCCTTTATGAATCTAAAACGGGACATAATGCGTCATTGGCAATGAAAAATATTAATGACGCATTTGAATATATAGCGGTAAACCAACGCACTACACGACGTTGGCTTGGAAAGTTCCGTTCGAGAATTCAATGAACCAAATAAACCACGTGGGAAGCCGGAAACGTTAGTTGGCGACGATATTTTAAGATCAACGGTGGATACGGACCTAACGAAATCGGTGCGGGAGATTGCACTAAGCATGGGAGTATCCCCAATGACAATAAGTCGGCATCTTGGTCTCATAGGAAAGGTAAAGTAACTCGATAAGTGGGTACCCCATGAACTGAACGACTCCCAAAAAACGACAGTGCAAACTGAACCGTTTATACACCAGGTAGTCATATTTGATGAAAAGTGGATTCTGTATGATAATCGTAAAAGACCTGGGGAGTAGTTATATGCAGGTGAAAAACCAAAACATACCTCCAAGCCCGACCTTCACCCAAAAAAGGTTATTGTGACAATTTGGTGGACACCGAAACAACCAACGCACTTTTCATTTCTTCAACCTGGAGAAATGGTAAACGCTATCAAATAGTGTGAGGAAACCGACACATTGCATTCCAACGGCCTACCGCCTTTTCCGCAATCTGGATTCATTTTGCCGGCGTAAGGTCTTCCGGAACCGAGCAGAAGTCACAAAAGCCTTTGAGGAATTCAAAACGTCAGCACATCTACGAACAAGGAATATTAGACCTTCTACCACGTTGGAAGCCTGAGAAAGGTAGACGAAGGGCTAATAACTTAGCCCGGAAAAGTAAATTATTATGAAAAATTTAACAAGCCTCTGATATGGACCGGATACATGACGACGACCACGGACACGAAAATGGCTAAATGATTTAAGCATTTTTACATGGAACGTCCGCTCACCATACAGAGCTCGAGCTGCACGGCAGCTAGCCGATCCCCTGTCCGAATATAAGGCTGACATAACAGCATTGCAAGAAATAAGATGGAAGGGGACTGGTGTTATTCAATGAAAAGAGTATGACATTTATTATAGCTGTCATGCAAAACACCATGTGCTCAAGGCTTTCTAGTCAGCCTGAAGCCTGCCATCATCGGCTTTAATGTAATAAACGAAAGGCTATGCACTCTTCGCATGCGAGGCAAGTTTAAGAACATAAGCCTCATAAACGTTCACGGACCTACAAAGGAGTCCCCTGGCGGCGAAACAGGCCCTCAATGCCTGCCCAAGATACGATGTGAAAATCGTTCTTGGTGATTTGAACGCGAAAATAGGTTGGGGCCAGGTTTTCAGGCAGTACGCGTTTTCCCATAGTTTGCATTAGAACACTAATGACAATGGACTACGAGTCATCGAACTGGCAGCATCAAAAACTTGGTTGTTGCAAGTACCAGGTTTCCGCGTAAAGATATCCACAAAGCCACCTGGGTATCACCTGATGGAGCCACTCGCAACCAAATTGACCACGTGCTGATAGATCGCCGCCACTCTTCGAGCTTGATGACGGTGCGAACGTACCGAGGTCCCAACGTCGACTCGGATCACTATCTTGTTGGTACAGGTTTCCGAGCGCGGATTGGGTTACGGACACGTAAGGATCAGGTTCGAACCAACACGGCTGCCTTATGCAATGAGAATACCGGTAACATCTTTGGTCATGCGATAAGACTCGCTCTCGAAGAGCTTGACGGGGCGAGAGTAAGTGCTGGGGCCAGAATGCCGGGCGTAGAAGAGAAATGGGCACGTCTTAACAATACTGTCATTAGTGCCAACTCCATCTTAGTCAGTAGTCGTAGAGACAGGAGCGACTGGTTTGATGATGAGTGAAAACTGAACGTAAGAATGCTACATAGCTGGCAAAGAAGCAGTTTCATGGGACGCGGGTACGCGAGGAGAAATACAGAGACCTCAGGAGATCTGAAAAAAGACTCCACATGCAAGAGAAAAGTGCCTGGGAAAAGAATCTAGTTTGTGAAATAGGGAAAAGTAGAGAACGAGGCCCGCACCAGGCGCGGAAGTTCTACCAAATAATACGCAGTATGACGCGGTACACACCACGCTGCACTTACTGCAAGGATAAAGAGGGTAATCTGATCACCGAAGGCATTCTGGAGCGATGGGAAGTGCACTTCAATGAATTGCTAAATGGTCAGCTCACAGCAGAATTGGAGGCTCCACCATTGCAAGATCAAGACCAAACACTGCCGCCACCAAGCATTCAGGATACATTAAAAGCGATAAGACAGCTCAAATCAAATAAATCCCCAGAGCTGAAAGCATATCACCTGAGCTGATCAAAGAAGGAGGGCCAGCGTTACATCACACAATTCATGAGATCGTGATGCACGTATGGGGGCAAGAGGAGATGCCGGAAGATTGGCGTCGTGGAATAATTTGACCCATACATAAGAAGGGCTATATCACAGTGTGCAGCAACTGTAGGGGTATAATATTGCTGAGTACCGCCTATAAGATACTCTCCCCTATCCCACGAGATCGGATAGCCCGATACGCTAAAGCCATCATTGGTCAATATCAGTGTGGCTTCATCCTGCGAAAATCGGCGATTGATCAGAAACTCACCCTTAGGCAGACGATGGAAAAATGTCTGGAATTTAAAATTCCATTATATCATCTATTTATTGACTTTAAGTCTGCCTACGACAGCATAGCCAGGTTAGGACTATATAATGCCATGAGATAGTTCGGCATTCCAAACAAATTGATACGACTTTGTAGGCTGACCAATAAACATCTTTAACGGACTCCGACAAGGGGGCGGTCTGGTCTGTCTCCTCTTCAACCTCGCATTTGAGAAAGCAATCCGTGACTCTGGCGTCACAACTAGACGGACTATTAGCACCAAGTCCAGCCAGATACTTGCCTACGCAGATCACATCGACATCATCGGTAGATCCGAATCGGCTGTACAGGACTCCTTCACCCAGATCGAGCAGGCGGCACAAAACTGGGACTGCTGATTAATGAGGGGAAAACTAAGTACATGGTGGCAACTTCTGCGAAGAGAAGACCTAACGTTGGTCAAACTATCAGGGTAGTGGAGCACGAATTTGAAGTAGTGCAATCCTTTAACTACCTTGGGTCAATAGTATCAGCCGTTAACAATATGGAAGAAGAAATACGCGAACGGCTGATCAAATCCAACAAAGCCTACTATGGGCGATCAAGGCTTTTAAATCCCGAAATTTATCCAGAGCATGCAAGCTACTACTGTACAAGACCATGGTCTTACCAGTACTCATGTATGGATCCGAGGCCTAGGTGCTCAGTAAAAGGTACTCTGAACTCTTAACCGCGTTCGAGAGGAAGGTCTTAAGGAGAATTGTTGGCCCCGCATGTGGGGGAGGACGATTCCGGAGACGCTTCAACCATGGGTTGTACGCAATCTACCTTGAAGCTAATGTTGTAAGAAAAATCAAGTTCAGTAGACTGTGGTGGACGAGACACCTAGCTCGAATGAGCGAAGAGGAGCCTGCTCGGAAAGTCTGTGGCGACTCTAACAGATACACACACAATTCACAAGCAAAAAGAGTGAAGAACATCGAACGAAAAATCGAACAAGAAAATACATGAGAACCGTATACCATAGCGATAACAAAAATAATTCAAATCGGTGGAGTATAGTCGAGTTTAGAAATCAAATTCAAAACACGGTCAGTAGCCTGATGGGTAACGCTTAGGTTCAATTTTTTACGTGATTCAAACTGTCATAGCGTCAGTTCGAATCACACGATCTTCTTCACTATTATTTCAAACGCTATAAGTCATTTGTAGCAGGCTGTATGGAAGGAGACAGCGCGGTATACCTTATCTGCGATGGGGGGATGGCGTAGACCAGGACGCCCAGATCCTGGGAGTGCCAAACTGGATGACATCAGCTCGAAATCGGGACCGGTGAAGAGATTTGTTAAATAATGCCAAGACCGGATCCGGGTGGTGTGAATCAACCAACTATAATGGAGTCAAATAAAGATTCCATTGGCTTGGTTATTCTTTTCGTGATAACTTTATTGGGGAGTGTTGTAGCGGATGTGTATTAGGGTCCCAGCCACATTTCATTTTTAACATTTTTCCTTTGGAACAGGTTTCTCATTATGTTTCGTCATAAACTCTGACGTTCGGTTGCTATTTGAGTATTCTCCGTCAAAGTTTACATAGGAGAAAAACAGGAGCAATTGTTACATCGTATTTGAAGCCACATAAGGAGTGAGCCGCACTCAGAAATTCGATTTATATAGAGTAAGGGGAAACATAGTTCAGTATTTGATTTATAAATACCATAGGTTTGAAAATAATAGGAAAAAACAGTTAATAGATATTCTAAAGCAGCTGGGGTAATATCCGTGATCCGATGAGGGAAAGGATTAATTATAACATTTGGTAAACAAATATCTAAATATTTTTCAATAATAAGTGTTCATTTACTCGAAGAGACCACACAGCTCGCGAAAAACTGTTAGACGTCGAGCAAAGAATGAATTTTCCCCAAAGTTACCAAAGGACATATTTGCTTTAGTAGATTTTAATTTAAAATTATATTTGTATTACACCATTTCTGTTTGGTTCCAAAAGGGGAATAAATGAAGCAACAATTTAATACATATAAAACATTTAAATTCAATTTGAATTAATATGAAATCGTGAGACCTAAATTACCTTGTACAATTTCTGAAACTATATTCACCAAAAATATCAGGAAGGTGTGTAAAGTATATGCACAGCAAATATAGCGACTTGTGAATGAGTGACTAAGAAATGAATTGTGCCAATTTGATCATCGCATCAGTGGTAATGAATGTAATGAAGTTATTACATGCATACGACTGTGGTCATGCTGGTTCAAGCGACAAATCCGTGTTACTTGTGCGATTGGGCAATTAACTTAATGTACATTACTCTAAAATTAAGTTATGTAAACTAAAATACAATTTCGCCTTATAAGTTCCGTGTATCCTTGACGAGGATTTGATCTTAAGTTATAATTTTCTGAGAGACTTACAGTAGATTGCGATTAAAGTATGCAATTGGACCTACATTTCTGCACTAGAAAATCATGTCTGGTTGATGAATTAAATTTTAAATCATCTTTACATATTGTCCAATTAAATATTGTAGTTCCCCACTTTTACTTAATGAAAGCCATAAATTCATTACTCGTCTAGTGCATCATTTACCCTATTACATATTTCATCTTTCAAAGCCTAGAAACTCGATGTTCTTGGTAATCACCACAAATTACTCCTTCAGCAACTAGGCCACCAACATCTGGACAGTTTAAACCGACAGTCACATACACATGTTCTGACAATAGATCCTAATACGTGACTCAATTAAACCTGACCTCCACCCCATTTGATTCTGATCCTTTGGAAACTTAGCAATTAATGTCCTAACTTGTGGTAATTTTCAAAGTTTCGTTACGCCCCAAGAATGAAGACATTCATCAAAACGTCCTGAAGCTTACACCAATTCATCCAATTATGGAAGTGAAAAGATGACTGGTTGACTTCCTTCAGTATAAGGATATGGAATTATAAACCTGATGCAGTCAAGGGAGATGTAACCGGTGTAAATGGCACCTGTGAGATGAGAAGAGTTTTACGGAAGGAGGTTAGAAAAGTGAGATGATTGAGATAAAGCAGCACATGGTTAGTGAAAAATTGACGGAACCGTTAATTACTGCCAAACACATCCGTCAACAAATTCTCTAAAAAAAAAATAATGATGATTTGTGAGATGGGTCCAACCTAGAATTCCTTGATTATAAGGTACAGAAAGCCATGCTTATTTTAATAATACTTTGACAAAGTTTTCAAATTAGTTTATTAGGGACATAGCATGTCCTTTTGCGTAACAACTTACGAAACATGTACTATATGCTAGGGACGTTCGATAATGGAAAAGACGTCCGGTCTATTCAATAAAAACCACATAACACGCTAATCTAATTTCATCTTAGCCTCAGATATGTATCTCAGCTGAGAGTGGAAAGAGTCCAACAACATATCGCCGACTTTAATTCAGATATACAGATTTTTTAAATATTTTTTTCGGATGTAATGCTACGTAAAGAGTGTGATGAACACAGTATAATTATGTTACTATTAGAAGAATGTGGCTACAAACGACAATAATTAAAAACAAATCTTTCACTGAGTGTTTTTGGACTGATGTCTTGAAAACAGTTGACGATTTTAAGTACACAGATAAGATGCAATTTTCAAAATGTTTTAACTTTATACGCCGCGTATCATATCAATACATGTCCTAAAGATAGTACAGTAGATAGATAGATTTTATATTCGGCCGCAAAAGTTGTACGTTATACGCTGCGCCCCGTTTTATACAATATTGGCTGATTACCTAAGTCGCACATGAGGGGAATGAACTCAGCACATACGCTGCCATCATTAAGAGTATGCTGCGCATTCCGTACTATATCTGAAGATGCCATAAATGTCTTGGCCGGGAGGAAACCACTTGACATTACAGCTAAAGAAAACGTTGCGTTGCATGGAGTCTCACAAGAGAATCGCCGGCGAATGCGGCCACAATTAAAGATTTCAATCCCAAAAAAATGGCAACGAAACTGGAATTCTTCCACCAAAGGAAGATGGACCCACACCATGATACCCGATGTAGAAACCTGAGTGAAAAGAAAACATGGCGAGCTGAATTACCACTTGATTCAGCTGATATCAGGTAATGGATGCTTTCGGCAATACAAGTATTGCAAAGCATGTCAATCACCAATACTACTTGTACTCATCATCATCGGAACTACAACCGGGATCCGCTCTTGGCAACCGCTCGAAAAATCCACCAACTGGTTAAAACAATATGGGATAAGGAAGTCACTCCGGAGAATGGAAAATCTCAATAGTCGTCCCCATTTTCAAAAAAAAAAAAACGACAGATCTGACTGCGAAAACTACAGAGAATATCATTGCTCCCAACCACATACAAAATACTAACAAATGTCATACTGGCGAGAATCTCACCGTAGGTAGAAGAAATACTGAAAGATTACCAGTAGGGATTCCGTAGGAACCGGTCAAGGTCAACGAGTGACCAAACCTTCACAGTAAGGCAATCGCTGGAAAAAAGCGGGTGTTGCCGATTCGCTGAATGCAATCAGTGAATTCGCAATTGAACGCAGCCACAGCAACTAACTGACGTTTGGTTGAATTTCTGGTTGTCATGGTGACACAAAAACAAACAGTGTGTCACATTCTTTCATTCTTCTTCGTTAATATTCTGTAAGAGAAAGTCAAGTTCTTTCCTAATCCGATAAAAACATATTCCATCTTTGAAAATAAACTGATTATTGTGATACGGAACCAAACGGCGTGGATTATTATTATACTGGAAAGAATTCTGCTAAGAATTCGTATTTCCTGGATTGTTTTTCAAGAAGAAAGGTATTCGTTGAGTTTTGGTAAACTAATAATCCAGTTTTTAGATGCAGCATCAAACGCCAGGAGAAACCATCGTGTTCCTGACGCGTGTGTTCAACGCTTGTTGGACACACATACATTTTGGTCCTTCGAGCCGGAGTCGAACCAGCGACCTATGGATGCTGGACGCGTTCTTAAAAATAAGGATTGAGGCGTTGGAGTTCGTGGAACTGACCCGAAGCACCATTGGGCACCCTCATCGACCTAAGAGCGATCACCAGCCAAACATCCAGAGGACGCGCCTCTCGGCCCACACCGACTCAACCTCGGTCCAGAGCCCTCGGCTCATCTGTCCATATTGCAGCTCATCACATTCTTTAGGCTCCTGTGCAGGATTTAAAGAACTCAATCTGAACCAGCGAAAGTCCCTTGTCAACCAGCGACAGCTGTGTTTCAACTGCATGGGATCACATTTGTTCCGCGATTGTTCCTCCACCAGCCGATGTCGACATTGCCAAGGACGACACCATACCCTGCTCCACGCCAGTACGACAGCATCACCGCCAAGCCCAAACGTGGACGCTGCACCGAATCAACACAACTACCAGACTCCTGGAGTGTCTTCGCATACCTTAACCGCCCATCAACCGTGGGAGACCCTCCTTGCTACTGCACGTGTCATCATAAAATCAGGGGACCAACGCCGAGTACAGACCCATGCCCTGGTGGACCCTTGTTCCGAGGTAACGTTCATCTCCGAACCTCTCGCTCAGCGTCTGCGTCTCCGCCGTCAGACATCGTTCATCCCAGTTCACGGAGTCGGGGGCGCCCGATGCCATACGCGAAGGCCCAGTCGTCAATCACGATAATGTCTCGTCACGGCGGCGCTAGGGACTGGACGACCAACGCTCTTATCTTGCCTCACCTGTCGGAGTATGTGCCACCCCCTCGACTCCTGCCTGGCGACCTCGCCGTCACAACAGGCCTAGACCTTGCGGACCCGGACATCCCCTCCAGGGAAAAGGTGGATGTGATCATCGGCGCCGACCTATACCCGGTCATCATTAAGGCAGGATTAAGGAAGTCTGACCACTCGGACATCATCGCCCAGGACACCCATTTGAGGTGTATATTGACGGGTGCAGCTTCGCTCGGCCCATACACCTCTAATAGAAAACAAATCTCGACCAGTCACATGGCCGGTCCTCGTGGGTTGTGAATTTACAACTCCAACCCAGTGGAACTGGTCGACCATATGACTGCTGACAGGTCCCCACAGGGGACAACGAGGAGACGTCGTCGACGTCGACACCGAAGAACCAGAATGCAGTATATACGTCCCGCTACCACCATCAACCACGTAACGCGCAGCGGCCCGACCGTATCGTTCCAACCGCTAACTTCGGACGGGCGCCAATGGACGCAGCCCCAGATCACACGGCCAGCAACGATAACCGCATCTAACACCGAAGGGGACCATCTCGTCATCACGAACCCCCGGGCCGCCCAAGCCCCTTCCGTCTTCAACACTCTTCAGGGCGGGCGGCTCACTCTTAATCGATCATCATCGACGTGAGGGTGGACTGCAGCGGACCGCTACCAGACCACTCACGAAACCCATCGGCATCCTTCCACTGGGGGAGGGAAAACCTAACCAAGCTCCGGACGATCATCCCCTGGGGCCATAGGGTTCGCCAATGATTGGCGAAGGCAGGCGGAATGTTGCGGATTCGCCAGTTCCTAGGTTATGAGTGTCGCTACCTTCACACGCTAGTGTGAACTCGTTGGTTTCGATGACTTGATGTTGCGGTTGGACTTCCTGAAGTGCGACAATGTCTATTTTATATTGTTTCGGGTTTTCTATGACCGTCTGTATCGCGCCTGGTTTATATAACGTTCGAACATTCCACGTGCCGACGCGTATATCTTGCTTTTTCCGCTTTTCCCTACGTCTTCTTTTTGCCAAGTCGGTGTTTTCTTGATGATTTGTTCCCTTATGGTAGTGTCGGCTCATCACACCTATGCATACCGCGTTTGTTGTCGGATTGTTTTGTGTATATTGGTTATTCAGTTTTGATGGCACGAGTTTTGGGGTTTCAAATAAACCGCCATATCAAAGCCTATTTTGATATGGTAAGATCTGCTTACTGCTCTGATTTGACGCGGTGTCAGAGAGGCGCTGTTATAATACAACCGCCATGCCCCTGAATACAAACCATCCAATGGGCACGGTGGCGCGGAACACCCCGGATTAGGGGTGGTAGATCTTTGTGAGTTACTCCTCGCTAGCCTGTCTACCATAGGGGGCCCTACTGCCAGGTTGTGCTTCCGTGATTCATTGCAATTTAGGCCCCCGTCAGGGTTTCTACCAAGCGGGGTAGATTACCCGTGTTTACATATTATATGAAATAATTCCCTTTATATAATAAAAAAGAAAATTGAGAAAACATGTTTTTTTTTTTTAAACCTTTGAAACCCGTTCAAGCATCAAATTGTAAATTAAAGAACCACCAACTTAATTGCATCTTATTAGACCAGCAGACGATTACTGTCCATTAGCAACTTAATCTTAAGTATTGCATCTCTCAGTCGTTGGCCTTTCCTATCGCCATAAAGAACAAGCAGTAAAAGACTCGTCCTGCTCCTTTTATATAATCACCTCGGGCCAACATTCTAAGACTTTTCTTGTACCGACGTCAATGATGAGGGCATCTACTCGAACAACCAAAAACATGTTGTAATATTTCATTGCCTTGTCGGAGCAACAAACTTGGTAATTTGCCGAAGCAGCTGCATGCTCTTGTATCTCAGAGTAAGTTTGCCGTAGCTATGAGATATACATCTTAGCATGGAGCATGCCTTATGCACTCATGTTCTTCTTGGCCCTCCTTCGTATTTACCTGCTTGACTGACTTTTTGCTTTCCTCCTTATAAATATCTTGGGCTCTGAGTCAGGTGCCTTCCAGCTGATTAATACCACTCCCATTCAGTTCGTTGAAATGCTCGTCAAAGCTATGAATCACGGTGTTCCTCCCAGTGACCCAAATGTATCCCTAATTTCAAGTCACACTATGAACACAAAGCCGAACATTCCAAATCAAAACCGAAAAGAGATATAACTCGACGACTTTCCGCCTAGTAGGCATTTCTGTCATGTCCACAATTTATAGAGGTTCTTCTCAGACAGGAACCACGTTTGGCCTTTTTCGGCCATTCGTACGGATCGCAAGACAAGGAACATCCCGAAATATGAACGCAAATCGCCCAGACTCGGTTCGGGCGAATAGGGCATAGCTAATTGGATACATGAATATGTAGCTCGCGTCCAGACATTGACTAATGGCCCAGTGATTTGTGATTTGTTTTTGACTACAGCGCCAAAGAGAGCGAGAGAGGTGGAAGCCGCACCGGTATGATGTGGTATGCTTTAGGGTGCCATAGTTTACATGTTACGACTTAATGCGCCCGAATAAAGGGTGTTAGAGTTCTTTCAGATGCTTGGCTAGAAACTAAATGTGAAATATATCGTGGGAACCACATTTTTGAGGCTTTTTCTTAAAGTATTTAGTGGCGATGAATCAAGTGGACACCGTTTTGACAGCACACCTATTTAATAAGAGAAATGCTGCTCCTAACGTGTTCATTAAATTATATGATTTGCTTCGTAGCACGTAGAAGGAAATAGTTAGGATAATATTTTTCCATCTTCCACAAGTTTTTTTCTTTTTAGTGTGAAAAATTTTACACATGTCGCACATTGATTAAATTGGGGAATTGTATTGGGAATTTGGTTTGGAAAATTCCCGGAAGGTACGATTATGAAATGCATTTGAAGATACTCATTTGATGATATTATCAATTTACGGTATTCTTTAGTGCGTAGTATGAACATAAGTTCCGTACTATGTCGTATTATTTAGGGGAAATCTGATTTGGTTGAGGATTATTGATTTAAACGTAGCCGTAAGAGATTGGGAGACGTCCAAAAACCGCCACAACTGACGATAATATCGCAAAAGTTCAGTTAATGGTGCTAGACGGCCGCCCGATTAAAGTGAGGGAGATAGCAGAGGCTATTAAAATGTCCAAAGAACGTGTTTGTCACATATTAAAATCAGATTTAGGCATGAGAAAGCTGTCCAGGCATTGGACGCCGCGTTTGCTCACGTTAGACCAGAAACGTGTTCGAATGAACATTTCATTTTCAACGCTCTGTTGGCGCAGTTTAGGCGCAATAAATCCGAGTTTTGGCGCGGATTAATTACTGTCGATGAATCTTGGATACACCATTATACGCCCGAAACAAAAATACAGTCAAAACAGTGGACTGCAAAGGGAGAATCGGCTCCAAGAAAAGCAAAAACTGCGCTCGGAGGACAGAGATTTTCATCAAATGAGGAGGCAATCACTTTCGTGAACAGTTATTTTGCAGAGAAAGTACTATTTGGACGGGTTAGAGAGATGGGAGCATCGCTGGGAGAAGTGTGTAGAGTTACAAGAAGACTATGTAGAAAAATAAAATTTAATGTTAAGAAAAAATATCTCGTATCTTTGTTAGATCGGAAACTTTTCAGGCCACTCTCGTATATATATATGATATATATATATATATATATATATATATATATACACAAACAAAAGACAACAAGGACACACCAGTAAACTAAATATTAATGTAACAAGCGCGACAAACAATAAATATACTCGAGTTCACGCCAAAAGTTTAAATTCAATAGACATGTGGTGACCAAATTAAAACAGTGAAGATAGTCAAAACAATGAAATTCAGAAACCAAACAAAACAAATAATAAACGTAAAAACTTAATTGTAAATACTAAGTGAATTAAAAACACATAAATTAAAATAAAACCTAAAAGCAAATGTGCATATTGCAGTGAAGTGCGAAAAATAGAATAATAATCAACTATAAGAAACATAATATATCACCTCGGTCGCAAGCGCAAAAAACAAAAATTAAAATATATTGCTCGTTAAGCACTCTGTATTTACCCGGTGTACCGGTATAAATGCATTAAATAAAATCAAAATAAGTGCATATAAAAACAGTTGAGTGAGGTGCAAAAAGTGTTCGAGACAATAAAAACAAAAACAATAAAAAGATAACACTTCGGTCGCAAACGCGAAAATTAAAACAAACAATATATTGCTTGTTAAGAAAGCAATCTTTAAATCGTCGTTTGGCGCGAGTGCAAGCTTACTGACTCTTAGCAGGCGGTAGGCGAGTTCAACTCAGCTTGCAGGAGAAATCAACTCGCCGTGGTTCAAAAGGTCGACTTTGTTTTTTTTTTAATGAAAACAAACTGGAAAGAACCAGAATGAACACGGACGACGATAAAAACACGACAACGCACAAACGAAAAGGCGCCCCGAAAAACTCCATTGTGACGCGAAGCAAAACCGCGAAATTGACGATGGATAAAGGAGATCAACAATTGGCGGACGACAGTGAGCTTCCCTTCCCCTCCAATTTTAACATATATGGGGCTAATAATTCATTCGCTTCTCTTGCATCCTCAGAGTCTGAGGATGAAGAGGAAGAGATAAGTGAATTGGAGGCGAAACTGGCGATGGCAAGAGCCCGATTACAAGAGAGACGCCGAAAGAAAAAAATAGCGGCGCTCGAACAAGAACAAAACCAGCAACAACTACAAAAGCTAAAGCCAAAAGTCGGCCAACAGCAACAATTTCACCATCACCATCAACAGCAACATCAACTTCAACATCAGCACCATCAACAGCAACAGCAACAGCAACAATCAACACAAAAGCGATCAACGAACCAGCAAGCAACACAGCAGCAGCAAAGCAACAATAACAGCGGAAAAATAAAGATGCCACCAATCAACACCATAGATGTTGACTGTAAGGAATTGGTAAGTCTTTGTAAGCTAGCCATAGGTAACAATTTTGCAGTTAAAAGACTGACGGGTAACAGGCACGCC
Source organism: Microdon myrmicae (assembly GCA_963931805.1). Taxonomy (NCBI): domain Eukaryota; kingdom Metazoa; phylum Arthropoda; class Insecta; order Diptera; family Syrphidae; genus Microdon; species Microdon myrmicae. The sequence continues at coordinate 180,360,232 of OZ007497.1, read as the reverse complement.
ATTCAAACATATACGGTGGCAGACCACGACAAAATTAAAGAGGTCTTAAAAAGAGCCACCGCGGAATTTTACTCGTTCACGCCGAAACAAACGAAGAGCGTAACGGTTCTATTAAAGGGTGTCGACCCTGAAATGGAACCGGAGGTTCTGCTCGAAATGCTTCAAAACCTGAAGCACGAAGATCTCGAGTTTACCGCGGTAAAACCATTCACCACACCCAAGGCAAGAAGGGAAAACCGCAAGCTACCCTTCTTTTTGGTGCAATTAACACCCAACAGTAGGATTGGTGGTCTAAGAAAAATTACAGTCTTGGATCATCAAATGGTCACATGGGACAAATTAAAAAAAAGCAGAGACATCCTGCAATGTGTACGTTGTCAAAGGTTTGGCCACTCGGCGGCTAACTGTGAAATGCAGCGCCGTTGCGTAAAATGCGGAAAGGACCATAAGGCAGAAGAATGCCCTCTGGGAAAAGAAAGGGTAGAAGACAAAGCCCTTCTAAAGTGCGCAGTGTGTCGGAATGAGGGACACCCCGCTAACTATCGAGGATGTCCTAAATTCCGAGAAATAATGGCAAGAAGTGTGACCCGGCAAAAAAACACAGAGCCAGCTCGTACTACAACAATGCCCGTAACATCGCAGCGGTCGTACGCACAAGTTGCTTCGGGTGGGAGAACACCAAATCAGGCTACATCACAGGTAGCCGCAAATACTCCCACGCGGACTGAAACAACACCGCAAGCGGACGTTTTCGCAATCCTGCTCAATCTGCAGAGACAGATGACACAGCTACAAAGCCAAATAAACGAGATCTACTCGCATTTCCCCAATCTAAATAACAAGTCGATATAAACCCTCTAACCACAACATCAATAAAAACTCTTGTCGTGAATGTAAATTCACTAATAAGAACTGAGAGAAGAGCCAATCTTTTTAACCTGTTGCAAGAGGAACAACCTGATGTACTTCTGGCGGGGGAAACAAAGTTAAACCAGAGACATAAGATAGGACATAAAAACTACGATATTATACGAAGAGATCGACCTAACTCCTCTCAAGGGGGGGGTGTCGCAATCTTTATTAGAAAAGGGATCAATCATAAAGTAATATATAGTGGAGAAGTGCGCAGGTTCCGGGTGCTGGAAGCCTGTATCGTCCGCATACCCCTTCAGCAAGGAAGGGGTTTGTATGCGATTGCGGTCTACGCACCTGAGGAGCACCAACAAAACCTATTTATAGCTGAGCTCGAGACACTCTTTCGATGCTTACAATTGCACCTGGACAAAAATTACTTTATCCTAGGGGGAGATATGAACGCCAAGCATAGACATTGGGGAAATTATATATCTAATGCCAGAGGAAATCAGTTGGCTGGATGGTTAGATCAGTATCATATTGAATATAGAACTGACCTGCTAGCTACGAAATATCCATCGTTCCCCAGAGGTAGATCGTTCTTAGATATCTTGCTAATCGACTCACGACTGAGATTACTTAACACCAACAGACGAAACACAAACTGTTTACGGACAATTGAATACGACAGCGACCACTGTGCATTCACGGCAGTAATAGAGCTTCCGAACGAGCTCGCAGATCTGGAGGAATTCGTGATTCCGCAACCCTATAACTACAGGGCAATGCGATGGCCGCGGTTCACCAGATCATTAACAAGAGAACTTCGTTCGAATGACTTGAATCTGCCAGTAAACAGAAACCTGTCAATTGACGAAATCGACAAATACATTCAACCAATGGACGAAACCGTAAAACGAACAATGGACAAAACAATTCCCAAAACAACAGTTACAGATCACATTAACATGTACAGAAACGCAACAATAAACGCACTCCACAAGAAAAAGAGCAGACTGCTATCGAAATTAAAACAATTACACAGACAGTTTACAGACAGACAAGACCAGGAGATAATATCACTGAAATCTCAATTAAAAAACCTCCAACAATTACTTAAAGCTAATTATAGATTAGCAACAAATTTGTATTGGAACAACAGAATTCGAGCTATAAAAACTAATAACCCGAATATGTTCCCACAAATAAATAAAATATTCAGGAGAAATAATCAAAACGAGATTCAGTGTCTCCAAATTCCACGTACCGAGGTAAACAAGCAGCTGCTAACCAACATTGGCATAGATACAGAGAACGCTATCCTCAACAGTGAGCTCTTCGTGATCGAAGATCCTTTGGAGAAGGCGAACGCTGTGGGAGCTGTCTTTCAGGAAATGTACAAGGTGAATGAAAGCATTCACCGAAACCATGACCTGGAGGACAGAATTCGACTGAATCACCTGCACCTCCGGAATGAAATTTCACATTGGCAATCGGAGAATCCTGGTTTTACGGAATTCAGTGACGATAATCTGGCAATTGGCATTAATGCCAATGGTGGGGCTAATTGCCTTTTAATCACAAGGGAAGGAATCCAGAGTATCTTCGACTCATTAAGAAGCAAAAAGTCAGTGGGAATAGATGGAGTACCTAACATCGTACTCAAGAACCTGCCCCCAAAGGCAATAGATATATACACGGTCCTGTTTAACAAGGCGTTGAATAATGCATATTATCCCGCGCGTTGGAAAACGGCTATCATTCAGCCCATCCCAAAAAAGGGCAAAGACTGTACAAACCCAATGAACATGCGTTCGATAAGTTTACTCCCAAGCATCAGTAAAGTATTTGAAAAAATCATTAACAAAGCTCTGCTAAAATGGGTAGACGACAATAGCATTATTCCAAATAACCAGTTTGGCTTTAGGGCGGGTCATGAATCCACACATGCCGCAGCTAAACTGGTCTCCGACATACAATGGAATAAATGTAGGAACCAATGCACAGGTGCCTGTCTGATCGACTTGGAAAAAGCCTTTGATACTGTCTGGATCGAAGGGTTGTATTACAAACTGGTCAGATATGGCATACATAAGCCTTTACTATATGTACTTTACGATATGTCAAAGGACAGGAGGTTCGTGGTCAAAAGTGGTAATGTGACCTCTAATAAAACGTATAATATCAAGAATGGCTTGCAACAGGGCGCGGTACTCTCTCCGATTCTTTTTAACATTTACATTAGCGACTTATTAGATGCACTTCCGCAGGCTATTGCGTACGCAGACGATCTCATAATTTACAGAACAGCTCCGAAAGTTGCGATCATAAATAGGTTAATACAGCGAGACTTCAACAAAGTGCAGCGCTATTGCGATGACTGGAAACTTAAGATCAACTTCCAGAAATGTGAAGCCATCCTATTTAGAACTCCATTATATAAAGCCACGTACGACACAAGGAAAAACTGGCGAAAGCTAGTTATCGTGGGACCGCATGGAGATAAACTGGAAACCAAGAGTTTAGTTAAATACCTGGGCATCTGGCTAGACCAATATCTGTATTTCAACAGACATGTAGAGGCTGCTTTGCTCAAAGCGAGGAAAACTTTTGCTATGACAAGGAGGCTATTTCATAGTAGCCAACTTGACAGCAGGGTAAAAGTCATATGCTACATGACGCTAATCAGGCCAATGCTCATATATGGTTGCCCAGTATGGTTCAACATAGGTCCAAATTTGATAGAAAAGATTCGGGTGTTCGAAAGAAAGTGTCTCAGAAGTTGTCTCAGATTATATCGGACACCGGAATCGGACTATAAAAAGTATTACTCAAATGAGACTTTATATAATGAAGCGTGCATAAATAGGGTGGATAATTTTATGATTAAATTAATCAGAGGACATATTGCGAGAGCAATAAGCTCGTCCAATGACCTAATTTTCGGGGCTTATTATCCAAACACCTTGTACTATGAGAGCGTGCGTCGCAACGGCTTTGTTCCACCAGAGGCGTTCCTTGACTTGGATATGAAAGGGCTTATACAGGATAGATCCGGAATTCCGCTGATCTATCATGTAAGTAGATCATCTGTAGACGGGCGATTGTGCTACGACCGGGAAGTAGCGCGCACCGAAGAAGAGCTCCTGCGCTTCAGTAGGGCTATCTCCCGCAGAGACCGGGACGATAGTATTAGACAGCGTCAACAGTTCTGGTGGTTGAATGGCATATAAAGACCTGGGTACCAAAGTCGGTAAAAAATCATACTATTATCAGCTAGCTTACATAGGCTTAGCTTTTCTAGAATTAGGGTAGTATAAGATTTAAGTTAAGTTAGGTTAAGTGCTTGTACATAAAGAAAAGAAAAAAAAAAAAAAAAAAAAAAGTAGGTAAGTTAAGTAAGTTAAATTTTAAGAAAAAAAAAAACAAAACAAAAAATTGACAAAGTTTTTCAAATTTTTCTTTGTATTTCAACTAAATATCAGTACTGCCACAAAGTTCTGTCGCCGAAAGGCAAATTATACAAATGTTAAGTAATGTTTAGCTTAGAGCGTCTGCGAAGGACCAGTAAGTTATTATATAAGATAATTAAGCTAGAATTTAAGCATTTTTTGTCTAGCCTTTAATTTAGAAATTAAGAATATAAAAAGAAAAATAAAAAATGTTGTAAAAAAAAAAAAAAAAATATATATATATATATATATACATATATATATATATAATATATATACATATTATATATATATATATATATATATATATATATATATATATAATAATTCATACTATATATATATAAAGTGGGCAATTAAGTTCTCGCTGTTTTTTTATGAAAATGCTACTTCATTGTAAACAAATGGTTACAAATAAATCATTCGAAGTATTGCCCATCGCTAGCTACAACTTTTTCCCATCTTTCTGTCAGGGCTCGAATACCGTTACGGTAAAAGTTGTTACATGGTAAACTCCCCCACTGCCATTGCCCTCCGAAAAAGTGTAAAATATAAAATAAAAGTGTGGGGGTGAAAGTATTGTTGCCAAGACACGGGCACTAAGTTTACTAATGCCCCAACACTTGTCCAACGAAAAATTGTTCACAGGAAGACGGGAAGAATAATTAACGCACAGGGGTTGTTGTGTTGTATAGATGTTTTTTTATTTGGTTTTACTTAACATTTTTTTTTATAAATTACATTCACTATCACTGCTTACTTTAATGTTTTTTTTTTTTTTTTTTTTGTCTTTGACATTAACGACTATAGCATGGGAAATTTAAAATTCAGTTATTTGACATCTATTGAGTTTAAATAGATTTTGTTGCTTTGTATACATATATTTGTTTTTGTTTTTATAGGTTTTAGGCACTTGAATTTCGAAATAAACGCATCACCATCATAACATTATTAGTCCTTTTGTTTCCTTTTTTTAATTCCGGTCAGAGACTCCAAAATAAAACGCGACAGACTCGTAATAAAAATCGATGGTTGAGATTTGACTGATTAAAAGTCCGTGAACTTATGTTTTTTTTGTTGTTTTTTCTTTCTTCCAGAGCGGCGGCGTAACCTACCGCGGTTGTGATTGAGTAGCGACTAATCCCAATTAGGGATGAAATTTGGATTTTGTATTTGCAGGGTCATTGGCCAATCAACATTGCGCTCGGTCATGAATCTTTTCAGTTGCATGTCTCAGCGAGGTGAATAATACTTGCACATCATTCGACAGGGGGGATGGGTGCGAACATACAGGGCAAAGTCTCTGATTGCCTTCAACCCGGCGAAGGCCAGCACGATCCTTGTCCCTGTTCAATCCAAGTTGACATGCAGTCTCCACGTGACACCCCTGGATAGCTACTTTGACACCCGCCAAGTAGTGAACCAATGCATGCAGCGACATCCTGAGAAAGGTTGGCGCAAGGCTAATAACCAGGCCCGTAAAAATGAATTATTATGGCAAATTTAACAAGCCTCGGATATGGACCGGATACACGAAGACGACCACGGAAACGAAAATGGCTAAATGATTTAAGGATTTTTTCATGGAACATATGCTCACTATACAGAGTTCGAGCTGCACAGCAGCTAGCCGATGCCCTGTCCGAATATAAGGCTGACATAACACCATTACAAGAAATAAGATGGACGGGGAGTGGTGTTTTTCAAAGAAAAGAGTATGACATTTATTACAGCTGTCACGCAAAACACCATGTGGTCGGGGTAGGCTCTCTAGTCAGCCAAAAACTGAAGCCTGCCATCATCGGCTTTAATGCAATAAATGAAAGGCTATGCACTCTTCGCGTGCGAGGCAAATTTAAGAACATAAGCCTCATAAACGTTCACGGACCTACAGAGGAGTCCCCTGACGACGAAAAAGAAGAATACTATGAGAACGTCGAACGGGCCCTCAATGCCTGTCCAAGATACGATGTGAAAATCGTTCTTGGGGATTTGAATGCGAAAATAGGTCGGGAGCCGGTTTTCAGGCACTACGCAGGTTCCCATAGCTTGCATGAGAACACTAATGACAATGGAATACGAGTCATCGAATTGGCAGTATCGAAAAACTTGGTCGTTGCGAGTACCAGCTTTCCGCGTAAAGATATCCACAAAGCCACCTGGGTATCACCTGATGAAGCCACTCGCAACCAAATTGACCACGTACTGATAGATCGCCGCCATTCCTTGAGCTTGATGATGGTGCGAACGTACCGAGGTGCCAACGTCGACTCGGATCACTATCTTGTTGGTACAGTTTTCCGAGCGCGGATTGCCTTACGGAGACGTATTGCAACCGCGGATCAGGTTCGAATCAACACGGCTGCCTTACGCAATGAGAACACCAGCAACACCTTTGGTCATGTGTTAAGACTCGGCCTCGAAGAGCTCGACGGAGGGAGAGTAAGTCCTGGGGCCAGAATGCCGAGCGTAGAAGAGAAATGGATACGCCTTAAGAATACTGTCATTAGTACCGCCAACTCCATCTTAGGCAGTAGTCGTAGCGATCGGAACGGCTGGTTTGATGATGAGTACAAACTAGCGCCTGAACGTAAGAATGCTGCATACCGGGCAATGCAGCAGTCTCATAGGACGCGGGTACGCGAGGAGAAATACAAAGAGCTCAGAAGATCCGAAAAAATACTTCCCAGACAAAAGAAAAGTGCCTGGGAAAAAAACCTTGTCTATGAAATAGAGAAAAGTAGAGAGCGAGGTCCGCACCAGGCGCGGAAGTTCTACCAAATAATCCGCAGTATGACGCGGTACACACCACGCTGCACTTACTGCAAGAATAAAGAGGGTAATCTGATCACCGATCCTGAAGGCATTCTGGAGCAATGGGAAGTGCACTTCAATGAATTGCTAAATGGTCAGCTCACCGAAGAATTGGAGGCTCCAAGACCAAATGCTGCCGCCACCAAGCATTGAGGAAACATTAAAAGCCATAAGACGGCTCAAATCAAATAAAGCCCCCGCAGGTGACAGGATACCGGCTGAGCTGGTCAAACAAGGAGTGACAGCGTTACATCACGCAATTCATGAGATCGTGGTGCACGTATGGGAGCAAGAGGGGATGCCGGAAGATTGGCGTCGTGGTATAATTTGCTCCATACATAAGAAAGGAGGTATCACACGTGCAGCAACTATAGGGGTATAACATTGCGAGTACCACCTATAAGATACTCTCCACTATCCTAGAAGACCGGATATCCCCATACACCAAAGCCATCATTGGTCAATATCAGTGTGGCTTCATCCCAGGCAAATCAGCAATTGTTCAGATATTCACCCTTAGGCAGGCGATGGAAAAATGTCTGGAATTTAAGATTCCACCATATCATCTGTTTATAGACTTCAAGGCCGCCTACGACAGCATAGCCAGGGTAGAACTATATAATGCCATGAGAGAATTCGGCATTCCAAACAAATTGAGACGGCTTTGTAGGTTGACCATGACCAACGTAACTAGTCAAGTAAAAGTAGCGGGATTGCTGTCCAAACCAATAAACATATATAATGGACTCCGACAAGGGGACGGTCTGGCCTGCCTCCTCTTCAACCTGGCGTTGGAGAAAGCAATCCGTGACTCTGGCGTTACAACAAGAGGGACTATTGTCACCAAGTCCAGCCAGATATTTGCCTACGCAGATGACATCGACATCATCGGTAGAACCGATTCGGCGGTACAGGAATCCTTCACCCAGATCGAGCAGGCGGCACAAAGCTGGGACTGCACATTAATGAGAGGAAAACCAAGTACATGGTGGCAACTTCTGCGAAGAGAAGACCTAACGTTGGTCAAACTATCAGGGTAGTGGGGCACGAATTTGAAGTAGTGCAATCCTTTAACTACCTTGGGTCAATAGTATCAGGCGTTAACAATATGGAAGAAGAAATACGCGAACGGCTGATTAAATCCAACAAAGCCTACTATGGTCTATCAAGGCTTTTTAAATCCCGAAATTTATCCAGAACATCCAAGCTACTACTGTACAAGACAATGGTCTTACCAGTACTCATGTATGGATCCGAAACCTGGGTGCTTAATAAAAGGCACTCTGAACTCTTGGCCGCGTTCGAGAGAAAGGTCATAAGGAGAATTGTTGGCCCCGTATGTGAGGGAGGACTATTCCGGAGACGCTACAACCATGAGTTGTACGCAATCTACCTTGAAGCTCATATTGTAAGAAAACTCAAGCTCGGTAGACTCCGGTGGGCGGGACACCTAGCTCGAATGAGCGAAGAGGTGCCTGCCCGGAAAATTCTTGTGGCAGGATGTATGGAAGGAGACAGCGCGGCAGACCTTGTCTGCGATGGAGGGATGGCGTAGATCAGGACGCCCAGAGCCTGGGAGTGCTAAACTGGATGACATCGGCTCGAAATCGGGACCGGTGGAGAGATTTGTTAAATAAGGCCAACACGGGATCCCGGTTGTAGTGTCGATGATGATGATGATGATGATCATTCGACGGTCGCTGGGGATGCGAAGGATGAAAAGAACAAAAGGGAGTGCAATAACTTCGGGGTTGATTTAGGTTGTGTGCTTGTATCAATGCAGCCTCTGTGGATGACCCCCTGACCTAGTGCGATGACTGTGGTGATCTCAGAGTGCATTGAACTCGGGGAAGATAAAAATGTGAAGGAGAGGAAAATGTTTTGTAGCTATTCGCCCGCAAGAGGAGATCATTGATCCCCAGCGAATGTAGTGTCTGGGGAAAATGAATAGGACGCCGAATCGGCTAGGGAAATCTGATCGTGGGAACTAAATTAAATGCTTTGATAATTTCCCCAGCGATTGCATGATTGTGCAACCGTATCGTTTGATCAGACTATGCTGCTCGAAATCGCATGGGTTAGCGAAATGGAGTTGCCGTATGGCAAAAGGGTAGCTAAACTCAATTATGCATTGTCTTCATGGAATAATGAGTTTAGCTATGCGTCCTTTTGGAAAACATGATTTTCAGGTGAATTAACTGAACGGTGGGATAGGAGTTGATATGACGCACTGAAAGTGGTCGAAATAAGGCGGAAACAGTGGGTTGGTTCTCCATGTAGTATAGAGAACCACCACAAAAGTGCGTAAAAATAAAAGTAAAGATATGTTTTGAATTGCATACATAGCACAAAAAACAAAATACAAAACATTGAATTATATCAAATGCACTTTAATCCACATTCCACTTTTTGGTTTACAATTGAATACTAGCGGTTGCAAGGCTGATAACCTTGCCCAGAAAAACAAATCATTATGGAAAATTTAACAAATTTTACTTGCTAAATAAGGCCAAGACCGGATCCCGGTTGTAGTGCCGATGATGATGATGGTTGCTCTAACCTGCATCGTTAAGAAGTTGATTTTCGAAGGGACAATAATGGCAGTAATTGTTTTCGGAAAGGTAGCGAGATAACGGGGAATTGGAGAGAGAGTGTCTAAGGGAGTCGAAGACAGAACCTCCTCGAGAGCAGTCTAAGTGTGTGAAACATTTTAATTTCAGTTAGCGTCGTTCTTTTTATTTTTATTCATTTCTTTATTTTTTTCCTTGAATTAAAAATTGTACCAATAAATAAAGTGTGTAAAATAAGTAAAGGTTAAAAAATTAAAGTCCGTGTGTTTTGTTTTTCTGTGACGTGTCTGTCAAGGGGGATCTACTAAGATTTTCAGATTCTGGTGGAAGAGTGCCCGGGAACAACCCTCCCAGATCAATTTGAGGAAGAAGGAACACACGAGCATCACAATCTGTAACGGCCCAGAGGTGGAGCAGCACCCAGAAGACCCCAGGAATTGGGGGTAAGTGCGGTATTAAACGGTACTATATAGACCCATACAATGAGAGCGCTGTAGTTGTCTGGGAGCAGGACTGCTGCTTTTCTTGCGGAAGTGATCGTTCGACTTCAACCTGCACGTAACAGTCCGTTACGTAGCACCTTTATGCTCTTGGCGGGACGGCGGCTTAGCGTGTACCACAGCATGCGCCCCCTTTTAGCCACATTTAAAATACATAATGTTGTATTCCAGAATACTACCCTTTATTAAATTTAACACTGAATCTCCTAACACATCCTTAAAAACTTCACTTAACATATATCACATTCTCACTTAATACATACCATTCATAAACATTCACAATATTACCAGTTACAGCACACTTAATAACTTGCACCTTTTTATTCACTCAAAAGATAGTAACTTGGATTTTCGTCCAAATTGATTCATGTGAAAAGTCACAGAGAGAAAATTAGAAATAGAAAAAAATCAGTTCGGACAGTTCACTTCAGACAAAAAAAAAAGAAGTTCAAAAAAGAATATACAGTTCAGAGACAAAGATACAGAGAGAAGAAGAATAGATGAATAGAAAAGAATCAGTTCAATTCAAGTTTAGTTGTGAAAGTCGAAATGTAGAAGAAAATAATTAAATAAAATTTATAAAGAAAAATTGTTCTTAGTGTTTCGAAATCTCAATAAATAAAAGGTCCCCGCTCTTCCCTCAACCGAGGAAGCACGGCGGCGGACATACAACAATAACAACTAGCGCAGACGTATAGCATAACAATTAACAATTATAATTTAACAACTGGCATTAAGCAACTATAATATATCAACAGCCGCAGCTTAAAATTGTTTAACAACTCAATAAAATTATTTAACAACTGGCTCGGTCGCCCATCGGTCATTAAAACTATATAATAAAGTGTTCATCTTTTGAGGCTATCCATTAATCAAGCCATTTTTTGATGTCTTCATATCAACAGAACTGCTGATCAGCCAGAGCACTTGCCACGAATGGAACGAGTAATAATTGGACGGCGGAATATGGCGGGTGGGGTAGGACTTACCATTTGAGCGTTTCCAGATAGGTTTTAAGGGGTTTGGCAACGTGAGGCCGATCGTTGCCACGGTGCAGAATTACTTTTGCGTGCCTCTGCTCGTATTGTGTCCTTTTTTCGTGTATTGCTCAGCTCTAGCGGATCAATTGAACCTATCGTTTCCCGGTGATAGTTTCGTTCGGTTTCATCATCTCATAATAAATAAACCCGCCCTGGGCCCACCAAATACACAGCATAACCTTCACAATGTGAATATTCGGCCTAGGCTACAACGTAGAAGCATGACTTTCTTTTTCTTGGGTTGCTGTAATGAATCCATTTTTCATCACTCGTCACGATGCGATGGAGAAAGCCCTTCCTTTTTTGCCGCTGGAGCAGTTGTTCAAAAAACGGCTTCAAACCATAAGGAACCCAAGTTCCTTGTTTTTGAATCACTCCCAGGGCATACAATCGCTTGGAAATGGCTTGGCGGGAATTCTCCTAGTATTAATGAAAGTGTAGTGCTCTAAAAAGCCCTACCACCTTCAAGAAACTGAATTCTTATCTTAAGTAAACACTGAGCATTTCTCTCAGGATACAAAAATCGAGATTCTTGTAAGAAACTGCATTTTTGAGATACAAATCTCGATTTGTTTTCCTTTATAAAGGAATAGTAGAGTGATAATATCGATCATAGTCCCTGGGGCCAATACCCCAGGAGAAAAACTCAACCACTTTTTAATTTAATTTAAAAATTAAGATTAATCCAAAGAATTTAATTGGAAATAAAATACTTTTTACCGAAGAAAAGCGAGTTTTTCAATTAGCGGACAACTGGTGAGTAAAGCTGTGGTACCTCCACAAGAAAAAACCATCCTTACAGATTCTGAGTATCACCTGCCCCCACGGAAACCTGCGGAGACGACGACCGTGAAAGACGAAAACCTGGCAGGACCAAACTAAGGACGTTGCTCTTCCCTCAAGGTTTGGGGAAGCACGGCGACGACCCCTTTGTAGGACGTTTTTTTTCGGGAGCGGTCTATAAGAGATCCCTCATTCTCTTCACGAAAAGGAGACATTCTCCGTGAAACTAAACCACTACAAAAGCTCTTGTTGCGTTTGCCATGGATCCTCATCGAACAATACCTCTAATTCAGGGTCTTCGAAGGTTTTTGGCCTTCCTTCACGCTGGGGGTCGCCAACATCCAAATCACCGTCTTTGAAGTGACAGAACCAATAATAGCACATTGTTTCACTTAGAGCAGCATCTACGTCAACTTTGCGGAGCTGTCGATGCGCTTCAGGTGCCGTTTTCTTCGAATGAAAGAAGAAAATCAACACTTCCCACAAATGAGGATTATTAAGCACAAAAGCAGACATTTTCACACAACCAAAAGTATATAACGTCAAAATAAAATCACTACTGTGTTAGAGTGGTTTATTTAGCATATGTCTAAGCTTGACTCATGACATTTTGGATATGTCGAAATCGACCAACACATATTGTTGGAGCCATCTAATGACGAACAGGAGGAACTTCGTTGTGCACCTAATACATTCATTTGAGATATATATATATATATATATATGTGTGTATATGTATATATATATATATATATATATATATATATATCATCGGCACTACAACCGGGGACCGGTCTTGGCCTTATTTAGCAAGTCCTAAGGCTTGTTAAATTTTCCATAATGATTTATTTTTTCTGGGCAAGGTCATTAGTCTTGCGCCAGCGGCTCCCCGACGGGGAATCGAACCCCGGTCTCCCGGGTGACAGGCGGGTATACTAACCACTATACTATCGGGAGCCCATATATATATATATATATATATATATATATATATATATATATATATATATATGTATATATATAGATATGTATATATATATATGTATATATATATATATATATATATATATATATATATATATATATATATATATATATATATATATATATATATATATATATATATATATATATATATATATATATATATATATATATAGGATACATTATCGGCAAAATGAATTTTAAACGTGTTACGAGGGTTGCCTTTTATATTTCGGGATTAGAGAACAAAAACAAATATTGATCATCGAAAATCACTTTATTGTTTTTCAAAATATTCCCCATGAAGATCTATACACTTTTGCATGCGTTTGAACCAATTGTCGAAGCACTTTTACCACTCTGATTGAGGTATCTCCAACACATGCATTCTGAATGCAGCAACCGCTTCTTCAGGTGTCGAAAAACGTTGACCTCTCAGTTTGTTTTTTACGTATGGGAATAAAAAGAAGTCATTCGGTGCCAAGTCAGGACTATGCGGCGGATGACCCATCAAATCGATGTTTTGGGTGCTCAAAAATGCAGTTGTCGCAGCCGATGTGTGAGAGCTCGCATTGTCGTGGTGAAGAGTGATCCGTCTTCGGTGGTTGGTTTTCCTGATTTCTTGGAAGACAACTGGCAAACAAATGGTTGTGTACCACTCAGAATTGACTGTTCTGCGTTGTTCTAGTGGTACGGTTTCGACATGTCCAGTTTTCCCGAAAAAACAGTCGATCATTTGCTTGGAAGTGCTTCGTGCGCGAACAACTTTTGTTGGATTTGGCTCACCTTGAAACACCCAGACAGTCGACTGCTTTTTACTTTCGGGCTCATACGCGTAAATCCACGATTCATCACCTGTCACGATGTCATAGACGTGTTTCGAAGCACCGCGACCGTATTTTTTGAGCATTTCTTTCGACCAATTGACACGAGCCTTTTTTTGGGCGATTGACAAATTGTGTGGGATCCAACGCGAACAAATTTTTTTGACAGTCAAATGTTTATGCAATATTGAATGTATGCTGGTCCCACTAACGCCTAAGGTTGTCTCAATCTGAACTACGACCACGATTGTATTCACCATACCCTCGATAAACACCCTTGATGGAGCTTCATCGCCAAAAATTGAATTAAGTTCATCCATGCACTGTTGCTGAGTTAATCCACGCCGAAAGTTGTAAAAAATAATCGCACGAAAATGTTGACGATTTAATTCCATTTTTGGGCCGAGATGAATCTTTTAAGTTACTGTAAACAACACAAATAACGCTCGTATGTCAAAACGTTCTGAGTGCGTATAACCTCAAAAATGTCCAACTTTACGACAGAGCTGTCAATTGCCGGATTGCAACACTAGGGTTGCCAAATCCCGAAACATAAGAGGCAACCCTCGTATGTGTGATATTGAAAAAGCGGAAAAGGTAAATTCTCTTCTGTGTCTGCCCATGTTTCTAGCCAGAAACAAACTATCCTTGCACTTAGCGAAACCCAGGTAATTACTAATACAGATATTTCCGATTTTATTCTACCTGGATATAATTTAGCGCCCCTGTTCTTTCGACATCGTGGTATAGCCACATACATACGAAATGATATTGCTTATCAGCTTCTGCCACAATATGGGCTCTGTTCTAACACAGAATTTAATTTCTCTTGGCTACACGCTCGTAAGCATATCATACATTACTGCTTTCTTTACAGAAGACCAAACTTGGATAGAAATGCATCTTTTAACGGATTTGATGCTCTGCCTGATTCTATCGATAGGATTTTGACCCTATATCCGCACACTGATATCGTTATTGCGCGTGATTTTAATGTGGCTCTCAGTGGCTTCGTCACTCCGGACACACAATACCTGGAGGTCAATTGTTGATTCAAACAGCTAAACTCAACTTGTCAATGAGCCAACACGGGTACCAGATATATATTGTCATCTCGCCAACACACTGGTCCCGTTTCTCACCTCCCGCCCAAATAAATACACAATTGAAGTTTCTTCGCCTTTGGGCACTTCAGACCACTGTGTCGTGTCAGCTAAATTTCCTCTAACTAACAGTAACGTTAATGAGAAAGTTCCGGAAAGAACGGTATGGTTCTACGAGAAAGCCAACTGGGAAGGTCTGAACGACTTTTTTGGGAGGTTAAATTTGTCGTTATTTTTACTCCATAACGTAGTTGACTCTCTAGCGGAGACATTGACAGACACGATTCTACTTGGCATGCGGACCTTTATTCCACACAGAGTAAAGAGTATCAAACCCAAGAGAAATATGTGGTTTGATTCCGGGTGCAGAGAAGTCATTAAGGCTAAAGAGTTGAGCTTCCGGTTGTATAAATCAAACAATACTGAGGAAAACCGGAAAAGATTTAAGAGAGCTAGGAATCGCTGCAATGCGTATATTCAACGCACCAAGTTCTTGCATGACCAAAGAGTGAGACAAAAAATACTACACTCTCCCATAGGTAGTAGAAACTTCTGGGCATTCGTGAAAAACATTCAAAAGTCGGTCTCTTCATCCATTCCATCGCTAATGACAAACCAGTCACGACTGCAATAGAGAAGGCGAATCTACTTGCTGCACGTTTTGCAGTCAACTCAACGCTGCCTGATACCACATCTGTTCTTTGGCGGATTTATAGTCGAAGTCTATAATTGGTGCAGTGTTCCGCCGAACACTGTTCACAGGTAAACACTACCAAGCGAAGAGACACTGTCACAAATAAATCCAACACGGAGAAATTTGTTTTCACGAACTGTTTATTGTTTTCCGTATTTTCCGGTTTAATTTTTTGTTCTTAAGTTACAGTCTTACACATTTCATTTAACTTAACATTACAAACGTACTACTGACACACTTCGTTCAACTTAGGATTACCACCGTTAAATATTGACACACGCGCGGACCGACTTCCTCTGCAGGATCCTGTAACTATCCTCACGTGACGGATGTCTACTTCCTCTTAGTGCTGTTCGATAAAGACTAGTTGCATCTTGCTTAAAATATCCCGTTCACATTACTCAAGCTGCATCTGCAAAAGGAAATTTCTCATCCTGTCTGCCAACAGATTTTCCCATCGTATCTGTTAGCAGCGTAAAACTTCCCTTTGCATCTCAAAGGGAGGATTTTCCATCGGATCTAGAAAAGGAGAAATCTTACACATGATCATTATCATTATAATCCTCATCATCACCATTGTGGTGGTGATCGAAATTCAGATCGACGGTTGTCGATTATGTGCCGCCTTATTTACATAAAACATCTGGCGCGCAGAGCGGAGGTGATTGTTCGGGCGTACAGTCCGTGGTTGTTTGCCTTTTGTAAACATAACCGAAATCCATTAGATCCTTCTAATGGGTGTGAAATTCTATAAAGGAATCGTGGGACTGGAGTATTTCCTTTGTTGGCTTTACTCTCGTAAATATTCCGAATTATCTTGTTGAGATAATTACGGTTGTTAACAATCTGGCAGCGGATAGGCGATATGCTTTATTGCATGAAGTTGCCGTTTCTTTGTTTGCCGATGAATTTGATGGTCTTTGTGGCGGACCACCCGCACGTGTGTGGGGGGTTTCTCTATTCTACATGAGAAACAACCCACAATTCCAACCAACATTTCCACCTAATTTCGACCGCTTTCAGCGCGTCATACTTACCAATTTCCTTTATATGTATTCCCCTGTAAAATATTTCAAACGGACGTATAGCTAAACTCATCATCCTTTGCAGATAATGCATAATTGAGTTTAGCTACATAAATGTCATACGGCAACTCTATTCTTGCTAACCATGAGTTTCCCATCGGAAATCTCATAATGTCGGTTAGCAACAACAAGTCTAAAAGAACGACGCTGTTGCAACATAGCAAAATAGCTGGGGTAATTTCAGCGTCATAGAGTCTGGTTCTCACGCGAATTATTTCCCAAACATCAGCGGCGTCCTATCGACTTTCCCTCAGATCACCCATTCGCTTGGGATCAACGATCTCTCTTTGCAGGGGAGTAACATCCGCTAGGGTTCTCTCTCATTCGCATTTCTTTCCACGGTTCAATGCGCTTTAACTACACCATAGCCGTACCACTGGGTCAGTAGGTCGTGTCAGTAGCTGCATCTGATACCAACACACACAACCAAAGCTACCCCGAGATCACAGCATATCATGTTTTCTGTTCTCTCATTCTTCATGTCCGTCAATTACCCTTCAATGCGCTTTAACTACACCATAGCCGTACCACTGGGTCAGTAGGTCGTGTCAGTAGCTGCATCTGATACCAACACACACAACCAAAGCTACCCCGAGATCACAGCATATCATGTTTTCTGTTCTCTCATTCTTCATGTCCGTCAATTACCCTATTAACAAAAGTTACTCATACTTTGACGGGCGTGAGGTTGAGAGAGCAGAGGCGTGGTCTCTTTTGGTTGTCCTGTGTATAGAAAGAAATTTGAATTTCAACCCCAATTCACACTAGTCGCTATACAATCTTTATCACGGTCGGTCACGCTGCACCGCGTCAGTGTTCAGATCTCAATCGTTAAGGTTTACAGACGTGCTGCCGCTCAGGCAAAAAGTAATTTCGCCAATATTAAGAAGTCGTTAATTATCCACCGTCACGAGTACACGCTACTTCGAGCGACCATGCATAAGTCGTGTCTAAATTTTCATTACCGCAGTCACAGAGTCGTGAAAGAAAAACCCCAACCTGTATAAAGTTTAACGAAATAAGTTTAATTATATTAATACGAAGTCATAAGTGTAGTAAAAAAGAAAATCAATAAAAAAAAAAACGGAGACATTATAAATTCAACAAAGCAGTGTGTTTTTTTTATTTATTCGTGCTCTTTGTGCAACAATTTTCGAAGGACCAATATCGTTGGGGAAGTTAATGGGATACTTGCCGTACGTCGGCATCAACACATTTACCCCCACACGTGCATCCGTTGGTGGGCTAATTTACCGACAATAGCGATTCCTTGTAACGTCGTGTAGACGTTCAGGATTTCAGATTGTGCAGTGCTGGAATGCGGCGCATTTCGATCTTTGGGGATAAGATGAATGGATGCTTTTACCTTTGTTTCAGGTATGCTACAATCAACTTGTTGAGCTTTGATATTGAAAGCTTTGGGACGTTCAGTTCCTTGCTTCTTTTTATATCGGTTTCGTATTTTGCAGCTTCCTATGACCCTTGTTACAGGTATGATTAGGAGCTTTGGGACACGTGTCTGTGGGCACGTGTAATGATAAGATAAGTATGTCCCTTGAAGGGTAGGAACCTTACCTGGGTGAAATTGTGCGTTCGTAGAACGCTACAGTTCCATCTCAACTTGAGCATAAGCAGCACACCATGAGCCAGATTCAATTCCGAATGCGTACTGTTGCCCGCGCACTCAAACAGCTAAACGCACACAAATCCGCTTGGTCCGGACGGCATTCGCCCAATTCTCTTGAAGAGATGTTCTTCTTCACTCGCTAAACCACTCCGGAAAATCTTCCATTTATCTTATTCTAGTCAGTGAACATTCAGCCAATTCCCAAAAAGGGTGACAAATCATCTTTTTCTTCTTATCGACCCATAGCACTAACTTCTAGGTAATGGAATCTCTTATCAACCGTAAACTTTCGAAATATCTGGAATCAAATGACCTCCTCAATGGCCGCCAATATGGCTTTCGTAGCAACAGCTCCACAGGTGATCTGACGGCGTACCTTACCGAAAAGTGGAGTCATTCCATCCACTACCTCGGTAAAATCAAGGTAGTCGCTTTGGATATTTCAAAAGCCTTCGACAGAGTTTGGCATCCAGCCCTTTTGTCAAAATTGCATTCATATGGAGTGGACAATTCCCTGATCCATTGGATAACAGACTATCTTTCTGGCCGTTCAATCCAAGTGGTTCGTGATGGTGTCAAATCTGTCTCCCATCAAATTAATCTGGTGTTCCCCAGGCGGTACTCTTACCCACTCTCTTCCTCCTCTTTATACATGATCTCTTGTCAATAACTCACAACCCAATTCACTCGTTTGCTGATGATAGCACGTTGAGTTTCTCATACTCATACGAACACTCCCGTCCAAACTCTTCGAACGTCACTACCACCAGCAACTTATGCTTAATACACTGAATTCAGGCCTCAACATATCAATGGAGGTTATCTAG
Organism: Microdon myrmicae; assembly: GCA_963931805.1. NCBI lineage: Eukaryota > Metazoa > Arthropoda > Insecta > Diptera > Syrphidae > Microdon > Microdon myrmicae. Next base: position 180,341,074 of record OZ007497.1, on the reverse strand, counting down.
CCGAGTAGAATTCAATGCCCTAAAAACCCAGTGGTGCCTCTTGTCGTGAAAGGTGAGCCCCAAAGTATATACTGTCTATCAACGGGACTTGCATCGACAAAGCCAAGGAATTATCAATCCTAGGCACTCGAATTAATTCGACTCTTAACTGGAATGACCACATATTTGAAGCTGCGAAAAGTGCAGCCAAATGTATGAGGTTCCTTAAGAGATGCAAAAGATACGTCACTCCATCCAACCTGGCCACTATTTACAAGGCGTATATTCGTCCAAAAATGGAGTTCAACTCCCATATTTGGTCAGGCGCATCCAAAACTGCACTACACGTGCTCTACAGGATGCAAAAACGAGCAGTGAAACTTATTGGGGACCCAGCCGTAAGTCGATCAATTCCGTCGTTGGAACACAGGCGCAATGTATCATGCCTATCTCTTTTCTATAGGTATTACCACGGTCTTTGTTCAACTGAACTTGCTGAATGCGTTCCGTCCTTTCAGACATTTTCCTGCGATACCCGTCAATCTGTGAATGCATATCAGTTCACGTTTAAAGTGGACTTTAGACGCAGAAATAAACATAGAGAGTCATTCCTTAGCCGAACCACACGAATGTGGATTGTTCTGCCTGATCGTGTGTTTCCTGGCCCTTGTGGTGTCCAGACATTCAAGACCAATTTACATCGATACCTCCTTTCCTTATCCACTTCCTCTCCATCCGCTCGCACTGTGCTCTGACTTAAAGGGTACTTCAAAATCCCCTTTTGTGCGCGCGTTAGTGTAAAAAAAAAATCTCTATGTTAGGCGAATTAAATTGCTGCGAACTTTCGCTCGGCATCATCATCATCAGCACTACAACCGGGATCCGGTCTTGGCCTTATTTAGTAGTCTCTACATTGGTTTCCGGTCCTTATCCGAGACTTGTTAAATGGTCCACAATAATTTGTTTTTCCGGGTAAGGTTATTAGCCTTGAGCCAACCTCTCTAAGGATGGCGCTGCATGCATTGGTTCAGTACTTGCCGGGTGCCAAAGTAGCTATCCAGGGGTGTGAAGTGGAGACTGCATGTTAATTTGGATTGAACAGGGACAAGAATCGTCCTGGCCTTCGCCGGATTCAAGACACATACTTTGCCCTGTAGGTTCCCTCCCAACCCCCTTTTCGCTCCGCAGCCCCTTGGTAATGGTTGGTTAGATCTTTTTCCGAAAATCACACATCTATTTCAATTTCTAATAATATGGATTCGAACATTAAAATTTCTAAACCAAACCCTTGATTCCAGTTAATTAATATAGGTAGCAACGGAGCTTTGCTCACTCCGCTATATCATTCCTCTATACTGGAGCAGTGGTAATTCCTTTCATAATTTTATAATTTGTTCTGTTTAATTTGACAGTTCCTTTTCTAAATTCTAACCTCTGTACCAACTACACAAATATGTAAAATTGTCAAAACAAACACTACTATCCATTGTCGCACGAGTTCTTGTATGGTTCTACCACGAGTTCAACCTCGTCCCCACAAGTTCTCAAAGGTCCGCCGTAAAATAAACTGTTCGTCGAGAAAAAGGAAGTACACACAAACACTCAGAAAACTGCAGCCGGGAAAGAAAACACCAGTGTATGTTGTTCAAAAAGAGCTCTTTATTTAAACTGTTATTTATATGTACTTGACATATCACATTGTGTATGCGATTCGTCATCAGAAGGATGCACTGCCACACCGAAAGATTAACTTCACCAAAAAAAAAAAACAATGACGGGATTTCGAATTTTGAATCACCATAGCGAAAAACACTTGAGTTTTAAACTTGAAGTTTATTTTAGAATATATTAGTACTTGAAGTACTTGAAAATGATTGTCCCGAACTACAAATATCGACAGACTTACAATAGTGGTTGCAACACTCCACTGTATACGATCAACTTCCACACTTCTAAAACTTTATGCAAAACTCGACTTCAGGATATATACGCTTCTCCGCCGCGCGACGGAGAGCGGGAGGCAGGCCGACCTGCTCGGGCGGGTGATGGGAAAGGAATCACCGATATTCGGTGCTTGTGCAGAGCCGACTCGCTAATAGGGTGAGTTTCTCCGAGACAGAAAGTGTTCCTCTCGTGGTGAAAACGAGGACAGAGGATCTCCCTGGTGAGGCCCTGTAGTGGTGTGCGTGAATTCGATCGTTGAGATCAGATTGTTTACTAACGCTCGCAGGTCAAAGAGAAACGAAGCCTAGACAAGAGATGCAGAACAAAGGAAGAAGCGACCTAGGCCATCGTTCGGTAATGAGGGTCATTTGAGTAAATAGCAGCCACTCATTAGATGCTAAAAGGAATTGCGATACTTTATACAATGGAGATCGTATATCCTATCTCTGCCGACTGGAAGAACCGGATTCTTTTGTTTGCATATGTTTATGCTATTGAACCCAATCCGGCGGCTAAGCACGACGTTGGTGATTGTTTGAAGATTCAAACAAAGAAGTATTTCCGAGAGAAGTGCTTGCAGCTGAATCAATAGTTGCAAGTCTTTGGAAAGTAATTTAGATGCTTACATAATGACGGTTGTGTATACCATCTGTGTCAATTGTGAATGGCATCCAAGGCGACGCCAGGGTCGAACTCTAGTGTGAATATCTACACTAATTTGGAATTCGGTTTTTGGTCGCTAATGCAGAGATGCATTGATACATGTATGAATGCCCTTGTAGGAAAAATTATTTACAGGCATTTCCAGGTAATGCATTGAAAGCATTAATTATCCTTGGGAAGGAAATGTTTTTGCTGGGGGAGATTGCGGTGCAGATGTGGGAAGGTTGGAATTTGCCTGGCAACCGAAGGTACCGAATAGGTTTTGGTTTTATGCTCCTGTATAACGGAAAGGATTCTTGTAGAGAATTTATATGTGAAGCGATGCATGAAAGGTAAGAATTCTTTTACAGGGACTTTTGGGTTATACCTTAGATAACCTAGATGCGTAAAGCATTTAAGGTGCTAATGCGATTGCATTAGGGAAACTCATAAGGTTGGGTCGAAGTTATGGGGGTTCTTCAGGTCAGTAACAGTGGGGTTTGGCGGAACTGCCGCACTATCTAGTACGAACCTCACTGCACGAAAATATCATTCTGTAGAAAGCTGTTAGGTCGCATTTTATCAAGTAAGTTCGTATTTTATCCAGTAATATGCCAGAAATGCATGATTTTAGCCGTCGTTTATGATTTACCCTCTATATCGTTCCTACATACTGCACCGGTTTCAATTGCTTTCGTATCTTCGCAATTTTTCCCGCTTTATTCGAGTATTAGCTTATAAATTCTATCCTCCGCACCAACTGCAGAAACTTGGAAAAAATTCAATAATTATAAGTCCTAATTACGTCCCCCATATATTTAGTTGTTCCAGTCTCCTCCGAAATTTGTCAGCCACAAGCAACTTTGTACGTCTATTACAGCTACATTTAAATATGGCCCATGATTACTATAAGGATTCTCGTCTTGAATATGGGATACTATCCAAGACAGAGGCTGCGCGAAAATACTATTCATATGCTCGAATTTTTTTTTTCCTTTATACTTCACTATTTGTTCACTTATAGTGTTATATAATGATGGGGATATTTTTTAGGAGCTCCACATTTGTTAGGTCCTATCAAGGATCTATAATGTCAAAATGATCTCCGGGCGGATTGCAAAAAGTATTTCATGCCCCCGATTAAAGCTTTTAATTTGCGGGCAAAACAAAGAATACTTTGCCGCGCGGGAAAAAATATTTTTTTATTATATAATAGAAGAGATAACAAAATAGAGTAAGATAAATGGTGTTGTATTCCAGAATACTACCCTTATTAAATTTAACACTGAATATCCTTACACATCCTTAAAAACTTCCTTTAACATATATTACATTCTCACTTAATACATACCATTCATAAACATTCACAATATTGCCAGTTACAGCACATTTAATAACTTGCCCCTTTTTATTTCAAAACAGAGCACTTTGATTTTCGTTCAAATTTTATTCAATTTAAAAGTCACAGAAACTAAAGGAATACTTTGAGAAAATTTGTTTTGTTCATATTATAATTTACAGTAAATTAGAACACAATGTTCTATAAGTAGAGAAAAAATTCAATAGTAAAATCAGTTTGAGTTTGGAGTTGTGTTAGAGAACAGAGTTAGTTGAATTGCTTACAATCTCAAGTAAATTTATGTTTTGAGTTGAGAATAAGTTTTCCTTGAGTGAAGAAGATGATACACAAAATAAACAATATTAAGGAGACGGAATTAGTTTTTTTCTTAATTAATTAATTATCAATTGCAACAAATTTCCGGTCAAACGTACTTTCTATCGGAGCGGAATAATAAATAAAAGGAATAATAACTAAAAGAAAAACAAAAGGTCCCTGCTCTTCCCTCAACCGAGGAAGCACGGCGCCGGACGTCAACAATGGGTTTTTATAATGTATGTACATTTTTATTGTATTATTTCGCTTAGTTTTTTAACTTACTTGCTAGACCAAAAGTGCATAAAATCGAACTTATCTATATTAAATGTTAACTTACTGGTACTCATTGGACGCTCTAGGCCAAACATAATGTGATCACGGTCAATAAATTATTATTGGCTCTTTCGGTATTATTCCTTTTTCGTTATTGTATTACAGTGATCTGTAAGTGGCATGGGACAGATTATTAAAAATAGTAGAATACTTCCTTTCCATTGTTTACTCCTGATTGAGTCCTAAAACAAAGTGCAGAAGGAAGAAAAAATGAAGTTGATAATACAAGGCAACATTGTACCCCAATCTGTTTGATTTTTGCCAATCGTTGCTAGATTAAGGCATAGTTTGTTTTTAACATTCTTCATTTTAATAGATTCGAATAATATCATTTGAAGTTCGAAGAGTGACCATAAGAATGGAACTCTTCGACTAAAAGTACTATTGATCATAACTTTCTCCGCAACTTCCTGGCAAATTGGCAAACGCCACGATTGTTATTACGCCCCAGGTGAAATACAAATTATATTCATTTACAAGTTCCACATCCAGTCGCACTCATTCCGCCCTACAACACTTCGGATTCATTAATTTCGTTTCCTCCTAGAATTGCACAAAACTTGTGTAACTATGAAGTACATTCCATCCTCACTAGGAAAAGTAAAAAGAGAAAATATATGCGAAGTTTTGGCACAAGTTTTACATCCAATCTTGCAACAACTTGCGAATTAACAACATTCCCTTACAGGCTAGGAGCAGAGGCAAACATCTCTGCTATGCCCATTGAGACTGACGAGGTTTAGCGTCTTTTGCAACCTACTTATCCACAGGTCGCATCGGGAACCGTATCGACTTCTCTCTTCTATTTATTTATGCATTTATTTATTCTCGGCACTTTTTCGCTGTCTCTTGACCTAGACTCGTACTAGTTGTGAATTTTATAAGACGCGGCTTCAACAATTTCAGTGGACGTACCGCAGGTGATATCGTGCTTTCCAATGATGGATCGCTTCTTTATTTCAATGTCCCCGATATATCTCGTTCTACTCATCCGGTCGCAGAGAAAACAGTCATCCATCGCATAGAGCAAAACCAAATAAAATAAGTGCAACGGATTCTTGTAGTTGTTCGCGAAACTGGTAAAATGAAATGGAGAAGCTTCTGATTGCGTTTCTACTGATTCGCAGACGTGAATACGTACATATCACACCACCACGAAGTGATATCAAGTAGCCGGAGGTGAAGTATAAAGATGAGCCTCGGAATCGTGAGGTGAAACACCTGTACACCCAGTTCTGGCATCGAATTGCTCATGCAGAAGGTGCATCAGCCAGAGATGCGAATTAAATCAAATTAAAAACAAATTTGAGTGTCAGTCACATATCTACCCACAGTTCAATGTACGTGCTTCTCTGAGCCCTGTCGATTTTTTGTGCCAGGGGAAATCAAATATGCCGGCGTAGCGTTCATCAAAGGCAAAAACTCATGCATGCGTTTGTCTGGGTTTGGCTTTTACCCAAGGTAATTCGTGGCCCGTGGTGTCCGAAGATGTGATACAAGTTCGTCATGAATCAGACCACTTTGTTAGCATTTGTAATCAGATAAATTGCTTTATTATTTCTACACAGTCAAATGGGAGTAGGTAATACGAACAGTTTTAGAGCTCATAAACTTCATACGTCAAGAAAATCAAGCACTAGGCGCGAAATTTCCACAACCTCTTTGGACATAAGCAGAACTCTAGCGCAATATATCTAGTAGTGGCCCCTCTCTCAATATACTCATAGAAAGTGGTACTGCAATTCAACGACTCGTGCCTCATAAGAAAACCGTGTATCTTGAAATTATTTCCAGATTTTACATGTTTCGATTTCAAGGGTATGAATAATAGGTACTTTACTCAACCGCTACGATAGTACAATACAATATGGGCACTAAAACCTTCCTAGATAAGACTCTCTATAGTCAGGAATGCAATCAGAAACCTTAATGGTATATCAGCACAAGTTCAATTAACAATTTTGGCGTAATAATTAGTTTTAATGTTGCGTGAACATATAATTAATCCCAGACCGGCCATTCCAACCAGAAGCTAGAACGTCAATGACCTATTCCGATATTTTGGATTTTAATCTACGTGGACATAACTATGTGCCTCTGTTCCTCAGAAATTGTACAAAGTGAATTTGTTGTTACGGACTAACACTATTATCTTTTAAAATTGATGGATTTAAAACTAAGGTCATTCGTTGTTCTGCAGCGGAATCCAAAATACCCTAAAAGAAGAATAATCGACCATGCAATAAATATATATACAAGAACAAACAGCGGAATATGCTTGCTGCAGATTTCACAACCAACTCAACGCCGCTTCCGCAGATATATGGTGGGTGATAATATATAACTCTGAGGCACTCCGGAAATAAAAACCGGTGACGGTTCTGCGGCGGAATTATAAAGACTATTACTGGTATTCCGTCGAATCCGGTTGCTTTCTTGCAGTCCAGTCGACGAAGATTTCATTGTCTAAATTGAAGATTATAGCTGTGCGATCAGAGGTGGCTCGAAAAGCCGGAGTCCCGGGCTGCATTTCCAAAAAAACGATGGGGCTATCTTTTAAATTTGTGACCAGTGTTTCACTGCCCTACCGGAGGAACACTGGAGGAACTGAAATTATTGCTAATGGATTTTGCCACTGATCAGATGGACCCGTGAACCAATTGGTGGCCATTGTTTGTTGGTAATTTTGTCGTTTAAAACCTTCTTCGCGGTCCCACGTCTGGATGGAATCTTTCCTGATTCTGACAAAAGTCATTGCGTATTAACCCGCCAAGGTTTTTCAGACGAATTTCGCTTGACGAAATGTGGATCCGAGCCTACACACCGAGAAGAATAATTCCACTCAATGACTTTGCGGAACCCTTACCACCAGAGTTTTTAAAGCAAACCTCTGACTACGGAGGAGATGTAAAGAAAATTTGTAAATCGTCCCAGTTGGTAGCCTTGCATTTTCATACTTGACGAGATTGTTTCGATTGCTTAGTTGTTTGAGTTTCCCAATGGCACAGTTTTTTGTACGGAATAAATGTTTAGCACGTAGATAGAAATAGTTCTAGGTTGGACTCTTTTAGTAGTGTTGTAGTAGTAGTTAAAGTTTCGACTAGCCGCCCAGCCTCATTCAATCGACTGTATGTGAAAGATGTTCGAAAAATGTCGCTGATATCATCGTTTAATTCAAGTATAGTGAAACTTGCTACGTAGTAACTCCCCCGGCATCTTTATCCCAGCGAGAGAAAAAAAAAGTGGGAAGAAAAAGGGGGTCGACCACCACCAGTTGGTTGACCACCTTCCACTCCCTGGGGGCCAATACATTATTTCCACTATGGCTTTAGACGTTCTTTTCTCTATTTTGAAGGCGGAGTGTACTGTGCATCTACGACCTTGTGAATAACGGCAGAAAGTGTGTACGGCCCTCACGATCCTTTTACCATATTCCAGGTGGGGCTGGCGTGGGGAATAGGGGATTCTTTGGCTATTTTCCCTCGGGTTAGCATGACCCTGAGTACTTCTTGGTTCGCATCCGTGGCCAGATTAAAGGGGTTTGGTATGGTTAGGGCTGGCCTATTTTGGTGGCGAAACCAACATCCCATTGCGGTGTCCAATGGCCTTCCGGTGCGGTAAGTCGAAATATGGTATTGCGCGAAGATTGCAGGTAGTATGGACACAACATTAAGGACTGCTGTGCCCACCAGGTACACCACACCCAAGGGTGTATAGTATCCAATGTTGCTGCGAATTTTGTGGGCGTAAAGGCTACACATAAGAAGGGCGTGGATACAGGGCGAGGTGGGATAAAATTAGAAATTGCCGGACAACACCTACCCCAACACACACCCCACTGGCCACGGCTGACCATCAACGCCAAAACCCACAGACCTGTACGGTCAATTATGGGTGGCACGGCAACACCGCCGGCCCACGACAGGCAAAAGCCGCTCTAGCTCTGCCAGTTATGAGCCAACTAAGGCTCGAAAGCAGAACAAAGGCGTACCTACGGACTCCACGAACCGGAAGCCACCCACGGCCTCTACGAACCGGAAGCAACCCACGGGATCCGTGCAAAGCTGTTTTCAGCTTTCACCAACTAAAGTCCCGATTGTCCAACTCCCTTTGGACACTGGCCGCAGAAACAGTTGGCAAGGGCAAGTCGGGGAGATCCTGCCATCGGAATTTTAAGTTGCACCACAAAATTCCCTGCAACTTCCGATGGACTCCTTGTCGGGGTTTTCGGAAGACGGGTTGTTGGGTAACAAGTTCCTGTCGAAAAATTGAAAAATTGGTGCCTTCAGGTTATGCTCTCAATTTCAGTCCGGGTTGTCCGATAAACGACGGAGCCGAACTTTTCGCTCAACCATATCACGGAACGTAGAGCGTGACGTGATGGTGTCGCACATTGGCCAGACAAACCATCTATTTCAATTTTTTTTTTGTCGTTTACTCATCAGCCAAGCTCGGAAAGATAGTCAAGGATTTATCTCAATCATTTCATGACGCCTATAGCTTAATCAGGAGTGGTGAGGCCCATGTAGGTCGGTTGAAGAATGATTACCATTTTATATATATAAAGCTACTGTTAAAAGTCAAAGCCAAATGTGAATGGAAACAAAAGGTGAGTGTAAGGAAAGGAGGCTGTATCAATAGGGAAATTTATTTGGCATCTCGATCGATCTTCAGAAGATTTGGTGATATTTCTTACCAATTTTTCAAAACATAAAAAAGGTGCTTTACGGGGTTTGACGATCTTAAAAAGCAATACCTTGGTAAATAATGGTTACAATGAAGTGAAGATTTTACACACGATACAAAATGTAGTCGATTTTAATTACGAAATGTGACATCGGACGAATGACAACCATTTGCGCCTACACGAGACTCGAGGCGTTTAACGCAACTTTCGTAACAGCTGAAGGGATTCTGGAAATTTTACTTAATTTTATTTTCGAAGCCTTTCGTGCCGATTGGCCTACACCATGGCTTGCAATAACCCCACAGATAAAAGTGTCACGCGGTTGGATCAGGCGAGCGAGGTGTCCATTTCAAACGAGCGCGTTTCAAAATTATGCCGTTACCAATCGGTTTACGATGAATTTCCAATATATCGTTAGCCGAATGACATCCCGCACCGACTTGCTGGAAACAAGTGGATCGGAGAGGTCTACGGTGGCGAAGAGAGTGGATTGGAAAAGCATATAATGTATACATATAGATGTAAACGAGGAGTCCCTCTAATATATGACCTATTTCGTATATATATATATATATATATATATATATATATATATATATATATATATATATATATATATATATAAGAAACAAAAAAAAAGATGTACACCGAAAGGCATATATAAAAATCAAGTTGTAATGTGTAATTTAGAGAACTCGCATACAGCCAGTAAGTTAATTTAAGGACTGTGATTGTTGAAAAGGGTTTAACATTTACCCCTAATATTATACATGTAAAAAGAATTAGGAAAATAAATGTGGCTTAAAAACTAAAAAAAAAAAAATCTAAATTAGCCCAGAGGGCTTTCTGACCCTCCAGCGTCGATCGGTCTAACTTAAGCCATCCCATTACCAAGAGTTTTTATACGGATGCGAGACATAGCTGCTTACAAAACTAGAAGAGAATAGAATCCGGGTATTCGAGAATAAAGTTAAAAGGAATGTCTGTGGTATTAAATATGATGAGGGTATGGGACAATGGTGGAGGGTCCACAGTCGTGAATTGGAAGCTCTATACCCTAAAGTTACAATAGTGAGAATTATTTAATCCTGAAGATTAGGTCAGCCCGGGCATGTAGCAAAAACGAACAGCGACAAAAACCGTCTGTAGAATTCTTGATAGAAGACGAATTGTAAAAAAGAAAAGAAAAAAAAAACAATGGGAAGAGAGCAATGTAGTTGGGAAGACAATGTGAAGGGTGACCTTGAAGAATCGGGTCAGGTAATGAAGGCCGAGTTAGTGGGGTTCTGAACTTTCGGGTTCATACATGCCAATGATTGATGATGATTTGATATCTTCAACTGACATGAATAAGTGTTGTGGACACACTTCGCACACACATACTTCCCTTTGATTTTCATAAACTCCTCCTTTCGAGTAATGTGACAGATGTGAATACCCCAATCTATCATATGCCCAATTAGTATTACTTCCTTCCCATAGTGTGCTTCCCCGCGTGGCACTCAATTGGTGTACGTTACGGCCACTGTAGCATCTGTTTTATCCACGAAAAATCCTCCATCCACTGCCCCGGTGAAAATCATTACTTAGTAATACACCCTTGGATATTTTGACGTATACGCTAACAGCGGAGTTTGGAAACAAATAGTACGACAGGGTGAAAAACCAAACGGGGTGATCCAAACAAGTGTTTTTGGATTCGAATTCCACAAAACTCGTGGCATAGTAAACGAAATTAGATGCAGATGGTTTGTCTGGAAAGTGATTCAATTATCTTTGTACCGGTACATCTACAGGTCGCAGCCCATGCGGTGCGGGAGCGTCATCTTTCTAGCGACGCATCAATCGATGTGCTTCGAGCAACTGGGGCCTGTGCATCACAGTCACAGTGTGAACCTCTATTCAGTGTCAGTGTCATGAATAACGATGTGTTTGGCAATTGAGCGACACTGCAAAACTCCCGAAATCTATCGACGGGACCAACGAAACGATCAGGGAAACTTACGGGGACTCTCTATACTATCGATAAGTTTGGCGATGATTGAAGGCATTTTAGTATACGGCCGGGAAGACGTGGATTTTGGACCCCGCTCTGGGCCGCCACCAAAGACCTTAACCAACGAAAATTTGAATCGTTTGCATGTTCTGTTGAATTCTGATCGTCGATTAAGTCTCCGGTTGTTTACAAACACTCTTGACACCCCAAAAATATTGCTGCATGACATGGTTACCAATAATTTGAACGCGAGAAAAGTGTATTCAGAGTTGGTTATAAAAGTGTTGACTGACAAAAACAAGGATCACCGATGGATTATCATGCCTAAACACAATTTGGCAACGCTGCGCCGGCTTCCCTACAGCCCGTATCTGGTTCTAAGTTCTTCCTCTTCCCTAATATCAAACCATCGTTGAAAGGGGTTGTGGCGTTTCTAATAGATACACATATGCAAATAGTGAAGAATAACACCGAAAGAAAATCGAATGAGCAAAGCATGAGAGCCGTATACCATTGCAATAACATAGCAATTGCACATCAGGTGAGTATACCTGTGAATCAAGATCGAATTCATATACGAGGGTGTGGTCTGATGTGTTGAGCACATCATCTATTTATCTTGTAGTGAGTATAACCGTCATAGCGTCGGTTCGAATCGCGGGCGTTTCACTATCGTCGCAAACGCTGTAGGGTCCATAGGATAAATCCAAGTCATCATGACAAGGCTTTCGCATAGATACCCGTTGACGACCGCCTACACGCGACTGTTTGTTTGATATATTAGTAGTTCGCTTAAATGGTGCTACATAATGAATTCATGGAATGCACAGTTCTGCATTCCGAGAATTACCTAAGCCTCTAAACGAGGGCGGTTTTGCGTTCCGTTGTAAACTGTAGTGATCCTAAATCACTACCCCCATCTAATCCCAATCTCCTTCCCCAAGTGAAGTATACGAGCGACAAATTAAACTAAATTAATTTGCCGCACATTGAATCAATTCCTAAGTATCCTACCATTTATCCATAATCCCAATCATCTTTCCCAAATGAATCATCATCATCATCATCGGCACTACAACCAGGCAGCCGGTATTGGCCTTATTTAGCAAGTCCTGGGGCTTGTTAAATTTTCCAAAATGATTTTTTTTTTTCGGGCAAGGTTATTAGTCTTGCGCCAGAGGCTCCCTGGCGGGGAATCGAACCCCGGTCTCCCGCGTGACAGGCGGGTATACCAAATGAATCATATGCCTGACCAATTAAACTAAAAATCCATTTGTCGCACATTGATTCAATTCCCATTAACCCTAATATCATGAAATTTCTAAATGCATTTCATGATTTGACCTTCCGGGAATTTGTTGAAACAAGTTCCCATAACCTTCTTGGAACTCCATTCCGATTGAAGCACATACAAAATCTTGTTTGTGCTTCTTGGAATTTTTAAGTACAATTTTTGAGCAAAACTCTGTAGATGGAGAGTATAAAAGAGCGGCTTTTGGTTTCCGGATCAGTTCACACCGACCACATCACCAAACGCCAAAGACGTGATCTGCGTTTACTACCGCGCCCAAGACCTAACGGTCTTGTATGATTACTTTTCCACTATCCCTCCATCCAAGTAGTTAGAGAACACCTGAACTAATACTGTCCACACTATCCTTAGATACCCCCCCCCCCCCCCCCCCCCCCCGCCCTCCGCTCTTTTTTTTTTCTTTTCAGATATCTCGAGACCTAGCCCAATATCCTCACGGATGTGGGTGATTCTGGTTATCGCAAGGTGAGTTTGCGATCGCGAATGGGTAGGTAACCTGTTGTTCATCTGGTGGATGCGACTATCGTGTGTGTAGATTTTTGAAAGCTGGTCGATGTAAACACAGCAAATATAAAACTGCTTCAGAAAAAAAAAGAAAAATGCGACTACAAAGGAAATGAACAGAATGTAAATGGAGTAACAGTGAAAATTTAAATAGTTTAATCGTTTCGTGAATTTTAGTTTAGTATCTAACTTGTATCGAGAATTGTAAAATAACATCTTAAGAAAGAAACGCAAAAATTGAAATGGCCAAGTGAAATAGAGAAGTGTAAAGTAAAAGTGCCCGATCCTGAAGACATTCTGGAGCGATGGGAAGTGCACTTCAATGAATTGCTAAATTGTCAGCTCACAGAAGAATTGGAGGCTCCACCAATGCAAGACCAAGACCAAATGCTACCGCCACCAAGCATTGAGGAAACACTAAAAGCCATTAGGCAGCTAAAATCAAATAAAGCCCCTGGAGCTGATGGCATACCAGCTGAGCTGTTCAAACAAGGAGGGACAGCGTTACATCACGCAATTCACGAGATCGTGGTGCACGTATGGGAGCAAGAGGAGATGCCGGAAGATTGGCGTCGTGGTATAATTTGCCACATACATAAGAAAGGAGATATCACACTGTGCAGCAACTATAGGGGTATAACATTGCTGAGTATCGCCTATAAGATACTCTCCACTATCCTACAAGACCGGATATCCCCATACGCTAAAGCCATCATTGGTCAATATCAGTGTGGCTTCATCCCAGGCAAATCAGCAATTGATCAGATATTCACCCTTAGGCAGGCGATGGAAAAATGTCTGGAATTTAAGTTACCGCTATATCATCTGTTTATAGACTTCAAGGCCGCCTACGACAGCATAGCCAGGGTAGAACTATATAATGCCATAAGAGAATTCGGCATTCCAAATAAATTGATACGACTTTGTAGGTTGACCATGACCAACGTAACTACTCAAGTAAAAGTAGCGGGATTGCTGTCCAAACCAATAAACATCTATAATGGACTCCGAAAAGGGGACGGTCTGGCCTGCCTCCTCTTCAACCTGGCGTTGGAGAAAGCAATCCGTGACTCTGGCGTTACAACAAGAGGGACTATTGTCACCAAGTCCAGCCAGATACTTGCCTACGCAGATGACATTGACATCATTATGAGAGAATTCGGCATTCCAAATAAATTGATACGACTTTGTAGGTTGACCATGACCAACCTAACTAGTCAAGTAAAAGTAGCGGGATTGCTGTCCAAACCAATAAACACCCTTAATGGACTCCGACAAGGGCACGGTCTGGCCTGCCTCCTCTTCAACCTGGCGTTGGAGAAAGCAATCCGTGACTCTGGCGTTACAACAAGAGGGACTATTGTCACTAAGTCCAGCCAGATACTTGCCTACGCAGATGACATCGACATCATCGGTAGAACCGAATCGCCGGTACAGGAATCCTTCACCCAGATCGAGCAGGCGGCACAAAAACTGGGACTGCACATTAATGAGGGAAAACCAAGTACATGGTGGCAACTTCTGCGAAGAGAAGACCTAACGTTGGTCAAACTATCCGGGTAGTGGAGCACGAATTTGAAGTAGTGCAATCCTTTAACTACCTTGGGTCAATAGTATCAGCCGATAACAATATGGAAGAAGAAATACGCGAACGGCTGATTAAATCCAACAAAGCCTACTATGGTCTATCAAGGCTCTTTAAATCCCGAAATTTATCCAGAACATCAAAGCTACTACTGTACAATACCATGGTCTTACCAGTACTCATGTATGGATCCGAGACTTGGGTGCTTAATAAAAGGCACTCTGAACTCTTGGCCGCGTTCAAGAGAAAGGTCTTAAGGAGAATTGTTGGCCCCGTATGTGAGGGAGGACGATTCCGGAGACGCTACAACCATGAGTTGTACGCAATCTACCTTGAAGCTAATATTGTAAGAAAAATCAAGCTCGGTAGACTCCGGCGGGCGGGACACCTAGCTCGAATGAGCGAAGAGGAGCCTGCCCGGAAAGTCCTTTGTGGCAGGATGTATGGAAGGAGACAGCGCGGCAGACCTTGTCTGCGATGGAGGGATGGCGTAGACCAGGACGCCCAGAGCCTGGGAGTGCTAAACTGGATGACATCGGCTCGAAATCGGGACCGGTGGAGAGATTTGTTAAATAAGGCCAAGACCGGATCCCGGTTGTAGTGCCGATGATGATGATGATGATGAAAGTAAAAGTGCGATATGTTTATAACAAACACAATAAGAAAAAAAAATACGGTGTTTGAGTTTATTTCTCAGAAGCACCCACCTACGGAGCAGCAGCCTCAGCGGAACCAACAGCAGCAGCAACAAACAACCCTACTTGCAACAAATAAACGTCGGTAGGACAAACGACCAACTGGGAGTACACTCAATATTTTCTATCTATTTATATCTATTTTGTTCGCACAAGTTATCCGTGCATCAATGGTTTCTTCCTGGGTCTGATTGCCCAACCCATAAGTCCACTTTCGAGCTCATATTATGGTCATAGCACTCAAATAGCTCAACACTAAGATCTCCACTGACCTAGCTGACATTTTCGTTTTATTATATTTGTTTAAGAGATGTTATTCTTCGCTCGCTAAACCGCTCCAAATGTTCTTCGATCTGTACTATTCTGATCTGATCAATTCCTAAATTAATATTCAACCAATTCTCAACAGTGTGTACAGCCCATTGTATTCTGACCTCAACCAGACATATCAAGTGATTATTTAAACTAGTACGATACCTCTAAAATCCAATGCTGCATGATATTATCAACGAAAAATCCTAACATAGACCCATTGTTGCTGAGCAGAGCTGGAGGCTACATTCTAACAATTATTGATATTCGGATTAATTGACGATAGTAAAATGAATGTGATTCGAAATAACGCCGCTGTGTTTAAAATCACTGTAAAAGATTGAAGCCTCAATACATTAGTCCACTGCCTCATATAGGAGACGAATTGTACTTCTTAACTACTCTGTACTGAACTGGAAATACTATGTTAATTGTTGTGGTGTATGGCTCTGGTGGTTTATTTCTTCGATTTTCCTTTTTGTACTATTTTTCACCATGGTTTGGATTTTGTGTGTATTTGTTGGAAACACCACAGAATAACAACACACAAACGTATGGAGTTCCTTTAGAGACAATGCCACGTACACGAACCCGAAGTTTTAGTCCAGAACACGTTTTATCACAATCCCTAACATCTACATTAAACCTAAGTTTGAAAACACCAATCAAAAAAGTCGCGTCGTACCGGACTCCAAATGCAAATTGTCACATGACTTTGGGTTAAGGGGCGGTAGGCTACTTTTGAGATATAATATTAATGCCACGCTTCCGTCCAGACTATTTAACAATGCATCTCCTCAAGGTTGTACATAGTGTTATCAGGTGTATCCATCAGATATTTGAATAGCAAAATGGTCATTTCCTTTATCAACAGTTATTGTTTCTACATATCACAGTTTTAAAATCAAAATGATGATACTCTATATTTATGCTTTAGTCTCTAGATGCAGTTTCATACTTTTCGAGTAAACATAATAACAATAATGGTTGTACATACAACTGTTTAGCCACCTCAACCGCACCCCATTCATTTGCCATAAAATTTCAAGCATCAGAAGCATTCTACAAATCTGTATTCACTATGAGAAACACCTTGGCCTCCATGTTTATGCCGCCACAGCTGGAAGTTGTGTGTAGTCGCGCGAAAAATATTGTTAACACAAACAATGATCCACAGAATCAACAAAAACCCAAACGCCTATATGTTCAGGATTTAGAGTCCATTAAGAGGATAAATAAACAATCGACCAGTGCGCCATGGAGATGGTTGTTTTCAGACCGTGCAGCCTCTTTACCAAAGTCGATGTGATCTCACGCACATGACCGTAAGATTAGCGCATCCAAATTAAGTAAATTACCTCAGTATCCTAGTATGGCCCTCCTTTGTGCCAGGATACAAAAAACAAACAATGGCAAGGACACGAGTAAGCAATTCCTTATACCACTAATTGGCTGTATTAGGTTACTCCAATGGGACCGTACCGCCGTTCGGTTGTGACCATTAAATTAATGAGCGACCGGAGCCCAACACAACGTTGTGGATCTCATGCCCTTATTTGGGTGACAAAATGCAAGTCACAACAAATTCTCATACAAAAACAAGTTGTGTCCCATGAATACCAAACTGTGGGGAAGAGTGGCGTATTTACTCCAGGGCGATGTACAAAGCATAGGGAATTTGGCGCCAGCCAGGTGCGTAATATGGCTCATAAAAGTACTCATAAAAAGGGAACTGGTACACGTTGGGCGGCCCTAGCAGCAGCACCTCATCTGGCGTGAAGAACTGCCAAGATTCTAAGTGGCCCTTAAAACCCCGACCTTCATGGGCGGGAGGTAGGTCGTATAAATTAGTATTTTATAGATTGGCAGCCGACGTGTGATGTTTTAATTTTAGGTCTTATGTGAACCGAGAGTAGGAGATGCGTTTTGCGTATTGAACTGGACGAAGATCTCTCTGTCCGACTTATGTTTAATCCGTGGGGTAAAAACGTTACGCAGCCATTATCTGCACGGATAGGTAATTCTGAATGCGACATTAAAACGCTTTAACTGGAAGGATAGCTCGTAAAGAGTCTTTTTATTAAACTCGGCTTGTGTGTTCTTTTGAGAGGAGAGTTAAATGTTAGGCATGTGGTCTGAAGGGACGTTCATTATAGCAGTAGTAACGATCGTTTGTTGAATGATGAAGGCGACAATGTTGCTAAAATATAAGTGCCTGATAGAGTGTTAACTTCCAAGGAAATGAAGGAAAGGAAATTGGTGTTCGGCAATGGGGAAGAACGTTCTTATTACTTCTTGTCCAAAGAAGTCGTAATTCTTGGTGGTTAAGGGATTAATGTGGCAGTTTAATAAATAAAATATGGCCGATAACTTTGAAAACAAAGTCTCCAGAGATTGGCGTTTTTACAATTTATAAGGAACACAAAATGTGAAATGAATACTAGATGCCATGGCTAAACTGGTTTACATGTTACATCACATCGGCACACTGATGTAGCAGCAAAATGAGGAGCGACGACTACATTCACTTTTTCTGTAGCGTGAGAAATGACGGGATTGGTACTAAAGATGTGCGACAGGTGGATCTGTTTTTTTTTAACACATCTTTCAGGAGAGACTAATTTATAATTCGGAGGCAGTGCCTTAATATGTTATTGGGTAATTTTTAATATTTTTTAATTTATGTGTTTTTATAGAAAATCTGGAAGACAACATGTTGCCTATGTTCGGTTGTGTTCTGTTTGTGTTTTGCGGAAATTCAAGTTGCCGATCTATTGTGAGATTTAAAACCTTCAGTACGATTTTTATATCTTCTCTAGGGCAGACTTTTATTAGTTATTCAAATTACTCGAGAAGTCTTCAATATTGTTTTGCGTGAACTGGAGGATTGTAAATATTAATGAGTGTATGAACCGGTTCCCGGTTGTAATGCCGATGATGATGATGATGATAGGTGTTCTTTAGTTGTTTTTTTAATACGTCTCTTAGGAGAGATGAAGGCAGTCATTTCAATTAAGGATTGAATTAGTGCAAGTGCCAAGAATTAATAGTTTTTTAGCTTCGACGTTGCAAGTGACAGGAATGCGTTTTCGAAACATTAAATTGTAATATATTAAATAATCTCCCCTGGTTTATGTTATCACCTGCATCTCATAAATTTCTATAATTTTGTTGTAGAGTCAATAATCGGATTTTAGTTTAGTTTTTGGTTGAGTTATTTATACTACGAGACAGAGAATTTAGACAGAAACCAGTGGCAGTACTCATTAGCATTCATTGTTATCATGCTCTCGTTCCTTACTGAATTAGAGTCTTTCAGAGTTGATAACTTCATGGTTAAAAATAACTTTAAAAATATTAAATTAAAATCAAAGAATAAGGACCAACTCACAAAGATTAATAAAAAACGATAATTAAAAAGGTGGAACGAAAACTAATCGGAAAATACACGACACAAGTAAATAAATGTATAGACCTCAAATATTAATTGAACAGTAAAACTGATACGGCCGCAATCTGCTGTTTTCAAACATTGTTGGCAGGAAGTATATTCGGTTATCATATTTACCCCTTTGCAATCCGCCTCATTCTGGACATTAGCCACTAACTACTCAACCCCCCTTTTTGTGACAGAAACGGGCATTTACGAACCGATCTCTTCTGACACAAAATCCGTGACATTTTATTTATATATCTTAGTAATTTTACCATATTTTGATTTGATTTCATCTACCATTTCAAGTGAAGAGAATTTCGAAAAAAAACTTGCATTTCTCAAAAAGTTGTGCTGGAATATGTAAATTCCCCCTAATCACTAATAAAGGTTAATGTCCCATGAAAGGGGACATCCGAGTGTTATGCTAGAATTACGATGTCCCCGTGGAGGGGAGCAACGGAGTGCAAAGGGTTAGGGAGCGTTGTAGTTTTCTGAGGGCTTCTGTTAGTGCTGTGGATTGTCCTTTTGTCTTTCAGATTATTTTAGAAATGTTTGGTGGACATTTTTTCTAAATAAAAAGCGCGAACAATGAGGATTTTGAGGTACCTTTATATGTCACGGCAAACAAAAAAAAAGGGAGGAAATATTGAGTGGAAGCATGGATGTACATTTGTTTTAAATGTCAGTAGATCATGACCAGAAAAGACATGGTTAGGTACATCATTCTCCATTCTAGTACTTAAAGAATGATGTGAAGTTAGCTTTCAACTTATACGCATTCTTTGATTAACATGTATTAAAGTAAAATGGTTGGAGAGGATGAACACATCCAGTTGCACAGTGACCATAACAATATGTAGAAAGGAGGTGGGATGGAGTATGTTGCGCTTATAATTTAACTTATAATTGAAAGATATAAAGTTTAATCTTCGCGCGATGAACGTCCGCAGTGCAGTTATTCCTAGTCGCCTTGAATCTCTTTTAGTTTTCCTGTAGTGTTCGATTTATACAACTTTAATTCGTTATCCTTAATAGCGCACTTGCAAAAAACGAACTTATCATGCTCCATCTATTTCCTAACGACTTTAGGCTGGTGTTCTCCAAGACTTTGTACTGTAATTGTTGTATAGATGTACATTAATAGTACCTACAGTAATAGTACCACTGCTTGGTATCCGTCGCCCCACCACCATTTCAAGCGAATAACCGACCTAAGCAGCTTCGCCATGTATGGAGGTAAGGGGCTTCTAACTGGTGTGATTTGCGAGATTCCTTCGCAGCCTTTCCTTGGTCGGAGGTGTACTTTGAAGACCCCGATATTAACGCATGCGCCGAGTGTGTCACGGAGATTATTATTCTCGGGATAGAGACCAAGATCCCGCATTATATCAAATGAAGTTAATCGGATAAGCCTTGGTTTGATAAAAAATGCACGCAGATTACAGCGGCAAAAAATAAAGCTTTTAAGCAGTGGCGGTCCAATCCCACGGAGGTTAACAGAATGAATTTTGTAAGGATCAGAAATGCGTGCATCCAGGCCATTGATACCGCGAAGAAGGCTTACAACGACAGAGCGACCAATAAACTCCTTGAATGTCCAACTGGTTCGTGTCCCTTCTGGCCAATGGCAAGGGCTGTTCGCAGTAACTTCGCTTCCTCCCATTTTCCTCCATTAGTGACGGGCAGCGGGACATTAGTCACAATTTCAAAAGATAAAGCTAATGTGTTCGCGAATTTATTTTCCGCGAATTCAAACCTCAATACCGGTCTTTTGGAGCCACCTATAATCGCGCCTGTGGGGTCTTTCATCCGAGATGTGAGTTTCCGCCCACGCACTACTCAACGCATTCCACATAGACTAAACTGTAGGTACGCAATCGGCCCCGACGGAATATCAGCAATAGTCTTTATGAACTGTGCTCGAGAATTATCGCCGGTTTTTGGCAGACTCTTTCGCTTATCTTATGCACGAACGACCTTTCCTACCTGCTAGAAAATCGCTCGAGTTCAGTCAATCCCAAAGAACGGAAAAAGGTGTCTCCCACTAAATTACCGACCGGTACCATTACTGTACTGTTATCTAAGGTGATGGAAAAGGTCATCAAAGTATTTGGGGTGCAACGGATTTCTAAATGATCGGATTCAGTGACAGGCGGTCTACAGGAGACCTTTTGACTCTTATAACCGATATATGGACATCTGCGATTGAGGGAAATGGTGAGTCAAGAGCGGTCGCATTGAATATCTCCCAGGTTTTAGACCGCGTCTGGCACGGGGATTTACTGAGCAAACTTCGTCCATACGGATTTCCACCGCCGCTTTGCGACGGGACGAAGAGCTTTCTGGAAAATCGATCGATCCGGGCTGTTGAGGACGGCGAGTGTTCGGATCTGTATCCTGTTAATTCCGGGGTGCCCCAAGGTTCTATTTGGGCTCCAGCCTTGTTTTTAGTTCACATAAATGATTTGTTGGCATCTACGGATAACAAAGTGTTGAGTTTTGCGGATGATAGTACACTTGTTTCCTCTTTTTCGAGTGATCGGCCGATTAGTGCACCAACGTCAGCCAGATCGACTCTCTGAATCGGGTTTGGATACGGATCTGCAGTTGGTCAATCTCGTCGACTTCAATGCAACGAAGACACAATATACAACATTCACAGAGAAAAACTGGATTTTCGGTTCCACAGCTGATGAAGAATGGCCAGCACCTCGAAACTGGGGAAAGCATGAAATTGCTCGGCGTCACGGTCTGCGGGAATGTTTCATGGCATAAACACCCGTCGAACATCGTCAGGTCCGCCTCTGGAAAACGTATACGTTATCTTTTTTGAGGCAAGAAATATTTTACTCCGCTCCAACTTTCTCTTCTGTATAAATTCCAAATTAGACTCGGGCTCGAATATTGCTCTCATGTTTGGACCACTGCTCCTAAGCACACTCTCAACCTGCTTGAGAGCATACAGAGACTAGCGATCTGCCTGATCGGGGACACGGCGCTGACGTTGAGACTACAATCGCTATCACATCGAAGACGCGTAGGTGATCTCTGTCTGTTTTACAGTATCATCACGGGTACTATTCTTCCGAGATTCGTGGTATTGTTCCGCGCAATTCTGTTTATATGCTCTCCACGAGACTATCCGACGGATCGCACCAATTTGCGGTTCTTCTCCCGACGGCGCGAATATCTCTGCATCAGAACTGGTTCCATTACCGAACGGGAAAATTGTAGAATTTCCATACCATGCGAATTTTTCCGTACCGTTACAACCTGCAACTATTCAAAAAGAACTGCAACAGCTATTTGGTGGCATCTCTGGACGCCGATTCGGCACTACAGGTTCGCATCTGCCGAGAGAAGCGCAATAAAAAAAAAGGGCAGTATCGATATCTGAGGTAAACAAGAGAGGTGTGAACAGACGAAAAACAAGAACAGGAAAGAAAGGGTAGAATATTTTCCCGCACTGCACTTCAGTCGCGGCTATATTCATGCCACATCAAGGAAACCACTTGGGCGCCCTTCTATTTATATTAACCACCAATGACATGGATACGGTCATCAAGCTATGACCACTAGCCACTAATGAAATTGGTAAGGTCATTAAGCATTCCTGTGTTGATGACATTAGGTCCTATAAGATTATCTCGTCGCCAATGAATTCCGTCCTACTGCAAACTGACCTCGACAACTTCTCGGCTTGGTGTCGTAAAAACTGCTTCGTGCTTAACATCGTCAAATATGAATCTATAACCTTCGCTCGTAAACGTATTCTTCCTCCCCCCCGCCACTATTTGCTTCACAATCAATCCTTAGCCATTGTCCAAACTACCCGAGACCTAATTGGTCGCGATGTAATACGATTCTTCTTCAGCGATATGATATGATATCATTCACCCAGACGCCATTAGTCAGCAGTCCTCCATCACATCCACGTGTCTTCTCTCAGGCGTCTTCTATCGTCCAAACGTAAAGACACTACCCTAGTTTGGATTCTCCTGTTATCGACAGCCATTGTCCTCTGCAGCTGGCAAAACGTCAATATACTAGAATTACTCGAGGCAATGCTCAACAGATTCAATTGCGAATCCGCAGCATAACGTTATTTTTAACTATTCGCTCTCTATGGTCTGGGATGGCAAAACCTCTTGATCCTCCTGACCCTTTACATTAATGGCCCCAAATTAATAGATGTATGGACCCTTATGGAAGGAGACAGCGCGGCAGACCTTGTCTGCGATGGAGGGATGGCGTAGACCAGGACGCCCAGAGCCTGGGAGTGCTAAACTGGATGACATCGGCTCGAAATCGGGACCGGTGGAGAGATTTGTTAAATAAGGCCAAGACCGGATCCCGGTTGTAGTGCCGATGATGATGATGATGGACCCTTAGGGTTCTAGGCCTAGGCGACATTCTATTCATTCATGGACTCGTCTCCGACTGAACCTATCTCCTTGAATCAATTCTCCTCAACACATGTCCTGGAAACATGCAAAATCTCCCATATTGTCCCACTAAACTTAACCTTAACTTGCATCGCTACGTTCCCAACTTATCTGCACTTTCCGGTTAATATATTCTACGGGAAACGGTTTAGAAAAATTTTGGGTGTATTCACCAATCACACCTCGAGGACATCGGATCGGATGGTCGAACGTGGAAGGAGAGCGCACAGGACAGGGAACAATGGCGGACTCGAGTCGGTGAGGTCATGAACTTTCGGGTTCCTACAGGCCAATAAATAGGATAGAATTCACCAAGTTCAGTTGACCCGCGATTCTGATAACCTGTAGAAAACAACAAGACGAGCTTATATTCAACGGCAGGATTAAACAGTTAATGCCTTGGTTCCCATTGAATTTTGCTGCGCATTTCTCCGTCCTGTCGAATACGTACAGGATCTGATCAAATACGCAAATTGGAATCTAGTTTAAGACGAGGCGGGTTCAGTAAACACGAATACGATCCTTATTGTGATGTAAATCTGAAAGCGGGAATAATTTGCTCTAGATACACAAAGTCTGGCGTTGATAAAACGAACACACAATGAAGTACACATGTAAAGTTTCGAAAAAAATGTTGTTATTCGTCGTAACATTGTTAAAAGCTATACGCAAATCTTCATAAGTGTTGGTAGATGTTAACCCATGTAAAACATAGTACTCTATCGCTGCTTTCGTAACGCAGATATTACTAAATTTTAGAAGCGAAATCTTAAAAGTGTTCTTTATATGTTCACCACGAATTTATCCTTCATTTAGGTGCATATCACAAGGGGGCGCAAAAGCTACGTAATCGTTTTTATTAATTAATTATTGGGTTATTGTTATATTATTACTATTCATTTTTTTTATACCAAACAAATGAGGGTTCTGCTATCACTAAACTATTCAATACACATCCTTCTATTCAGAGTTGATTCTGGTAAAGAATTTCGATTCATCTAATATTTGGATCTATTATAACATGAGGACAATGAATGCTGACGAGTACTGCCATTCATTTTGTTTAAATTCTTTATTTCAAAGTCTAAATCTAAATAACCTTTTATGTCTAAGATCAGATTGTTAACTCTAAACTAAAATTTTAATAAACTATACAAGGCATCAAGGAAAGTTTGAAAACTATTAAATTTATTTTTAATTTCTTTTCAGAGGACGAGTGACAAGGAAGTCGATTTTTAATTTACAGGTAAGCATTTTGTTTATTCGAAATATAATAAACCTTGTGAATTATTTTTACTTTATTACTTTATATTATATATAAAAACGTTCTTTTAGTGCCAGAAAAGGGTTTACGTGAAACCTAAGAAGTTTGTTTTCTAGTTATTTGGGTTTAAGAAATAGAAGGCTCTTTAAAATTTATATTCATTATAATTTATTCAATAATTAATTCAAGGGTATTGGCCACAATTGTTTTAGATTTATATTCAAGATAAATGTGGTTACATATATGTTGAACCTTACAGAAATTGGTTTTAAATTACGAAGTCGCTGCCTGTAGAGTATTGCTGCTTTCCTTCTGTCGTTCTATTATATATATAAAATAGTTTTCTCCGGGTAACAAAGTATTTTCTATGTATAGTTTTGGACAAAAAAAAAACTTTAACATAGAACCACAATAAAGAAGCACACTAAAAACGAAGAAACTCTAGTACTTGCAAATTTAGAACTTTAAAAGAAACGTTCAAAAGAATCTAAAAGGCATTTTAAAATACCAGCATTCCATTTTGAACCTATACGGTCAGGAGGTTGGCGAGTGGCAGCTATTAGCTGCAAACAACTTCTTGTTGCATTTCCGAAAGAACTTCATTGAGTTGATAGTACTGTAAACGGAAACAGACCAAACGATTATGGGTCTAGTAGTGAGAAAGTGATCCTTTGATTTTAAAAATACTTTGACGAGGCGTAGTTATTATTAACGGTGTTGCGTATCTACCACTGTAGTCACGCATGCGCCATCATAACTAATATTTCTTATAGTAGTCTCCTCTTAATTCAATACATTTTGTCTAAGCGTTTCCAGTCAGCATTTCATGTTATCAGAAATCTCCAGTGATATGTGGGATGATTCATTTATAGGTACTTTTTCAAGAACAAATAAAAAAATGCAATTTTATAATCACCATCATCATCGGCACTACAACCGGGATCCGGTCTTGGTCTTACTTAACAAATCTGTCCACCGGTTCCGATTTCGAGCCGATGTCGTCCAGTTTGGCATTCCCAGGCTCTGGGCGTCCTGGTCTACGCCATCCCTCCATCACAGACAAGGTCTGCCGCGCTTTCTCCTTCCATACATCCTGCCACAAAGGACTTTCCGAACAGACTCCACTTCGCTCATTCGAGCTAGGTGTCCCGCCCACCGGATTCTACCGAGCTTACTTTTTCTTATAACATTAGCTTCAAGGTAGATCGCGTACAACTCATGGTTGTAGCATCTACGCAATCGTCCACCCTCACATACGGGGTCAACAATTCTCCTTAAGACTTTCCTCTCGAACGCGGTTAAGAGTTCAGAGTGACTTTTATTAAGCACCCAGGTCTCGGATCCATACATGAGTACTGGTAAGACCATGGTCCTGTACAGTAGTAGCTTGGATGTTCTGGATAAATTTCGGGATTTAAAGAGCCTTGATAGACCATAGTAGGCTTTGTTGGATTTAATCAGCCGTTCGCGTATTTCTTCTTCCATATTGTTATCGGCTGATACTATTGACCCAAGGTAGTTAAAGGATTGTACTACTTCAAATTCGTGCTCCGCTACCCTGATAGTTTGACCTACGTTAGGTCTTCTCTTCGCAGAAGTTGCCACCATGTACTTGGTTTTTCCCTCATTAATGTGCAGTCCCAGTTTTGTGCCGCCTGCTCGATCTGGGTGAAGGATGATGTCGATGTCATCTGCGTAGGCAAGTATCTGGCTGGACTTGCTGACAATAGTCCCTCTTGTTGTAACGCCAGAGTCACGGATTGCTTTCTCCAACGCCAGGTTGAACAGGAGGTAGGCTAGACCGTCCCCTTGTGGGAGTCCGTTAAGGGTGTTTATTGGTTTGGACAGCAATCCCACTGGTTTTACTTGACTAGTTACGTTGGTCATGGTCAACCTACAACGTCGTATCAATTTGTTTGGAATGTCGGACTCTCTCATGGCATTATATAGTTCTACCCCGGCTATGCGGTCTATAAATAGATGATATAATGGAATCTTAAATTCCATTCACTTCCATCGCCTGCCTAAGGGTGAATATCTGATCAATCGCTGATTTGCCTGGTATGAAGCCACACTGATATTGAGCAATGATGACTTTAGTGTATGGGGCTATGCGATCTTGAAGGATAGTGGAGAGCATCTTATGGGCGGTACTCAGCAATGTTATACCCTTATAGTTGCTGCACACTGTGATATCTCCCTTCTTACGTATGAGGCACATTATTCCACGACGCCAATGTTCCGGCATATCCTTTTGCTCCCATACGTGCACCACGATCTCATGAATTGCGTGATGTAACGCTGTCCCTCCTTGTTTGATTAGCTCAGCTGGTATGCCATCAGCTTCGGGGGCCTTATTTGATTTGAGCTGTTTTATGACTTTTAATGTTTCTTCAATGCTTGGTGACGGCAGCATTTGGTCTTGATTTTGCATTGGTGGAGCCTGCAATTCTTCTGTGAGCTGACCATTTAGCAATTCATTGGAGTGCACTTTCCATCGGTCCAGAATGCCTCCAGGATCGGTGATCAGATTACCCTTTTTATCCTTGCAGTAAGTGCAGCGTGGTATGTACCGCGCCATACTTCGGATCATTTGGTAGAACTTCCGTGTCTAGTGCGGACCTCGCTCTCTACTTTTGTCTGTGGAGTATTTTCAGTATCCATGATAAAATCTGTAAAACAGACAGAGGTCACCTACGCGCCTTCGGTGTGATAGCCACAGTTCACCTGACGTCAGCGCCGAGACCCCGATCAAGCGGATCCCTCGTCTCTGTATGCTCTCAAGTAGGTTAAGGGTATGCTTAGGAGCAGAGCTCCTACCATGAGAGCAATATTCTAACGCGTGTCTAATTTGAGAATTATACAGAAGTAGAAGTTCGCGCGGAGTAAAATATTTCTTGGCTCTAAAAAGATAACTCAGTTTTCCAGAGGCTGGCCTGGTGATGATCGACGCGTGTATGGCACGATACATTCCCACAGACCGTGGCGCCGAGCAATTTCATGCTTTCCCCAGATGCGAGGTGCTGGCCATTCATCATCATCTGCGGAAACGATGATCCACTTTTCTTTGTGAATTATGTAAATTGTCTCTTCGTTGCATTGAAGTCGACGAGATTGCGGTTTCCCCATTGTAGGACCTTATCCAAATCCCGTTCCAGAGAGTGGATCTGGCTACTTTTCAGCGGATGCGATATTGATGCACTAATCGGCCGGTAACTCGAAAAAGAGGAAATAAGTGTGCTGATATTCGCAAAACTGAACACTTCGTTATCCGTAGACTCCAACAAATCATTTATGAAGCAAAAACAAAGTTGGAGCTAAAATAGAAACTCGGGGCACCCCGGAATTAACAGGAAACAGATCCGAACACTCGCCGTCCGTAACAACCCGGATAGACTGATTTTCGGGGAAGCTCCTCATCTAGTCGCAAAGTCCATACGAACGAAGTTTGCTCTGCAATGTCCTGTGTCAGACGGGGTCAAAAGCAATGGGAATATCCAATGCGACCACCCTTGACTCACCATGCCCCCCAAACGGAGATGTCCATATATCGGTTATAAGGGTCAAAAGGTCTCCCATAGACCGCCTGACGCGGAATCCGTATTGACCTGGGAGATATTCAATGCGACCGCTCTTGACTCACCATGTCCCTCAATCGCAGATGTCCATATATCGGTTATAAGGGTCAAAAGGTCTCCTGTAGACCGCCTGTCACTGAATCCGATCATTTAGAAATCCGTTGCACCCCAAATACTTTGATGACCTTTTCCATCACCTTAGATAACGGTACAGTAATGGTATCGGTCGGTAATTTTGTGGGAGACACTTTTGTCCGCTCTTTGGGATTGGCTGAACTCAAGCGATTTTCTAGCAGGTAGGAAATGTCCTTCGTGCATAAGATAAGCGAAAGAGTCTGCCAAAAACCGGCGATTATTCTCGAACACAGTTCATAAGGACTATTGCTGATATTCCATCCGGGCCGATTGCCGTATTGGCGATCATTCAGAAGTCCTGTTAAGTTCTGTGATGTGCCGTGGTGTGAATGGACTGTAATTTCTTTTCCGATTATGGACTGATACAAAATTCCAAAAGCAAATTAATAAGTCCGAATATCAACCTAAAAAATATGTTATTTCCCTTTGACGATAATTCACTACTTATCTCTATTCCTTTCTAATGACGGTGTTCGGTTATTCCACACAAATGCCGGTTGTTGAACGCTGACGGTGTCAGGTTCCGTGAGGCCTGTTGTTAAGGGTGGTGATCTTCCTGAATGCTGTTCCGTAAACGTAGCGGTTAGTATTTTGTCCAGTTGGTCGCGTTGAAATTCACAACTAAACGTTGTCGTCTCGTGCTTGCAGCGAGTGGTCGCTGACTTGGTTGACAATACAACTTCTTGATGTAGAATTGATAATCACCACTTGAATCAATGAGTCCTATCCTGGTTTTAGGTGTAAGTAGTCCGTAAATGAACCAGTGGCGGTCTCCTCTGGATTACTATATCTGCGGCGGTGTTGGTGCGAAAGCGAGCGCTCACGACACCCAGAAACTTGGAATATTTTTTTTTTTTCTTCGTCGGGGGCGACTAAACGATTCAGCACTGATTAGTTAGTTTTAGTTTGTTGAACAACCTCTGTTAAATGAATTTGTGCTTATTACTCCCGAAAAGCAACGACAGAGGCCATACAAATCCGCAGTAATTTGCGAAATCACTTTTTAACCACCGACACCTCTTTTGTCTTTTTCGATCTCCGTTTTCATTCGAGTTATTTTGATTTGTCGTCTTCGCTCGCCGCTTACTTCCCTTGTTGCTTGTTTTCGAACCCTTATCAGCCCATCAAACCAGTTCTTTTGTCATTATATAGATTTAAGATTATAGTTGTAAAAGAATTGCTGTCCTAAAACCCTTAAATACTAGTTTTAAAATATACCATATATGTAATTATCTACCTAATAAAAACTGAATTGAATTGAATTGAAAAAAAAAACCAGTACTCCTCTTCTTTCCAGGGCTTTTGGTGTTCCAGGTGTTTTTCGAGCAAGAGCAGTACTGTTGCACTGTTCCCTTGAATTCGCCCCACTAGTTCTTGTATCACAGCTCGATGTAATCAAAATTGAGCAAATCGGTTGTGACACAAGCTAACACCTCTAGTGTCAAAAGTATTACAATGAATACTCTTGTCATCACCTGTTGCATACTGTAACAAGTCTGTTGCATTCCAAATATGTAATTAACTCGGCGTTGATGACCTTTTCCATCACCTTAGATAACGGTACAGTAATGCTATTGGCCGGTAATTTTTTGGGAGAAACTTTTTCCCCGTCTTTGCGATTTGTTGAACTCCAGCCGTGCATAAGATAACTGGAAGAGCCTGGCAAGAACCGGCGTCAGTTCTGGAGCACAGTTCCTAAGAACTACAGCTAGTATTCCATCCAGGTCGGTTGCCTTCCTACAGTCCAGTCCACGTAGAATGCCTTGAATAGTACACGGACGGAGCCTCACATCCCGCATCAAGGACAATACTGGCCCGACCACAGGTGGAAAATGAATTCCCGAACACATTAGCTTTATCTTTTGAAGTTGTGACTAACGTCCAGCTGTCCTTCACTAACGGAGGAAAAGAGGAGGAAGCGAAGTTACTATTGACAACCCTTGCCATTGACCGGAAGGAACACGAACCAGTTGGGCACTCAAGGAGTTTATTGGTCACTCTGTCGTTGTAAGCCTTCTTCGCGGTATCAATCGCCTGGTTGCACGCATTTCTGATTCTAACAAAATTCGTTCTGTTAACCCGGTGGGATTGGAGCGCCACTGTTTAAAAGCTTTATTTTTTGCCACTGTAATCTGCTCGTATTTTTTTATCAAACCAAGGTTTATCGGATGAACTTCGCTTGATAGAATGCAGAATGTAGGTCACCATCCCGAGAAGAATAATCTCTGTTACCGACTCCGCGCATGCGTTAACATGGGGGTCTCCGAAGCACACCTCCGACCAAGGAAAGGATGCGAAGAAATCTCACAAATCGTCCCAGTTAGCAGCTACATACCCCCTATACATGCTTAGGTCGTTTATTCGCTTGAAATTCAAGTGGTTGCGCGGCCGATACCGAGTAGTTATCTGAGTTTTCCGGTGGCGCAGAGACCTTACGGTATAAATACTCAGTTCGGATGTCAAAAATAGATTCAGGGTGTTCGCATAATCACCTCGGACATCCGCCACTCGCGTACGTTTCTCCACAAGTTGAGTCAAATTACGACTATCAGTGAACATCTCCGCCAGTCTCCCAGCCCCGTTGGTTCTGTTTGAATGTACTAACCAGCCGAAAATGTGTACATTAAAATCGCCAAGGACGACAATTTCAGAAGCTGGGAAGTTGATCTGGATCCAGTCGACGTACTATATTGAAACGTAGGCTCTCTGAATCCTCAGAGATCATCACTATCATGGAGAATTCGTTTATCCCTGGCACCAAGGAAAGCGTGGTAAATAATATACATGTTTGTCCTGAATAATGCCTTTTCTATCCAAGTAGGGAAACGCTTCTGGGGGAGAACCCATTCTGGAGAGTACTCTGCCTATACATATCATTGGGATCTAGTGTTTCTACTATGGCCATAGCATGACATA
This sequence comes from Microdon myrmicae, assembly GCA_963931805.1. Classification (NCBI taxonomy): domain Eukaryota; kingdom Metazoa; phylum Arthropoda; class Insecta; order Diptera; family Syrphidae; genus Microdon; species Microdon myrmicae. The sequence continues at coordinate 180,309,654 of OZ007497.1, read as the reverse complement.
GCTGCCAACGTACGAAACTTAGTTTAGTATATTATGTTGCTCCCCGAATCATATAGCCTAGTTTCGATTGTATACGGGATCGAGTTGTCATGTTTTCGCTATGAATGGTGCTACTTTCGAAGTTATACGACAACCCTCCAAACTTTTAGAATCGCTTTCCGAAACGACGAACATAGAGACAGCAAAAATGACGTTCGTTTGGTCCGAAATGTTTTTGGATTGTGGATTACATGGTAATGCAAAAAAAGGGTTTGAAAATTTCGTGGTGTGGTAGAAAATTCGTGGGGATTTCTTAAAAAAATGTTGATTGTCTCACTACAATTTTCATTGCGGCGTTTCTCGTAATTTGTTAAAAAATTATTTAAATATAAGCGCTTAAACGAATTATTGGAAAGAAATTGGAAAAATGTTGACCTTTATGTTGGGTTTTGTGGTAACCATAAAGCAGTAACATGAGTATCTGTTATAGACGGTAATTCCTGCACCACAGGGGATATGCCACTCACAACCCATCCCATTTAAAAAGCCAAGCTGAATGGTATCGTTTCCCAAAGAATAGTATGGGATTATGATAAAGTCTTCAGGGACGGTCTAAGCGTCTTGTGGCGACTCCAACAGAGTACGCACATGGATGCACAATGAAGAATTTAGCACAAACAATGAATCGAAAAAATCATAAGCGGCGCATACCAGAACATTAACGTAACAATCACAGCTTGTGCATCGGATTAAGACACTCTCACGTAACACGCGGCCTTGAACTGATGCATTCGTGCTTTGGATTCGAATCATGTTCTTTACTGCTTCTTCTGGAGCAATGACAGTTAAAATGTTCGGTATTCATTGTTAGCAACGATATTGCTAGTGTACCTGAAACTCTTTCTACGAGCGCTTCTTCTGCGCTCGACTCGTAATTAAAATGGCCGTTTAACGAAAGCTACTTAACTCGTACGGTGTTTTGATGTTTGAAGGCACCTGGAAATCTCCCTTTTCCGCGCGTGTTAAGGGTGTCAGTGACATCATAGATAAAGATGAGGTACATGAGGTCATTGATGCACTCAAACCAAGAAACGCTATCCGTTTCTAAACCCGGATAACCCATGAGAACGATAATGCAATTAATTGCACATTTCGGCATGACCAATAAACCACAAAACGTAATTAAATGCACATTTCGGCACAATCGATAAACATCGGTAAAATAAGTAATTCCACGGAAAATTAACTAGGTCAGTTCGCAATTGCGGATGTTGAACTGTGGCGCAAATCGATGAAGGCATATCGGCTGACGCCGCAATTCACCGCAATTGCAAATTAAAATCGAACATCAGAAATTAGGTCATTGCAAATCGAAATTGCATTATCGTCATCGGTAGGTGTTGACCCCGAGGTGACGAGAAGAGGAAAAACCAAGTTAGGAGGCAGTCGGAAACTGGTCGTAAAAGTGGAAGTTGGGTAATAAGTCTAGAATGAAATAAAAGTGCGGAGTGAGTCCAGGAGAGAATTATAGAGAGTTTAAGGAGAAAGAAAAAAGTGCTAACCAATGTAAGCAGTTAAACGAATAACGTAAAATACCAGATGGTTACTGTGAAAAACGTGTCGATAGATCAAGGAATAAGAAGAGAATGTTAATTAATGTAAATAGAAAAACTAGTAAAGTGGATTTCAAACCGCTTCTAAGAGAAATTTGTGAATAGAATTAAGAAAAAGAAGTGAACATTAATTGTGACAAACAGAAAGACGAACAGTAGTACTACAGTAGTAGTAGATTTAAGAAAAAGAAGTGAATATTAACTAAAATAAATAGAAAGACGAACAGAGTGAATGTCAAACCATTATGCAGAGAAAAGTGAGAGTAGACTAAAGAGAACGAAATAAATGCTAATCGGTGTAATCAGTAAGGCGGATAAAGTGAGTCTCGAAACCTTTACGTAGAGAAGAATTGTGAATACACTTAAGAAATAGAAATAAGTGTTAACTGAATGAAACAGAAAGACGAATGACTAGAAGAGTTACTACAAATAAAAGAAACAATAAAAGTGACAAAAAAAAAAAAAAAAAAAAAAAAAAACAAAGAGTGACTACGAGTTTTGATTTCCTAGGATTCTTTATTTTGCGTTAATGGAAGATTGGGTCGACATTCACCACGAGTCGTGATTCTCGCTTTTCAACTAGAACTCAAAGACTATAACTATATAAAATTAAGAAACGATATTTGTTCTTATGACATTCTTTCAGGCATTCACCACCATTATACTATTTCCTTTTCATATTTTTCCCCATTTCGTTGACATTTAAAGGTATTATTTATTAAAAAAAAAACAGTCCTTCCAATCTAACACTGGAGGAAATACCATAAAATTTAAGTAGACCTATGCATGTTTTTTAATCACTGTTTAAAAACTCAAGCGTTTGATTTTCAAACAATATTAAACGGCCTATCATATAGCACAGAGTCAGCTTCTAACCCGCCACACATAATCAATATTTATTTTGAAGAAATGATTCCAGCGTCTCCCACCTGAACCAACATAATTTATCTCCACAACAAATAATTGCTATCCATCACGTTTCCTTTCCCTATCACGACTCAGCGACCGACAAACTCTATCTCAGTAGTCGTCCTTCTTTCCTCTCATTAATCGGCTTTATCTGAGAACTAATCCCAGTTAGTTTTTTCTTTGCATTTACGACAGAAAAATAAAGACAAACAAAACAATTATACAACATCTCAAAGCAAAAGGATATTTATTTGTACAGATACACTGTCCTGATTCCTAATCCGACAGCTAATTTCAGTCCCTCCCAGGAGGGTGTGTGTACACGGTTCAATGCATTAGCAGTGATTAAGAAGGCTCCAAACAAGTTCGCATTAAAATAAAAGTATCCCTCTAGACTTAGATTAGTATGATGGTTGATGGAAACTTTTTCCTATTAGCTGCGGTTATGAAATTAATGGGCTCAAGGCAACTAATGGAAACAGTGATGTCTTAGTTGTTGTTTGTTCTCGTCGCTAGCTGGCGCTGGTGTCGGTTGCGTTGTGTTATCTCTGTCAATTTTTCTATACTCCACTTCAACCTAAATGAGTCTATTAATTAATGGGTTCGTCAAGAGGCAACTCATGCTTCTCGCACACTTCGATGAACCCAAAAGGGAAGGTCTTTAGATGGCTACATTTGTAATTTAGTAAACAACCGCCTACCGGATATCCACCTATTCAGCTGGATAGTTAAGATGATGAAAAACGTAGTAGCTTCGTAAACTTTTAACCTAAGTTTTGTGTATATAAATAGCTCGCGGTAATAAATGAACGAAATTTATGCAAGGGAAGGACGGGCCTAATAGGTCATTATTTTGTATTGTTGCTGTTATCCATTATGGTTTTTGGTACTTGCCCAAGCGTTGAGGAAAGTTATGCGGATGTATACCGGAGGTTGAATTTATATCGTGGCTGACACGTTACATCAATCACTATATTCTACTCTACACAGATGTTAATGTTACTTTTACAATTCTTAGCCGTCTTTGAGTCTATGGAACAATTGCCTTTAAAATGCTGTTCCCACTAAAGGGAATTGTGTTTTATACACCATGACTAGTAGTTTGCCCTTTTTCGTGCTTCATTGGGGAAAAGCGTTCTTTGTTTATCTAAGAGATTTCTGTGTTGAACGATTCGCGGTTGACTTCGGCACTTTCGTTTTGTTTTACTTAGAAATTCTCAAAAATTAGTATTGACGGAGATAATACTGCCTATAAGCCTTCCAATCCCTAACGAAAAACAAGTTCTTCTTATTGTCATTACAAAAACATTATTATAGGAATGCTTACCAAGTTCACGAAATCCTTCTTGTATCATTCATAAACTGTCAATATTAATACCAATATAATTACGTACTATTCTCGAAATCAGAATGTTGGGATAAGTACAAGACATCTCAGAAGTATTTCTCCAAATTAGAATTCCTTAATGAAAGAGATGATGGATCAATATTTATATGAATTATAACTTACACAAACCATTATCCAGATGAGTCCACATTTTTATCAGTATTTACATGAAGCAACATTTACACAAATCATGCTTCACATGAATATCAATATTTACATTTTATCATTATTTAAATGAATCAATATTTTTATTAATATTGGATTCTACCACATGAAATGTCCGATTTTCGCCCAGTTGGAAACAAGAAGTTCTCGAGTGAACATCTGTGCCAGAACGTTCAATTTTCTTTTTTTATGAAGTAAAGTGGTACGTGTACTTGACGTGTGAGAATCTTAGGGTTCGTTACAAATACAGTTATTTTTTGTCTTGGAATTTTTTACCACCCTGTCGGCAGTTCAAATTCGAACCCTCTTCCTTTATGAATTTAAAATGAAACATAATGCGTCATTAGCAATGAAAAACATTAATGACGCATTTGAGGATGTACTTGTGAACGCACGCACCAAACGACGTTGGTTTGGAAAGTTCCGTTTGGGAGATTTCAGTCTCTAAAACGAACCACGTGGGAAGCCAGAAACGTTAGTTGACGACGATATTTTAAGAGCAACGGTGGTTGCGGACCCAACGAAATCGGTACGGAAGATTGCACAACATGGGAATAACCCCAATGACAATAATTCGACACCTTTTTTCTCATAGGAAAGGTAAAGAAACTCGATAAGTGGAATTTTGCGGATTCGCAACTAAATACAGCGGGGAGAATCTAGTACGTTCACCGTCTAGTACACTCCCTGACCAGCATACACACCACAGGGGCTGTCGGCCGCCAGCAGACAATGCGTCATCGCCTAGGGACGCCACCGGATTTTCACCCATACAAATGTGACCAACGGTTCTTCAGTCTCTGCCAACTCTTCGTCGGGAGGCACTGCCACCTTTTCAACTTACCCCCAAATCTTCCCGCCCTAAAGCTTCAGTTACCTTACCATTTGTCGCTTATGCAAGCACATTAACTCTCCCAAGCATTCTACCACCGATTTCATCATCTTTCGATTATGCAAATCGCATCCAACACCGCAGGCATTTTCCTCACCAAGGAGATTTATTTTCATTTTTCATTTTTAAAACATTTTTTTATTTTATTTTTATCTTCTTAGTTTCTAAATTACATGCTAGTCAAAAAATGCTTAAATTCTAGCTTAATTATCTAATATTATAACTTACTGGTCCTACGCAGACGCTCTAAGCTAAACATTACATAACGACTGCATAATTTGCCTTTCGGCGACAGAATTTTGTTTGTGGGAGTACTTATAATAATTTAAATGACAAAGAAAAATTTTGAAAACTTTGTGTCGACATTTTTTTTTTGTTTTTTTTTCTTAAAATTTAACCTACTTTTTTTCTTTTTTTGATATAATTTTATTTAAAAAGCTTAACTTAACTTAACTTAAATCTTATACTACCTTAATTCTAGAAAAGCTAAGTCTATGTAAGCTGGCCGATAGTACTGCTATTCTTTACCGACTTTGGTGTTCAGGTCTTTATATGCCATTCAACCACCAGAACTCTTGACGCTGTCTAATACTATCGTCCCGGTCTCTGTGGGAGATAGCCCTACTGAAGCGTAGGAGCTCTTCTTCGGTGCGCGTTACTTCCCGGTCGTAGCACAATCGCCCGTTTACGGATGATCTACTTACATGATAGATCAGCGGAATTCCGGATCTATCCTGTATAAGCCCTTTCATGTCCAAGTCAAGGAACGCCTCTGGTGGAACAAAGCCGTTGCGACGCACGCTCTCATAGTACAGAGTGTTTGGATAATAGGCCCCGAAAATTAGGTCATTGGACGAGCTTATTGCTCTCGGAATATGTCCTCTGATTAATTTAATCATAAAATTATCCACCCTATTTATGTACGCTTCATTATATAAAGTCTCATTTGAATAATACTTTTTATAGTCCGATTCCGGTGTCCGATATAATCTGAGACAACTTCTGAGACACTTTCTTTCGAATACCCGAATCTTTTCCATCAAATTTGAACCTATGTTAAACCATACTGGACAACCATATATGTGTATTGGCCTGTTTAGCGTCATGTAGCATATGACTTTTACCCTGCTGTCAAGTTGGCTACTGTGAAATAGCCTCCTTGTCATAGCAAACGTTTTTCTAGCCTTGACCAGAGCAGCCTCTACATGTCTGTTGAAATACAGATATTGGTCTAGCCAGATGCCAAGGTATTTAACTAAACTCTTGGTTTCCAGTTTATCTCCATGCGGTCCCACGATAACTAGCTTTCGCCAGTTTTTCCTTGTGTCGTTCGTGGCTTTATATAATGGAGTTCTAAATAGGATGGCTTCACATTTCTGAAAGTTGATCTGAAGTTTCCAGTCATCGCAATAGCGCTGCACGTTGTTGAAGTCTCGCCGTATTAAACTATTTATGATCTCAACTTTCAGAGCTGTTCTGTAAATGATGAGATCGTCTGCGTACGCAATAGCCTGTGGAAGTGCATCTAATAAGTCGCTAATGTAAATGTTAAAAAGAATCGAAGAGAGTACCGCGCCCTGTTGCAAGCCATTCTTGATATTATACGTATTATTAGAGGTCACATTACCACTTTTGACCACGAACCTCCTGTCCCTTAACATATCGTAAAGTTCATATAGTAAAGGCTTATGTATGCCATGTCTGACCAGTTTGTAATACAACCCTTCGATCCAGACGGTATCAAAGGCTTTCTCCAAGTCGATCAGACAGGCACCTGTGCATTGGTTCCTACATTTATTCCATTGTATGTCGGAGACCAGTTTAACTGCGGCATGTGTGGTTTCATGACCCGCCCTAAAGCCAAACTGGTTATTTGGAATAATGCTGTTGTCGTCTACCCATTTTACCAGAGCTTTGTTAATGATTTTTTCAAATACTTTACTGATGCTTGGGAGTAAACTTATCGAACGCATGTTCATTGGGTTTGTACAGTCTTTGCCCTTTTTTGGGATGGGCTGAATGATAGCCGTTTTTCAACGCGAGGGATAGTATGCATTATTCAACGCGTTTTAAACAGGACCGTGTATATATCTATTGCCTTTGGGGGCAGGTTCTTGAGTACGATGTTAGGTACTCCATCTATTCCCACTGACTTTTTGCTTCTTAATGAGTCGAAGATACTCTGGATTCCTTCCCTTGTGATTAAAATGCTATTAGCGCCACCATTGGCATAAATCTCAATTGACAGATTATCGTCACTGAATTCGGTAAAACACGGATTTTCCGATTGTCAAAGTGAAATTTCATTTCGGAGGTGCAGGTGATTCAGTAGAATTCTGTCCCCCAGTTCGTGATTTCGGTGAATGCTTTCATTCACCTTGTACATTTCCTGAAAGACAGCTCCCACAGCGTTCACCTTTTCCAAAGGATCTTCGATCACGAAGAGCTCACTATTGAGTATAGCGTTCTCTGTATCTATGCCAATGTTGGTTAGCAGCTGCTTGTTTACCTCAGTACGTGGAATTTGGAGACACTGAATCTCGTTTTGATTATTTCTCCTGAATATTTTATTTATTTGTGGGAACATATTCGGGTTATTAGTTTTTATAGCTCGAATTCTGTTGTTCCAATACAAATTTGTTGCTAATCTATAATTAGCTTTAAGTAATTGTTGGAGGTTTTTTAATTGAAATTTCAGTGATATTATCTCCTGGTCTTGTCTGTCTGTAAACTGTCTGTAGTTGTTTCAGTTTCGATAGCAGTCAGCTCTTTTTCTTGTGGAGTGCGTTTATTGTTGCGTTTCTGTACATGTTAATGTGATCTGTAACTGTTGTTTTGGGGATTGTTTTGTCCATTGTTCGTTTTACGGTTTCGTCCATTGGTTGAATGTATTTGTCGATTTCGTCAATTGACAGGTTTCTGTTTACTGGCAAATTAAAGTCATTAGAAGGAAGTTCTCTTGTTAATGATCTGGTGAACCGCGGCCATCGCATTGCCCCGTAGTTATAGGGTTGCGGGGTCACGAATTCCTCCAGATCAGCGAGCTCGTTTGGAAGCTCTATTACTGCCGTGAATGCGCAGTGGTCGCTGTCGTATTCAATTGTCCGTAAACAGTTTGTGTTTGTGTTGTTGGTGTTAATTAATCTCAGTCGTGAGTCGATTAGCAAGATATCTAAGAACGATCTACGTCTGGGGAACGATGGATATTCCGTAGCTAGCAGGTCAGTTCTATACTCAATATGAAACTGATCTAACCAACCAGCCAACTAGTAGTTTTTATGTCCTATCTTATGTCTCTGGTTTAACTTTGTTTACCCCGCCAGAAGTACATCAGGTTGTTCCTCTTGCAACAGGTTGACAAGATTGGCTCTTCTCTCAGTTGTTATTAGTGAATTTACATTCACGACAAGAGCTTTTATTGATGTTGTGGTTAGAGGGTTTATATCGACTTGTTATTTAGATTGGGGAAATGCGAGTAGATCTCGTTTATTTGACTTTGTAGCTGTGTCATCTGTCTCTGCAGATTGAGCAGGATTGCGAACACGTCTGCTTGCGGTGTTGTTTCAGTCCGCGTGGGAGTATTTGCGGCTACCTGTGATGTAGCCTGATTTGGTGTTCTCCCACCCGACGCAACTTGTGCGTACGACCGCTGTGATGTTACGGGTATTGCTGTTGTACGAGCTGGATCTGTGTTATTTTGCCGAGTCACACTTCTGGGCATTATTTCTCGGAATTTAGGACAGCCTCGATAATTAGCGGGATGCCCCTCATTCCGACACACTGCGCACTTTAGAAGGGCTTTGCCTTCTACCCTTTCTTTTCCCAGAGGACATTCTTCTCCCTTATGGTCCTTTCCGAATTTTAGGCAACGGCGCTGCATTTCACAGTTAGCCGCCGCGTGACCAAACCTTTGGCAGCGGACACATTGCAGGGTGTCTCTGCCTTTTTTTAATTTGTCCCATGTGACCATTTGATGATCCAAGACTGTAATTTTGCTTAGACCACCAATTCTACTGCTGGGTCTTAATTGCACCAAAAAGAAGGGTAGCTTGCGGTTTTCCCTTCTTGCCTTGGATGTGGTGAATAGTTTTACCGCGGTAAACTCGAGATCTTCGTGCTTCAGGTTTTGAAGTATTTCGAGCAGAGCCTCCGGTTCCATAACATGGTCGACACCCTTTAATAGAACCGTTACGCTCTTCGTTTGTTTCGACGTGAACGAGTAAAATTCCGCGGTGGCTCTTTTTAAGACCTCTTTAATTTTGTCGTGGTCTGCCACCGTATATGTTTGAATGGCATGCCTGTTACCCGTTAGTCTTTTAACTGCAAAATTGTTTCCTATGGCTAGCTTACAAAGACTTACCAATTCCCTACAATTGCTTTGCTGCTGCTGTGTTGCTTGCTGTTTTGTTGATCGCTTTTGTGTTGGTAGTTGCTGTTGATGTTGCTGTTGATGCTGCTGATGTTGAGGTTGATGTTGCTGTTGGCCGATTTTTGGCTTTGGGTTTCGTAGTTGTTGCAGGTTTTGTTCTTGTTCGAGCGCCGCTATTTTTTTCTTTCGGCGTCTCTCTTGTAATCGGGCTCTTGCCATCGCAAGTTTCGCCTCCAATTCACTTATCTCTTCCTCTTCATCCTCAGACTCTAAGGATGCAAGAGAAGCGAATGAATTATTTGCCCCATATATGTTAATGTTGGAGGGGATGGGGAGCTCACTGTCCTCCTCCAATTGTTGATCTGTTTTCTCCATTGTCAATTTCGCGGTTTTACTTCGCGTCACAATGGAGTTTTTCGGTGTACCTTTCCGTTTGTGTGTTGTCGCGTTTTTATCTTCCTCCGTGTTCATGCTGGTTCTTTCCAGTTTGTTTTCATTAAAAGAAAACAAAGGCGACCTGCAATACGAACCACGAAGTCGATTTCTTCCGTACGCCGACTCGAACTCGGCTATCGTTGGCTAAGAGTCAGTATACTTTGCACTGGCGCCAAATGATGCTTTGAAAACTCTGTGCTTAACTAGCAATATATTGTGTGTTTTAGTTTTCACTTTTACGAGGTGATATATTTTAATTGTCTTTCTTTGTTTTTGTACCTCACTGAAGTGATTTTGTGAGCACGTTTTTTGTCACTTTTAACATTTGTTTTGTTTGTTTGTTGTTGTTGCACTTTGTTTTAATTGTCACACACGTCACGTCACTGTTTTTCTATTTCGTGGCTTCATTCTCGTTTATCAATTAGATTAATTATATCAATAGGTTGTCCGTTTTTTAAACACACGTTTTGAAACTGAGTATTCACAGAGTGAAAGCCGACGTTTTCGTGATATTAAAACACATTGGTTATGTGATAAACAGCACTTTAGTTAGTAATGTAATTGTATGTTCGTCAATGAAAAAGTGTATTAAATGTCCACAAAACCGAAATAAATGCACGATAAATGAATAAATAGTCTAATGAGTTGATTGCGGTTAATATTTCACGAATTTAATAATAAATTCACTGCGATTGATAAAGATTTACTTAGAGAGCTGAATTGCACGTCTACATCGGATGTTTTATATTGTCTCTCCTCACCAAGGACATTCACGCATTCAATGCGTAATATCGTTTTCCCTGGAAAAATTCGGTACGCTAGTACCGCAAACATCACCAGCATCTCAGCATTGTTCTAAAAAGAAAACATCTCGGTTGCCATGCTAGATAACCGAATTGGATTATAGAAACAATCAGCAAAACCCATGTTTGCCTGCGTTTGCTGTCCCATACGTGCGCGACAGATTTTCATGTTGTACCAGTACTCAGGGCGGCTATTATGCAACCTTCAAAGTAACAGCGCAACTCGCGCCTAGCTGCCACGAGCCGAATTAATTGCCAGTGTTAATACTCACACTGGAATTCGACCCGTGACGCCCTATGAATGCAATACGCAATTAACATGGCTGTAAACACAACCATCATTGTGTAATCATCCCAAACACATCCTAATCCCCAGCGCAATATTTAGACAGCTGCAAACACTTCTTCCAAAGATGCTCTTTCACGAATTTTCATTCCCACGGTTCGACCACCCATGAGCTCGCATCACGAGCAAACAAAGTGATCCGCGCGCAAATGGACACACCCCCGAGATCCACTCCTATTGGTCGCGCCAGCAGGGAAATTGCATTGCCTTTCGCACCACAGCGCCCAACTCACCCCAACCGAAGAGAAAGTAGTTTAGTCGATACGATAGTTGTAATGGGGACGGATGTCCACTGATTCTAGGAGAGTAGCTTTCCTAACTTTAAATCACTGCCAAGTTTATTACCGAATTGGTCCGAATGTCCTGGCGCGCAAACAATTAAACCTTTTTAAGCATTCAATAAATTGTCCCGTGTTAATATAAGAAACCTTATACCGAGTGTCACAAACAATGAAACCTTTGTTAAGCATTCAATAAATTGTTCCGTGTTAATGTAAGAAACCTCACCAAGTGTAACAAACAATAAAATTCCCCATATAACATCAAGCAGTGCCTGGAGTTTTATTTTCTTTGCTGGAACAGTGGCAGTAACCAGTCGGACATCTGGTTTTTTCTGTAAGGATCCTGAGTGTGTCGTAAATTTCCTCGTCAGGAGATCTTAGTCAACCCGTGCCAAAAACGGCACATAACTAAGATAAATCCTACAAGTGCACCAGACTCCCCAAGATAGGATTAATTTACATGCCTTACTAAGTTAAATGAAAATAAAAGTTAGACATTCTTGACCAGTGTAGATAGTTTGTTTGCATGCACGCCAGTTCATATTTGACCAAGTGATTTGCCGAAGAGAGTTATAGCGCATCATATTGGACTCCCTGGTCGCTTCACTTCCCTTGTTTCATTGGTGGCCGTCCCTTCCTACCCTTTCTGAACGAGTCCCAAAAACGACGGCGCGTGGAAATCTGTGCATCACTTATATTAAGAAACCAAACCGAACCGTTTTTGCACCGGATAGTCACCTGTGATGAAAAGTGGGTTCTGTATGACAGCCGTAAGAGACCAAGGCAGTAATTGGATGTGGGTGAAAACCCGAACCACACCCGCAAGCCCAATCTTCGGGTTATGGTGACAATTTGGTAGAGGGGGTGGGAGCGAACATACAGGGCAAAGTCTCTGATTGCTTTAAACCCGGCGAAGGCCAGGACGATCCTTGTTCCTGTTCAATCCAAGTTGACATCTAGTCTCCACGTGACACCACTGGATAGCCACCACTTTGGCACCCGCCAAATAGTGAAACAATGCATCCAGCCGCGTCCTGAGAAAGGTTGGCGCGCGGCTAATAACCTTGCGCGCAAAAAAAATTATTATGGAAAATTTAACAAGCCTCGCATATGGACCGGGTACACGACGACGACCACGGAAACAAAAATGGCTAAACGATTTGAGAATTTTCTCATGGAACGTCCGCTCACTATACAGATCTCGAGCTGCATAGCAGCTAGCAGATGCCCTGCTCGGATATAAGGCTGACATAACAGTATTACAAGAACATAAGATGGACGGGGAGTGGTGTTATTTAAAGAAATGAGTATGATATTTATTACAACTGTCATTCAAAACACCATGTGCTCAGGTTAGGCTTTCTAGTCAGACAAAAACTGAAGCCTGACATTATTGGCTTTAATGCAATAAACGAACGGCTATGCACTACTCTTCGCGTGCGAAGCAAGTTTAAGAACATAAGCCTCATAAACGTTCACGGACCTACACAGGGATCCCCTGACGACAAAAAGGAGGGATACTACGAGAACGTCAAATGAGCCCTCAATGCCTGCCCAAGATACGATGTGAAAATGGTTCTTGGTGATTTGAATGCCAAAATAGGTTCGGAGCCGGTTTTGGGGCACTACGCAGGTTGCCATAGTTTGCGTGAGAACACTAATGACAATGGACTACGAGTCATCGCCGCCACTTCTCGAGCCTGATGATGGCACGAACGTACCGAGGTGCAAACATCGACTCGGATCACTATCTTGTTGGCACAGTTTTCCGAGCGCGGATTGCCTTATGGAGACGTATTGCATCCGCGAATCAGGTTCGAATCAACACGGCTTCCTTACGCAATGAGAATACCAGTAACGCATTTGGTCGTGCGCTAGGACTCGCCCTCGAAGAGATCAACGGTGGGAGAATAAGTCCTGGGACCAGATATCGTATGGGAGCAAGAGGAGATGCCGGAAGATTAACGTCGTGGAATTAATTTAAACTGTGCCATACGTAAGAAGGGATATATCACAGTGTGCAGCAACTATAGGGGTATAACATTGCTGAGTACCGCTTACCTGATACTCCCCACTATCCTACAAGATCGGATATCCCCATAAGCTAAAGTCATCATTGATCAATATCAGTGTGGCTTCAACCCAGGCAAATCAACGATTGATCAGATATTCACCCTTCGGCAGGCGATGGAAATGTCTGGAACTTAAGTTCCCATTATATCATCTAGTCATAGACTTTAAGGCCGCCTACGACAGCATAGCCAAGGTAAAACTATATAATGCCACGAGGGAGTTCGACATTCCAGACAAATTGATACGACTTTGTAGGTTGACCATGACCAACGTAACTAGTCAAGTAAAAATAGCGGGATTGCAGCCCAAACCAATCACATCCTTAATGGACTCCGACAAGGGGACGGTCCGGCCTGCCTCCTCTTCAACCTGGCGTTGGAGAAAGCAATCCGTGATTTGTCACCAAGTCCAGCCAGATACTTGCCTACGCATATGACATTGACATCATCGGTAAATCCGATTCGGCTGTACAGGACTCCTTCACCCAGATCGAACAGGCGGCACCAAAACTGGGACTGCACATTAATGAGGGGAAAACTAAGTACATGGTGGCAACTTCTGCGAAGAGAAGACCTAACCTTGGACAAACTATCAGGGTAGGGGAGCACGAATTTGAATTAGTGCATTCCTTTAACTACCTTGAGTCAATAGTATCAGTTGATAACAATATGGAAGAAGAAATACGCGAATGGCTGATCAAATCCAACAAAGCCTACTATGATCTAACGAGGCTCTTTAAATCCCGAAATTTATCCAGAACATCCAAGCTACTACTGTACAATACCATGGTCTTACCAGAACTCATGTATGGATCCGAGAGCTGGGTGCTTAGTAATACGAACTCTGAATTCCTAGCCACATTCGGTAGGAAGGTCATAAGGAGAATTGTTGACCCCGTATGTGAGCGAGGACGATTCCGGAGACGCTACAACCATTAGTTGTACGCGATCTATCTTAAAGCTAATATTGTAAGAAAAATCAAGCTCGGTAGACTCCGGTGGGTGGGACACCTAGCTCAAATGAGCGAAGGGGAGCCTGCCCGGAAAATCCTTTGTGGCAGGATGTACGGAAGGAGATAACGCGGTAGACCTTATCTGCGATGGAGGGATGGCGTAGACCAGGACATCCAGAGGTTGAAATCCACTCGAAATTAGGGCCGGTGGAGAGACTTGTTAAATAAGGCCAAGACCAGATCCCGGTTGTAGTGCCGATGATGATGATGATGATGACAATTTGGTGGACATCGAAAGGACCAATCCACCTTAACTTTCTTCAAACGATAAACGCTATTAAATGTTGTGAGAAAATCGGGATGCATGCCAAATCGGCTGAACGGTGCAAAAGCTGTCACAGTTGGGATTTGAAATCCTTTCGCAAACACCGTACTCTTGTGACATTTCCCCAACGGACTACCATCTCTTCCGCAATCTGTATTCATTTTGCCGGCAGAAGGTCTTCCGGAACCGAGCAGAAGTCATAAATGCCTTTGAAGATTTTATTGCCTCAAAAAGTCAGCACTTCTACGAAAAAGGAATATTTGGCCTTGTATCACGTTGGAAGAATGTCGTAGATGCCAATGGATCCTATTTTGATTGAATAAAAATTTACGGAAAACTAATATTGGCTTTTAAATGTTTACTATAAAATCGGACATTTCATGTAGTAGAACCTAATATTTACTTGAATATATATATATATTTTATCAATATTTACGTGAGCAGTAATTAAAATACAAATGTTGATGTTTGAAAATATGCGACTATCTTAGTATGTGTAGCTTCCGCGGCGGAAAGGAGATTCAAAATAACATTTTATTGAAAAAGGGAGCCACTCTGTCCAGTTGTTACGCGTCTCAATAGTGAGGGAAGAGCCACTGGGTGGAGAATTAATAGAAGTTTTTCCTTTCTGAATAATTCTGTTTTATTGGTTTATGACTTTTTATTTAATATTTTATTCTTAAGCAAAAGGCCTACTGTTCTTATGTGAGGCCGCGACCTTTTACTCTGATCGATTAACTCTGATCATTTTTTTTGCAACCATCCCTTTTATATTCAAGTTATTGGGACAGAATCGCAAACGATGCAACTAATTCTTCTTCACTTGGCATGATCTGAGATCCGTCATTTACCTTGCCGCAGTTTCACTCATTCGGTGTTGACCCTTAATGAGTGCACGAGTCACTTGCGTTGCTTAATTGCTATCGCCACTTAATTGATCCACTTAAAGTGCAGTGGCCTTGATTCAAAGACTTCGTTTTGCTTAATTGATATTGCCAGTGGCGTTTCATATTATGTATTTGCCTGCCTTTCGTAGGTGTAAGCATTTTGATGAATTCTGTTAAGCGGTATCATGACACCTGGCGTACGGCAACCGTCGTTATCCAGGATTTTTGCAGATGCCGACAGTGTCCTCTTCCAGGTGTGGCGCTTGCTTTTGGATATGCAATATGATGTAAAAAATCTACTCGTAATTAGATACCGCTTTGCTTGGGTAATGACTGAGCGTCATATTTGACTATTATGAGTATTAAGTTAATTGGATTGATGGGAATATTACTCGGAATGGGGTTTATGTAGTGAGCGTAATGGTGTGTTGGATAGAGTTTGGCACCCAACGCTGTTGTTGAAATTGTATTGCTACGGAGTTGCCGATACACTGATTGAATGAATAAGAGACTATCTTTCTGGCTTTACACGCAAATCCCACCCTCCAACTACGTAGTGGCCTGACGTTGTCTTAATGGATCACAACATCTCTCCTGTTGGTCAATTTTGGTCGTTTCTGGTCAATTGCAAGCTTCAAACTGTTTAATGGTTCACAGTAGAGATCATGGTAGAGGATTCCTTTGTTCTACCAATCGCACAGCAGAATCATTGTTGTAACGCGTCTCGCCGTGCTTGCTCAATAGCGAGGGAAAAGCGTGTAGGCAGAGAGTTAAATAAAATAGAAGTATGTTATCTTTTTAAATTTAAATTTATTTATTGATATTTATAGGTGATCTTTACTCTCTGACACATTAATTTAATTCCTATAACGGTTTATTCCCCTGAGTAATTTCTCTGATGGATTACAAACTAACTCTGAGTTATTTTCTTTGCAACCACGCCTTTTATACCTAAATTATTTGATAAAAAACCGCAGACTATGCATTCTACTCTTCTCTACTTGGCATGCCCCGAACGCATGTCATTTACCCTCCCGCTCAGTCGGCTTTGAGTGTAAATGCGCGGCACGAGTTACTTGCTTTGCTAAATTGATATTCGCTTAAACGGTATTTCACTTAATTGATCCACTTAAAGTGCAGTGGCCTTGGTCCAAGCAATTCGTTTCGTCACTTCGAATCATCGGATGGCGTTTTGTTATTATCCATGTGCCTGTTTTTCGTAGGCGTAAGCAGTTAATGGGAACTCCGTTGAATGGCATCATGACACCTGGCGTACGGCAATTGTCGTTATCCAGCATATTTCTAGGCGCCGGCAGTGTCCCATGGCAGGTATGTCGCTTGTTTTTTTATGTGCGATACGATGCAAAAAAGGTACTTGTAATTGTATAGCGTGTAGCTTAATTGGCAAATGACTGCGCGCCACAGGTAGATAATTAAAAATCCTTTGCGATATGGTAAATGCGGTTTATGTAGTGGGTACTGCACCATATGTCCCTCCAAAACTGCTATTTAGTTGCTGTATTTGTTAAGTAGCTAGAAAACCCGCTCGGTTCGTGTGCGATGTAATGGAATCTAGCAATGACGCTCAGGAGTCATAGGTTCGCACTAGAATTGGTGGCGCATATTTTCTCTGTCACTGTTCTACAGATTTTACCACAAACACTGCTCAAGTGAACTGTTTTCCTCCCCGCTAAATATTTGCCCATCAAAATCGTCAATTGTCCACTAGTTCACTTAAACGAATAGGAAACTGTTTTCCTTTCTTTTGTGTTGCTCCGCTATTACAACCTACATTTCTTGTTTCTTCCGCTCACTCTGTGTAGTATAACATAACATTTAGGGGCATCAAATATTCCCTTTTGTCCTCACGTTTTATTAAAAAACGTGTCACTATAAAAGGGCGAATTAAAGGACAACGGTTCTGCGAGATTCTTTATAACATCTGAAAATACCTGGTGGACCAAACAAGTTCACAGCGGGTCCACAAAATCACGTTATAATAAGGTCTTCAGTATAGAAATCATTCTAGAAAAATTACTGAAGACTCTGTTACCAGCATTCCCCATGAAATGTTTGCTTCATTAACTTTCTTGGTTGCGGTCGTCTCTTAGTAGTGTAACGTTACAAATGTTGGTTAATCAATATTGTCAGTGACACAATAAGGCGTAGATGATTGCCCGATCTCGTAATAATCCATGTATACTTAGGTTCCCCTGTTATATCTGCGACAAATTCCGTTTTTAAATAACAAAACTCACACCGCGTCGTAAGATGAAGACGGGCGCATGTTGCTCAGATGAATAACAAGATTTTCTGATCCTTCTATCGTTGGGTATTTTCAAATATGGAATCCCTAATTGCACATTTTCCTAATCCCAATTCTCGCTCTTGGGCACCGTCCATTGTACGAGCTTCGCTTTCAAATCCACCTCGAAGGCCAATTAGAAGTCATCTCAACAGAAGTCAATAGTTTGATTGGTCGAAAGGACGAACAGCCAAGGACAGAAACTCCATTCTAATTAGCCCACAGCAGACCCTTGAGGATATTATCGATTTCTTTTTTCTACGCACACCGAAACGTTGGAGAAAAGTTGCGGGAATTTATGGTCATCACACCTCCCACAACAGGATAATCATGGGGAAAACGTAGACTGGAGCACAAAGAGATAAACTGGAATACAGACGTTACCCGATAGATGCTGTGCTTGACTGAAGTTAATAACGGTAATGAGGACACATATACGACGTGGACTGATGTATTGCATAAGTACTGCTTGAAAAAATCTCAACGTCGCTTCTACGTTGCAAGGAATGAGGCTTCTTGGCAATTGGAGTTGACTTTGTTCGGATGCTAGGCTGGTACAATCGGATAAAACATATTCCAATCCAATTCCAGTTGAGCCGACCAACAGCGATGTCGGATGTAATGTGTATAACATACATATGGCGCATCTCTTCGTGCCCCCCAATTCCGCTCATGGAACATGGCTATCTTTTTGTTAGCATTATTTTAAGCTTCACCTAGAGCCAGAAGCCTGTGGATGCATGGCAGCGAAATCGTGACACACGTTTTATCTTACTCCGAATTGTGTCCCACATGCCTTCTCTAGATTCACTTGTATCCTTCCTTCATCAAGGCCTCCAATATTCGTTGGTAGTTTGCCGCCTTTGCTTCGACATAATAAATTCAGAATCCTATTTTCGTCGATCATAGTGGGCTGCTAGTGGTTCGCTCCTAGAATCGTAGACGTCCATGCTGGTGAACATTCCTTTTCTAAAAATAGAGGATCACACATCGAAAGGCAGCAACAACAGCAACAGCAACATCAACGACAACAGCAATTGCAGTTTTGTGAAATGCAATTACATATCTTCATCGGCTGACTGCGGACACGGCGGTCCCGTCGAATTCTCCATGATAAGGATACCAGTTCTTCAAATTTATTGTTTTTCTCGCGGATTGTTATCTCTGCGTTGCGGGAATTTTATTGCCAATCTTCCAGGAAGAACACAACAGGTTGCCTCTGAGTCAGCCCTAGTAGTCCTGATGTCATAAAACGACACCTTACGAATTATAGGAAGACCTAGTGATATTTAAGAGATTTTTATGGGCCGTTAATAGAAATGGAGATGATTAATGGAGGCATTTGGAGCAACATCGCGATGGGGATATTTATGTCACTTGAGAACGATAAATAGTTGAAAGGGAAGAGGGTGTTATTGGTTGAGTTAGCATTACGAATGTAGTAGGAAACAACCGTAAGTGGAGATTCCAAGTTCAAATGGTGGTTTATGGTTATACTTTTATGGCGACACAATCATAACGAGACTGCGCTGGTATGAAACGATGTCGTTCTGATCCGTATTATCTGGTGTATTACATGCATTTTTATTACCCGCATCATACTGTATCGTTTATTTATTATTTATTTACGTGTCTTAATTCGAGAACTGATATAGTTGGTTAGTTACATATTCGGCTGCGTAAGGGGATTCAGTCTTTCGCAATAGCTCTGCAGCCATCTGTAATTAATTTCGGTAAACAAGCAACAGTTTCGACTCCCAAACAAGTAGTATAGGTTTCTTGAGGACGTCCCCAGAACAAATAAATAAAATATATGATTACTTTATTTATTTTGATTAGCAAACACAAAAGAGAGAATTCTTTTTGTTAATACATTTGATATTTATTCTTTAGATCAATTGCTTTCAACATCTCTCTCTCCCTCTCTAATATCTCAACTGATTTACCGGAAAATTCTCTCGTCAAGTAAATTTCGAGAGCGATAAATCACTTTGTTATTGACTGTAGGACAAGAGAGGACACATTAGTTTTTTAACATTTTTTATTTAAATTATAGGCTAGACAAAAAATGCTTAAATTCTAGCTAAATTATTTTATATTTAACCTACTGGTCTAACGCGGTCGCTCTAAGTTAAACTTTACATGTCTATTGTACAATGTGCTTTCGACAACAGAACTTTGTTTGTTTTTTAATTTTTAATTATGTTTAAGTTAATAACAAAGAAAAACTAAAAAAAAAACGTTGTCAATTTTTTTTTAACTTAAAATTAACGTACATCTTATTTTTGCGGATTCACTGGATGCACCCAGCGAATTCGCAAGTGAACGCAACCAAATCACAAATGACATATTATATTCTGGTTGTCAAGGTGACAAATAAACTGTTATTAATTCTTCGTCAAATCTTCATACAAGCAACCTAGTTCACCGTAAATGCAAATCAATTAAAATCAAGTTAATCAGATAAAATAAAGGAATCATGTATTAAACAATAACCAACACGTTTTCTTGAGGAACGTGAATGAGGATTTTTGCTGGGAATTCTAGGTATTCGGTTCACTTTTCCTCTTAATAACTCAATTGGTTTCAGGCATCAATGTTGCGTACGCCATTGCGTTGATAAATCCAGGGTCTCTTGGTCGTGGACAGCTCCTCGACGTCAGCAATCGAATCCCCGTTCTCCATTTGTGGAAATATTCCCCGACGACATTCCTCGGTCGCCAGAGATCAAAACATGTTGGTCCTTCGAGCCGGATCCAGTCTGTGGATCCAATTCTGTGGAAAAGAATCACATTTTGCCCAGCCTCCAGCCAATCGCAATAAATATCATCTCACCAACGTCAACATTGCTTTTTAAATAACACTCTCGGGTACTAATTAATTTGCTGCTGCACAGCCAATTGGGAGATTGGTGTCTATCCGTGAAAGTGCAACGAAATAGTTTAAATGATGACAGCGATTAATTAATGTTTTATTATCCATCCGGACGAGTGGTTCAGAACAAAACGTTTTCCCGACGACATTCCTCGGTCGGCGGAAAAGTCACATTAACTGTGAGAGTTATAGAGACAACGGACCATAGCGGCAATACGAGAATTTTGATTGTGAATCCATTAGTGGCGCACTAACCGCTGCTCAAAATGCAGCCCCCGTTCAGTTTAAGGACCTGAAGCCACCAGATTAGTGGCGCATGAACCAGCTGCCCCAACGACAGCTACCACTACCGCTGCTCAGAACGCAGCCCCCGACCAGCTTACGGACCTGAAGCAAATTAGTGGCGTATCAACGAGCTGACCAGTGCAGCTACCTACAACTGCCCTGGTTCTCAGGTAAGAGAAACAATTTCACTTATCAATAAATTACCGCCGCCAAATTCGTGGCGCACACAGAAGCTACCCCCTGCAGTTAGGTATCGGCTACCACCGCCCAGTTCCCGGTGCACCTCCAGATCCAGACGTAAGGATCCGCCGCCAAGTTCGCGGCATACTAAAGCGCCCAGCCCAAGGGCCGACCTACGTCAAGGTCGCGGAACACACTGTCCAGACGCAAAGACCCACCGTTGTCAACAACCAGAGAGCGCCCCAATGTCAGATAAGTTTAGAATAACAAAGTATACCATGGCGGAACACCTCATCAGCGCCCAGTTCGGCTCCCAGGAGCGGATGTCCTGTGCTTTCGTCAACCACCCGCAGAGAGGGGCACCAACAGTATTCACGGTGGACCCACGCCAGCACAACCTCCAGATCACATGGGAGGACATCCGACGGAATCATGAGGACATAGAATGCCTTGGCACTCCAGAGATGACCAGCGGCCACCGCTACTTCGTGGACCGATTCATAGATCAAGCCGAAAAGATCTATCTGGACGCGGTCACAAAGTTTGTTGAGGCAAGTTACGCCCTCACAGCCGAACGTCCGCCCGCATACACGACTGATACGGACACCTTGTATCCACCCAACAGTCGGTTGCTGCCATTGATATCGCAATCACCTTGGTGGCCGGGAACTCTTTCCACACATGGCATGCGTATGCCATCTGGCCACAAGCCATCTGACAAACCAAGATATGACGACAGACACCGAAAGTCCAGCCAAGGTAGGTGTTGTCGAAAGTAAGACATCCAAAGGAGGAACGGTCGAGCAGAAACCCGATCCAAAGGCGGTGAAAGAAGTACAAACTGCAGCAGCACGCCTCGCCGCTAAAGCGACGATTGATTTGAGCAAGAAGGCACCAGCAGCTGCCATTGCACCAGCACTAGCTAATAAATATGCCAAGAATTCTGAGGCACCTTGCCCAGGAAAAGAGCCTGCTGCAGAGACACCCGCCAAGCAAGGCAATGATCCACAACTCCCGAGGCTGCTCGAGGCTCAATTCGCGCTCGACCCAGTCTCCCCCATTAAGGCAAACGACCCCGACCAAGGCAATGATGCCCAACGTCCATCCCCTGTGACATCAGCGATCCCCAGTCCGACAGCACATAGACGAGAACCGCACACACTCCCAGTGAGTATGGACCAGCAGGCCGCCGACCAGAGTGCCACCTGCCCACAAATCAAATCAGCCCATGTCCCAATGTTTGGACCAACGCTGAAACACCATCAGAAACCGATGCCGCGCACGTGCAGTGGGGCACAACATCAGATGGCCGTTCCTCGTGGGTTACGAATTTACAACGCCGACCCAGAGGAACTGGTCCACCCGGAACACTGCGCACCAAACACGAACCGCGTATGCACGCATCAAAAGAGCAATGCCCAGCTTGGCGCGCAGAGCTCCCCAGCATCCAAGAATCAACCGCATCCCAGCAGTCGCGATACAGTACTTTCGACTACCATCCATTACGTGGTCATTGATCGTGGGTTGCGACTTTACAACTACAACCCAGATCAAACGGTCAGTTCTGCGACCAAGGGTACCAACCACCGACGACGGACCTCGTGTCGTCACCAATACTGTATTCATCACCAATTTAGGGCGGACGGCTCTATCCAGACATCCGTATCAATAGAAGTCCAAGGACCTGGGCCTCCGTACCCTGGAACAACCGGATTCGCCAAGGATCCATTCGCCCTGTTTTCGGTGACCAACCGAGTCCCAATCAACCAGCACGCATCGCAGTGAAGCACCAGATGCAGTATGCGAATGAGCCCGGGAGGCACTTGGTCCGCACCTGGCAGCTCGCCAGGACCCGCGGACAGTGTCATGGAAACCGACACAACCAACTAAACGCTGCGGCCTCACACGCCAACGGCTGCATCCCGCCGGCCGCTAACTTCGGACGGGCGCCAATAGACGCAGCACTCGTCATCACCACTGGTCTCAATGGAGTGAGACCAATCACCAGCCATCACGTGGTCACTGATCGTGGGTTCCGACCTCACAACTCCAACCCAGATCACATGGCCAGTTCCATCAATTCCGTGACGACCAATAACGGCCTCCAGCAACGAACAGGAGACCATCCTTTCATTGGCGGAGGAACCCCCCGACCAAGCTCCGGGCGGCCGCTGGAACCAGAAGATTCGCCAAGGATTGGCGAAGGCGGGCGGAATGTTGCGGATTCACTAGATGCACCCAGAGAATTCGCAAGTGAACGCAACCAAATCACAAATGACATATTATATTCTGGTTGTCAAGGTGACAAATAAACAAACTCTCTGTTATTCCTTCTTCGTCAAATCTTCATACAAACAACCTAGTTCACCGTAAATGCAAATCAATTAAAATCAATTTAATCAGATAAAATAAAGGAATCATGTATTAAACAATAAACAACACGTTTTCTTCAGGAACGTGGACGAGGATTATTGCTGGGAATTCTAGGTATTCGACTCACTTTTCCTCTTAATAACTCAATTGGTTTCAGGCATCAATGTTGCGTACGCCATTGCGTTGATAAATCCAGGGTCTCGTGGTCGTAGACAGTTCCTCGACGTCAGCAATCGAATCCCCGTTCTCCATTTGTGGAAATATTCCCCGACGACATTCCCCGGTCGGCAGAGATCAAAACATATATATATAATTTTTTGTGTAATTGATTAAAAACCTAGTTTAATATAACTTAAATCCTACTCTCCCCTAATCCTAAAAAAGCTAAATCTGTGTAAGACGGTTGAGGTTGTATTTACTTTACCCACTTTGGTACACAGGCCTTTATTTGTCTTTCAACCACCAAAACTGTTGGTGTTGTTTAATAATGACCTTCTGCCGGAAAAATGAATCTAGATTGCGGAAAAAATGGTAGTCCGTTGGGGAAATGTCAGGAGAGTACGGCGGATGCGGATGAATTTCAAATCCCAACTGCAACAGTTTTTGCACCGTTACTTGTGAGGGATGGCGTCTAGCATTGTCATGCAAAAGGATCGGGCCGTGCCTGTTGACCAACGCAGGTTGTTTTTCAGCCAATTTAGCATGCAATATGTGGATTTCCTCAGTTTTTTCAGCAGTTCAAAAGTTTCGGCTGTATTTTTACCAATATTAAACCACTGTGAAGATGTATTAAACTCCGTTTGATCCATAAAATCAATGAATGTCTTCTAGTTTTTCTCGTATATTTTAAGCTTATATGTAGCGTCTCTAACAGATACATACACAATACACAAGCAACTAGTGAAGAACACCGAACGAAAATCGAATAAGATAATGCATCGGAGCCGTATACCATAGCGATAAAATAACAATTGACATCAGTGGAATATAGTTGAGTTTAAAAATCGAATTCTAAACACGACTAGTATCCTGACGTGTTACGCATTGGTTCAATTTTTGGTGATTCTAACTGTCATAGCGTCAGTTGGAATCACACGTTCTTCACCATCAGTCCAAACGCTATATATAGTATCTATCAATGAATGTATACGATCGTATAGGAAATAAAACTACTACTACTATTACTACAAAATTTAATATTGACCCTTTGAGCTTTATACTTTTTTGACTGATCTACTGTACTGCTTTGAAAAGCCCTACCATCTCCTTCCCCCACACAAACATCCAAATTCCTACACCTAAACTTCGATTCATACAAAACAATTATCTAAATTCAAAATTCGCGATAAACGAATCAAATGTTCAATTATCGCCCTTGCACCCAACTCCCCATAACCCTAAACTCGAGTCCATCGTCCAAGTTCACAAATCCATTATCTCGATCCAGCAAAATTCCGAATCAAATATTCGTTTATCATTCCATATACACCCAACTTCCCATGATCTCCAAACAAAATCAAACGCATGGCAAATTGAGCCGGATGTTCAATTACGATACGTAAACAAAACTCGAATTCCAGGGAATATTTTCATATGCACTGCATTTCTGATAATTCGAATTATTATCTCAAAAACAAACACTTGGCTCCAGTCAAAGTATATAAATCCAGATTTTGCTTTCAATTCGATTTTTTCTCGATGCAAAATCTCGATTCAGTTTGATTTATAAAGGAAGTGCATCGTGATTCCGGGTCTCATCCCACCCATATGCGTACATCGACAGCCCACTGCAACCAACTCGTGTCACCATCTCGACGCAGTCAACAATCGACTTCTTCCTCGTGTCCGCTGAAGTCTACTCAACGCGCTCCCCACAGTATCCTTTCTTTTTCCCTCTGATCGTGGTTCCGTTCACACCTCGAAAAGTCCCCTCCTTCGAACTGCTCTACTCACACAGCCCTGTCCAGAACTTCTCAAAGACTAATTAGAAAAATGTCAATAGAGAAGTCGCCGAAAGTTTTTCTAACTTGCAAATCCCTGAATCATCTAACCTAATGCCTGCTGACATCGATCGAGCAGCCCTAAAAATTTAGCAGACCCTCAAGGATGCCTTCATCAGCAATACACCCATCACCATTCCTCATAATCATTTAGGAGACCCTTTGCCCAGCATCCTAACTAAATTGCTACGCGTCGAAAAACAACTCCACCGAAAACTTCATATAAGATTCTGCCCCTTTATTAAAAGTCAGATACAACTCCTGGCCACCCTAATAAATGAGCATTTAAAAAAGTCCGCGGATCAGACCTATACCTCTACACTTAACAGTATCAAACCCTACCGTGATCTCTTCAAAAACATCAATCGGCTAACTGCTCGGAAGTTTAAACCGCGAATCGATCACTGTTACGGACATCGCGTTCATGTCCTCGCCCAACACCCACTAATTCCCGCAAATTTCCCCTCTCTGCCTGTAAAGGGAACAAAAACCGTCAAGTAGCTAATTTGCATAAACTACTTTATGCAAATTCTACTTGGCAGGAAAATAAAACATAAAGGCGTTGGCGCCGAATAATATAATAAACGTTAACGGCAAAAATAAAAAGTCATTCATTCGGCGTTAAACTATGGAACAGTTGACAACCGACTGCTTCAAGCAATTAAGTAAAAGCCAAATCAGGAAGTTACTCAATCGGTTGCGCATTTACCTAAACAAACTATTCAGCTGCCAGTCAATAACATACAACAATCAACCAACAACAAACTGAACAGGGGAGCACAAAGATCAACGCCCCCTGCAACCTGCCAGCAGCAGAGACCACAGCAACTACAGCGACCGCTCCACGGTCGATCAAGTAAGTCCCCTTTACTTACAAAAATATACTTACCTTTAAATATATTTAAATATATTGCCAATATATTATCATAAATTGTGTGAATATTACATAACATCACCTAATCAACCTACTCAGCAACAATCTTATCCAATCCGGCATGGACATAGCCAATTGCCTCGCTGATTACTTCTCAAAGATCCATCAACAAAATTATTCCCTCTCAGTCCCTAATGTTCCAAACACTGTAAACGAATATATCCCACACAGATAACCCACACTTTATACTCCTTTCATAAGCAAATTTAACAACACAAACAAGGCATCACATCCTTCGGACACCACCACATTTCTAACCACAGATGAATTAATCAAGTTCATAAAATCACGACCCAACAAAAAATCGACCGGTCTAGATGGAATACCACATCTTCTATTTAAAAGACTTCGCCCACCAAACCGACCACCCATTCTCGTCCTTCTTAACCATACCATAAATGCTTCACATTTCCCAGAGAACTGGAAAACTGCGGTAGTAATCCCTGTTTAAAAGTCCGGCAGTTCCAATAACACATCCAACTATCGTCCGATATCTTTATTTAACACTCTAAGCAAATTATTAGAATGTAAGATCTACCAAAACCTTCTCTCGTTTGCCAATGATAACGCTCTCATCACTAATTCTCAGTTTGACTTTCGTGAGCGACACTCCTCTTGCCATGCTCTACTAAAACTTACACACGATGACCATTGGTTTTCCAGACCAGTTGTGAGGTCTAGAAAACCAATGCCCTACCGTATGCATAAGTGGCGGTTCCGCCAAACCCCACGGTTCACCAGTTCCTAAAAACCCCCACAATGTTAACCAATCTGCATAAGCTCTCGCTAATGCAATAGCATTAGCATCTTAAATGCTTCACGCATTACAGAGAACAAATTTGTAATCGAAAAAGCCGCTGGAAAAGAGAATTCTTACCTGCATGCATAACTTCGCATTTAAAATCCCCTATAAGAGTTCTCTCCAAGCTTATCATAAATTCCCTGAAAGCAAATCCATCGATTCATATATAATATAACCGCATAATCAGGAAATATTACCCTTGAGTTGGCTTATCCCAGCTTCATCATGTGTATCATAAATTACCAGACAAACACATTGGCTGGCGACCTACACCCAAGGGACCAAAACAAATACACGCATCTCTTGGCACTAATTAAATCCTACACCATAAGCAAATGGAAATAGGAATTCAATACTTACCCTTACCAGTAATGCCATAAACACCCTTTCCCGGCAATCTAGCCAAAATCCATTAACACCATTTCTTCGATGCGTTGCGTCTAGTTATTTAGCCGCGACGCACATCTCAAACAAAGACCCAATTAGCATCCGAAGAGTTTCGGTTTTGTTTGCTTTACCAGACTCGCATCCCATGAATGCACATTATCCCTTTCTTTGTTTAGAGTCTTTCCCATGGCTCTGATTCATAAAAGAACCAGTATACACACATACATGTGCTCTGTGGCGATCTTCTGTATGAGATCTGTTTGGTTACCCCAAAGAGAGACTTTACGTCTCTCTTGGAACAGGAAATGCATCCTTAATTTAAGAGAGCCAGTTTTACTGACTGAAGTTCTTTCGACAACAATTGAATATCGAGGAGTCGAATTACAGTCGTTGCCGCTCCCGCTCTCCGTCGCGCGGCGGAGAAGCGTAAACATACAAAGTCGTGTTTAGCGTTGCGTTTAAAGTTTAATATGTTTTCCAGACTTTCTGTAACTAATATCAAAAATAAAAAAAAAAGAACCCTTTATCACAAATTCCAACAAGTGTTTAATTTTCCGTGCTGCAGTGCCTGGCAGTTTCCTGAGTGTTTGTTTCATTGTACTTTTGTTTTCCGGTGGACAGTGTTTGGCGGAACTTTCATTAAGTAGACGATGGGGATGGTAGTAGAGCTCGCGTCCATGTTGGTGGCACGACCACCTACCCCACATATCATCATCATCATCATCGGCACTACAACCTGGAACCGGTCTTGGCCTTATTTAGCAAGTCCTGAGGCTTGTTAAATTTTCCATAATGATTTGTTTTTTCCGGGCAAGGTCATTAGTCTTGCGCCAGAGGCTCCCCGACGGGGAATCGAACTACCCCACATATATCTCTCGATATTTTCAAAGCATTTGATTGTGTCTGGATCTCAGGACTTCTTTATAAACTGCACTGCTTATTTGGTCTGAATTCCAACATTACAAATCTCCTAGCATCTTATCATTCTGGTAGGAAATTCATGGTCAGAATAAACTCTTAACTCTCACAAACTCGCAACCTAACCGCGATAGTTCCGCAAGTATCCATTCTCGGACCACTTTTATATCTTCTATACACATCCGACATTCCCCAACCTCCAACTAGTGTTGTAATGCTAAATCGTGCTGATGATACTTTAATTTACTCCAGCAGCAGTTTGTCAAAGCGGCAATAAACCGCGTTAACAACTTCCTCCCGCAGATCTCAGCATACTTAACCAATGGAAAATTCGCCGCAATCCAACCAAAACCCAGCTAACAGTGTTTAAAGGAAAAAACGCTCACTGCACAAACAACACTAAACGTTGCCACAACAAATTTAAACACAAGCTTAATAACACCCTCATAAAACCTGGTCATTCTCAACCCACATCAAAAATTCTCTTCATAAAGCCTCAATACATCGAAACTGCTATCACGTAATATAAAGCTCCGTGTCTATAGAACCATAATCATGCCAATTGTTCTATACGGATGCGAAACATGGGGTCTCACAAAACGGGAAGAAAACGAATTCCGCGTATCATTGGCGGCAAATATGACGAGGAGCCAGGGCAATGGAGGAAACTCCACAACCACGAATTGGAAGAACTATACCGCAAACCTACAATAGTGAGAGTAATCAAGTCGCGAAGATTAAGATGGGCCGGACACGTGGCGCGAATTGGCAACAATAGGTCCGTGCATAGAATTCTTGATGGTAAGCCAACGGGAAAGAGACCGAGAGGACGGCCGCGACGGAGATGGGAGAACAATGTTAGGTTTGACCTCGAGGAGATCGAATCGGATGGTCGAACGTGGAAGGAGAGCGCG
This sequence comes from Microdon myrmicae, assembly GCA_963931805.1. Classification (NCBI taxonomy): domain Eukaryota; kingdom Metazoa; phylum Arthropoda; class Insecta; order Diptera; family Syrphidae; genus Microdon; species Microdon myrmicae. The sequence goes on along the minus strand of OZ007497.1, from coordinate 180,280,266 downwards.
CAGGACAGGGAACAATTGCGGACTCGAGTTGATGAGGTCATGAACTTCCGGGTTCCTAAAGGCCAATAAATAATAATAATAATAAAGCCTCAATACAGCTTAACCTCAGCAGGCGGGTGTTGTGGAAACCGAATGGCCTCTCTCTCAAAGCCAAACAGCTCATCTACAAACAGATAATCAGACCCACTCTTACATATGCCTGCCCATTATGGTACCACATCTCACCCTCCCAAATGGAGAAATTACGAGTTTTTGAACGAAAATGTTTTCGGTTTATCATTGGATTACACCGCAAAACCAACTCATATAGATACCATAGTAACAACAATATTTACAACACCGCAGGCATCGAACAACTGGATAGACGGATCCTAGAATTGTGGATAAATTTCATAGAAAACCTTCGTAACAATCTCAACCTGATAATAACAGACCTACCATCACCCTCCTCCAATATGGGAACTCACTACCGTAATTGTCTCCAAATCAGGACCCTCTTCACCTCGGGTAGACTGGTTAACGATCTAAACGAGGTCGTGTACCACAACACCGAACTGGCACCCAATCAATTCAAGCACAGCAACATCCACCCATTCTCCAAGATTTTAAGTTTTAACACACATCCCAATAGTACGCCCGTACTTCAAGAATATAACTGATCTTATCCCTTACTACCCCCGATCAAAATAAGTTATCCCACATCCACATAAATGAAAATTGTAAATACTATTCTTAAGTCATCAAATTGTCAGTATCATTGCAATATCAAATATTGTAAATTGTAAGTAAGATAAGATTAAGTTAGATTAAGTTATGTTAAGTAGGCGAAGTTAAAATAAACAGGGCTCCTTATTATTATTATTATTATTTACTGGCCTGTAGGAACCCGGAAGTTCATGACCTCACCGACTCCGCTCCGCCATTGTTCCCTGTCCTGTGCGCTCTCCTTCCACGTTCGATCATTCGATCCGACCTCCTCGAGGTCCAATCTAACATTGTCCTCCCATCTCCGTCGCGTCCGTCCTGTCGGTCTCTTCCCCGTTAATTTACCGTCAAGAATTCTATGCACGGTCCTATCATCGCCCATTCGCGCTACCCGTCCGGCCCATCTTAATCTTCGCGACCTGATTACTCTCACTATTGTAGGTTTGCGGTGTAGCTCTTCCAATTCGTGGTTGTGCAGTTTCCTCCATTGTCCTGACTCCTCGTCATATTTACCGCCAAATATACCCCTTAAAACTTTATTCTCGAATACGCGGAATTTGTTCTCTTCCCGTTTTGTGAGAGCCCATGTTTCGCATCCGTATAGAGCAATCGGCATGATTATGGTTCTATAGACACGGAGCTTTATATTACGTGATAGCTTCTCGTCTTTTGTTAATTTCCTTTGACGTTTCGTTTCTGCTCGTCAGTATCGTTCCCAGATATTTAAATTCTTTGACATTTTCAAATATCTTGCCCCTGACGTTTATATGTGTTCTCTGAGGTCCACCTGCTCTCGTCGTAATCATGTATTTCGTTTTGTCTTCATTTATTTCTAGGCCCACCTCTTCTGCTGCTTGCATGATGATTTCACTGTTTTTACTTATAGTTTCGAGATTATCGCCCAAAACGGCGATGTCATCCGCATACGCGAGCACTTGTGTGACCCCGTTCGGGGATGATCCGGTCGTGTTGTCGTCTTGTACCTTTCTGATAACATACTCGAGGACAGGGTTAAAAAGGCATGGTGAGAGGCCATTCCCTTGTTTTAGTCCGTCCCGGATTTCAAATGGTTCTGAGAGGTGGTTTTCTATTCTAATTCGCCCTTTGTTTTCGTTCATGCAGATTTGAATGCGGGGCAGCATATTTTTTCGGGATCCCCAGCTCAACCACAATATGGTAGAGTCGTTGCCTTGCGACTGAGTCGTAGGCTTTTTTGAAGTCCACGAACAGTTGGTGAACCGTCTCTCCGTATTCCCACTTCTTTTCCAGCAGTTGCCTTATTGTGAACATCTGGTAGCTTGTTGAGGGGTTCCGACGGAATCCGCATTGGTAGTCTCCCAGTATTTCTTCTGCGTATGGTGTGATTCTTGCCAGTATGACATTTGTTAATATTTTGTATGTGATTGGGAGCAATGATATTCCTCTGTAATTTTCGCAGTCAGATCTGTCGCCTTTTTTGAAAATGGGGAAGACTATTGAGGTTTTCCAATCTTCCGGAATGACTTCCTTGTCCCAGTTGGTGGATCTTTCGAGCGGTTGCCCCACCTCCATGCTTCACACGCTCTGCCGGTATGCAATCGACTCCGGGAGCCTTGTTGTTTTTCAGTCGATTTATCGCGTCTACAACTTCGTCGAAAGAGGGCTCTGGGATCTGAGGCTCGGCTGTATGTACGTCTGGCGCGTTTATTTGTGGTTGATGGGTGCGCACATTGAGCAGGTTTTCAAAGTACTGCTTCCATCTTGTCACGATATTTTTTGTTTCTGTCACCAAACAGCCCTTTGTGTCTCGGATTATTTTGGCTCTCCCTTGGTAGCCATTTCTAATTGAATTTATGCCGGCATACATACCTCTGCTGTTCTTTGCTCTGGCATTTTCTATGATTTTTTCAATCCGAGTCTTTTCCCATTCGCGTTTTTTGCGTTTGAAAAGTCGAGTTGTTTCTTTCCGAATTGTCGCGTATCTTACTGCGTTGACTTCATCATATGCTTCTAAGTGGATCATTCTGAGGCGTTTACGTTCTTCGATCCTCTATATGATCTTACGTCAAGGATGTTCGAGTGGTGTTGTGGCGAACGTACAAATTCCCCACAGGAAAAAGGCCAGACCAACTTGAGGTAACGCACTTACCTGGACAACATCACGTCCACAGACGCGATCCCAAGCCCAGCGGGGGCCGCCAGTAACCCAACGTTGAGTCGACACCAGAAGGCAAGGAACTTAACGTCCCCAAAGCCTCTAATACCGAGCTAAACGCTCCATACCTAAAACCTACGACCTGAAACAAGGAGAAACATCCATGCATCCTTCGACGTGTGCAATCGCAAGCTAAGTGAATGCCAGCACCACAAGTCGGCAACCCTGAACATCTGCACGAGATGCAGGGAATTACAATTAAAACAATTAACCGACCAACGGACGTGGTGCGGTTGATCTAAACATTAGACCACCCAAATATTCACCGCAAACAAAGGAGCGCATTCCTTAGCCTCGTAAACACCCAGATGGCGCGAAAAACCAAGCACCACGTAACTCCAAACAATACTTTGTTTGGAGTTTTACGAAGGCCAGCTGCAATAAATAAATACGGCACAGCATTGCGCCGTTGCCACTGTCCGCCAAGCAGAAATGCATCAGTGGAATGTTTGTTTTTCACACCATGTGAAAAACTCTCTTGGATTTCAAATCCAATAGATACCAGCGGACTAGACGTCCAGGCGATCGTCAACACCAGATGGTCGACCTAACCAAGCAGCGTGGGAATAGATTCCACCGTCAACAACGACGGTGAAGCTTCCATATGTATGCGTGAGAATTTTCTCCTTACAGGAAATTGTGTCTGCACAACTGCAGATACAAAACACACAGATACTGGAAAAACAGTATCCGATGGGTTGGAAGAGAGATTTGAATCGTCAAGGAGGGGACAGAGATTTTGATCATCGAACCGCGAGGATCTCTAACGAAGAGATAACCGAATGAAGTAGGGAAGAGAATTGTTCGAGAACGTCGAGTCGTACGTGTGCTTAATTTCAAAAATAATTAACTTGTGTATTCACCACGATCAGTGCAAAATAAGCTTTTGGATTAATAAAAAGTCACCGTATAAATAGAAAAACAGTTTTCGTGTTTTATTTGTGCCGTTTCCGCTCAGTGTGTTCTTCCGTGTGTGCGTTCAGTGTTCGGCGGAACACTTACGACCGACTTGACAAAAACCGCCAAAGTGTCTTTTGTCTATAAGGAAGTGGTCTATTTGGTTACGCGTTACGCCGTCGGGTGATATACATGTGGCTTTATGGATTTGCTTGTGCTTGAACATCGTGCTTTTCACTACCACATCTTTTGAGGCTTCGAACGTGATAATTCGAATACCATTATCATTTGAAACGTCATGTAGGCTTTCTTTACCTATTGTTGGTTTGAAGATATCTTCCTTTCCAATTTTCGCATTGAGGTCGCCGAGGAGGATTTTAACATCGAATGATGAGATCCCATCAAATACTTCCTGTAGGGTCTCGTAAAATGTGTCCTTCGTTTCTTCGTCTGTAGATTCTGTTGGGACGTGTACGTTTATAAATACATAATTGTACCATGGGCCCTGTATTTTTAGCACCGACATTCGGTCATTAATGAAGTGCACATCTTTTACATGGGGCGTAATCTTCTTGCTTATGATGATGCCAGTTCCGAGGTTATGTGTATCGGTACCTCCACACACCAGTGTATACCCGTTGGTTTCGAATACTTGATGTGGGAGTCGAACTTCCTGAAGCGCGACGATGTCCATTTTATATTGTTTCGCGTTTTCTACGACCGTCTGTATCGCGCCTGGTTTATATAACGTTCGAACATTCCAAGTGCCGACGCGTATATCCCGCTTTTTCAGTTTTTCCCTACGTCTTTTTTTTGCCGAGTCGGTGTTTTCTTGATGATTTTTTCCCTTATGGTAGTGTCGGCTCATCACACCTACGCCTACCGGGTTTTTCGTGGGATTGTTTCTTGTATATTGGTTATTCATTTTTGATCCCACGAGAGTTGGGGTTTCAAATAGTCCGCCACATCAGAGCCCCGTTTTGATGTGGTGAGGTCTGCTTACTGCTCTGATTCGACCCGGTGTCAGAGAGGCGCCGTTATAATACAGCCGGTATACCCCTGGCTGCAAACCATCCAATAGGCACGGTGACGCGTAACACCCTGGATTAGGGGTGGTAGATCTTTGTGTGTTACTCCTCGCTAGCCTGTCTGACATGGGTGACCCTACTGGAAGCATATGCTTCCGTCAGCATAGCTTGAGTGATTCATTGTAATTTAAGCCCCCGCACCACGTCAAGGTTTCTACCAAGCGGGCGAAACAGGGCTCCTGGTTTTTTTTTCTCACCTTTTCCAGGAAAAATAAAATTACCAATATATCTAAATCCCATTAAACCCCGAGCACATAAAAAAACTTTTTGGAAAATAACAAATAACATGTAAACAACTATTTTATAACCAATCTATTATAAGTATAACTTATTATAACTTTTAATTTTTGGTCAAATAAATGCAGTATATATAAAAAACATGATCTCGGGTCGAAGTATCTGAAGAGATAACATCCCTGGAGGTTGTGCCCAGGGGAGCTATTCAATTGCGTATATTATAATTAAGCCAGTGTGTTAATAAAAGTGGCTTAACCTAAAAGCAAAAGTAGCGAGTTTCTTTTTTAAAAAAGTGTTTTCTGTAGAGTTTTGGCTGCATCAACACTGGCGAGAACAGGCGGAAACACGTGAGCTAGAGTCGTGAAAAAAACATCGTTTCCAGCTTTCCCGTTGCCAAGCATTACTTCCCCCCAAGGAAGCCAGCGGTCTCCGCTGGCTGTTGCCCTTCGGCGGTAGTTCCACAATGATCGGTCGCTACTCTTCCCTCAAGTTTGAGGAAGCACGGCGGCGACCGCAACGAGTCTTCTCAGGAACCATCTTAAGAGATCCCTCGTCCTTTTAAGGAGAAGGAGACGCGTTCCCAGAGAGCAAGGCTATTATTACAACAGTACACAGTTTATTTTCTTATTGTTTCTACTGCCTACGGGGTGGATTGGGATACCATCTCACCATTTCCATGCTTAGTTATGTAGACGTTATTCGCACTTTTTTTTCGTTGGTAGGGCACAATCCGACTGCGGGACCATATTGCTATCCAGATCTGGCCTTAAAAATAGTATCCAAATTATTAAAAGGATAACATTTCTTGGATCGGCTAAGAAGCACTAAAAGAGCCTGCTCTGCTTGCGGATAATTTGCATATGAGCAATCGGTTCCTTCCTTCCACATAATAACGATCCAATACTGTCAAGTGATAAAAAAAATCCCAGAATTACGCACGGATGTTGTTAAAACAGGTTACTGCGGAGACACTGTGTATGCAACCTTATCTGTTATGAATGTCAATAAAAAATTCGATATTCGGAAAATAGGACCCGATAACGTAATAAAAAATATTTATGGCTTAAACTGGTACATGAAATTTATTTATGTACCTCTTGCGCAAATAAGCCAAATTGCCTTAATATGTGTTTCACAACCTATCCCCATTTGACTGGAAAAACGATCGAAACGGAGAGAATTAAATTTTCCTTTATGAAAGATGGGGACGGAGTTTCGTTAAAGTCACACTTCCGGGAATTTTTTCCACTCCTGAAATTGCGGTTTTATGAAATCTAATGAGCATTCATGAGTGAACACTTTTTACGATATCTCCGAATTTGAATATTTTGTTGCGATATATTCAGGTTCGTGCTCTCATTTTCTTTTATGCCAATACTTCTACTCGTATCCATCTATCGACTCAGTGTGTAAAATGTTCCCCTCCACAATAATTTTCTACAAAAGCAATACGATGTCAGTGGAACATCAGATGTATTTTTGTGGTGTCTCTTCAATTTCAAACATTTTACTGAGGAGCCGCAGGTTTCCATTGACTTCTATTCATGTTTATCTATACAACATTATCGTCCATTAAAATGGTGTTGTGTCATAAATTTTTTTTTTCTGGCCGAATTATTGAATAAAAAGTTTGTTTAGAGAATCGTTTCGTGAAAGGTTGTTGTAAATTATCTTTCTGTAAAAACGAATTCTCACCTCTGTGCATATTTTTGTAATTTGAAACCATTACCATTACCATGCGAATTAACCTAATTTTTCGGAAACACTTAATGAAACAAATCTAGTGTCAATGATTGATGTAGCCCTCTGTTCAACTTTTAACTATTTGGATATTGATAGTTTATGTTTACATTTTCATTCCGCTGTGATTGATGCGTGTCGAATTTAGATATCGCGACACGGCAAACTGTTAAACATTATCCAATAATTTATACAAACATCATTACGATGTTATATCACGTTTAGCACATTAATTATGCATTGGTTAAGATTTAATTGGTTGCTGAAAGATTTGTTATCCGAAAATATTAATGTTTAGTATAGTTTCGAGTACAGAGAACAGTTCGCAACTCTGTTTTTATTAATCGTACAACGCTTTATTTTACTTCAACATATTATTAATAAATATTTATATATTCGCGTGTTTTATTTTTTTTATATCAGACAACAAATAAAACATGTACAAGTACAACGTAAACGGAAATTGTCTAGCATATTGCACATTAAATAGAGGTGCAGTATATGACTAATGAGAATTTCTTTTGAATCTTCTTTTAACGTTTTTTTCTAAATGATCTTAAAAAATAAACGAAGAGAAAAATGGTGAAAAGTTTGTTAACATAAATAAAATTAAAAACAAAAATACTGCTCTCATGCAAATATTGTTAAATATGCATACTAACATCTTAAGCCCCTGTCTATCAACCGTTATTCCCGTGGCGGTTCCGCCAAACCCCACGGCCCACTTACCTGAAAAACCCCCATAACTGCTACCCAACTTCCTTAAGTTCGCTAATGCAATCACATTAGCACCTTAAGTGCTTCACGCATTAAATAGATAAAATTTATAATCTAAAAGTCCCTGTAAAGAATCCTTATCTTTCATGCATCTCTTCGCATAAAAATTTCCTAAAAGAATTCAATTTTTTCAATTCAATTTTTTTTTATTTGGTAGATAATTACATTTATGGTGTATTTTACAACTAGTACTTAAGAGATTTAGGATAGCAATTCCTTTACAACTATAATCTTAAATCTATATAACGACAATAGCACAATTTTAATGAATAACAAATAATAAATTAAGGGAAAACTACAAGAAAAAACCCTTATTTGAATCTTAAGACTAATATTGCACGAGCTTCCGGTTATTTTATATAGTAATGACCTCGATATAATTTTCATAGACAGAGTACATATGTAGTGATTTAGGATTACGCAAGACGGGAAACGAGAACATTGTCAGAGAAAGAACAATTGACGAAGAAGTTTTGATTGATTTTGTCAATAAGGAGCTCTACCGGTTTAACGTTAGCGTTTTCATGTAGTTCATGTGTCGAATAATGCCATGGCAAATTCAGCAACATTTTCAATATTTTATTTTGACACATTTGCAATTTTATTTTGTGTGTGCGAGCACAATTACACCATACAGGGGCCCCGTACAGGAGTATAGCTTGAAAAATGGTTTTAAATATTATAATTTTATTTTCGATGCTAAGCTTTGATTTTCTACACACTAATGGATACATAACTCTTACGACTTTGTTTATTTTGTCAATTGTGGTAGTGATGTGTTTTTGAAAGATGAGTTTTTTATCTAGAATAATACCTAGATATCTACAGTCTTCGGACCAATCAATATCAACTGCACACATATTGAGTTTAGTGCCATTTGGTAGGTAGCAGTGTTTCCTACATCTCGAAAACCAGACAGCTTGTGTTTTATTACCATTTATTTTTATTTTCAATTTCCTGTAATATACTGCTAGCTTGTCAAGAGCTGCTTGCAAAGAGTTGTAGACATTAGTGAATAAGGCACCCGAAGAGAAAATGGCCGTATCATCGGCAAACATATCTACCTGAATGTTTTCACCTAGACATGGTAAATCTGCGACAAACAATGTAAATAATATGGGACCAAGGACCGAGCCTTGGGGTACACCATGGTGGATTTGGTGAGTAGAGGATATGTCGGTTCCTAAACTCACAACATATTTTCTCGAACGAAGAAAGCTCTGGATAATTTTGATAAGCGGTATTGGCAGCTTAAGTTTTAGTAGCTTATAAATCAAGGCATCGTGCCATACCGTATCAAAAGCTTTTTCGATGTCTAGAAGAACCAGTCCCGTTGACTCCTTGTCGATGAATTTACCAGCTATGTGGTTTTTAATGCGCAAGACTTGGTGGATTGTGCTGTGACCACTACGGAAACCGAACTGAAAGTTTGGTAAGATGTTGTTGTCTTCCACAAAACGATCAATCCTTTCTTTAATGATTTTTTCTAAGAGCTTACTTAGACAGCTAAGTAGACTAATAGGTCTGTAGCTTTCGGGGCTGTTCTTCGGTTTGCCGGGTTTCGGGATAGGTATTACTTTTGCTGTTTTCCAACAGTCCGGAAAATAACAATTTTTAAGACAAGCGTTGAAAATGAACGTTAAATAGTTACTTGCAGCAGGTGTAAGTGCTTTGATTAATTTGTTGTTAATATTATCGAGACCCGCAGCCTTTTTTGATTTCGATTTTTTTATCAATTCTTTAACTTTGCTGATATTAGTTGCGTAAGTATTTTCAGCTGGTGTTTGAGAAAGTACATGGATAGAGTTAGCAACTTCAGCTTCAGTATACGCGTCGCTTAGATGCATAGATATGGAGTGGTTCTTACTAAACGTGTTAGCAAGTAGGTTCGATTTCTCCACTGAAGAAATAAACAACTTGTCGTGAACTTTAAACGGAGGAATACTTAACCCTCTCTTTTTCATAATTTTTGATATTTTCCAGAACGGTTTGCTAGCTTTGTCAAGAGAGGAAAGGTGTTTATTCCAACACTTGTTCCTATATGTTGAGATTTCGTTTTTAATGATATTATTTAAGACTTTAACATAAACTAGAAAACAATCGATTCTATAACGCAGCCATTTTCTTCTTTCTGAGTTTCGTAGCCTAATCAGATGTAAGATATTTTCAGGAACCGGTGCCTTACCAACTGGAGCAGTGGAACTTTTAGGTATCGCAAGATCGGCCGCTCTATTGATAACAGAAACAAAATTGTTACATAGGATATCAATGTGCTCGCTGCAGGTTATAGAATTTAGGCTGGTATCACCTAGAACCAAGTTCGTGTTTATATATGATTTATAACAATTCCAGTTGGCGGCGGAATAGTTGTGGTATAAACTGGTACGATTTACAACTTCTGTATGGTTCACTGTGAGGCTGATCGGAAGGTGGTCTGAACTTAACGCATTTAGAGTTAATGGCACTGTGCAGTAATTTGGAATATTAGTGATATATAGATCAAGAGTTGAGGGGTTCTTGTTAGCACTCGCTGGGATATAGGTGGGGAGAAGTGGATAAAGTATGGAAAAACTTGGGCTGGATTCAGTAACATCTAGTAAAATGTTACCCCAGCAGTTTGCCCTAAGACAATTCCACGACTGATGTCTGCAGTTTAGATCACCACCAATAATTACCTTGTTTCGAGTGTTGACTCTATACAATTTTTGCAGATCCCGCTTAAAGTAAGTAGATTTCTTAATGTTTCTATTTCCTCCAGGGAAATAGACCGAAAAAAGACTCACTTTGGAATTGTCACTTAATGTTACATCTATACCAACTTCCTCAATTAACTTAAGGTGCGATGAAGGACGCAAGGAATGTTCTATACATTTTTTCACAACAATGGCGACACCTCCACCACTAGCATGTACCCTGTCTAGGTGATAACATGTGTAATTTTGATGTGAGAAAGAAATGTCTTGTTTGAGCCAGGTTTCTGAAACAAGTGCAATGTCAATATTAAAATTTATCAAGAAACTAAAAAATTCATGCTTTTTGTTTTTGATGCTTCTCGCATTCCAAGTTATGATGTTAAGAGAGTTTCTTAACATGTTTTTTCCGAGTATATGTACTTAATAGCTAATGAAGTAATGACGTTAAATTGGTCAGCTTTGGTTTGACAAGCACTAAGCTTGGTTACAACTTCATTAAGAAGAGAGTTTATCTCGCTAAATGAGAACAGGTTATCATTAGTTAATGTTTCTGACGGATTTTTCTTTGTGTGTGTCTTATCACTGTTGGAAGGTTGCTGGGTTTGATGGAGGCCAGAAGCCCAGGTGGATGAAGGAAGTGAAGGTTGACGCACAGATCGGGGTAGTGGAGGAAAATTATCCATGGATAATCGGTCGGGCACTGGCTGCTGTTTGTCACTCGGAGGCTGTAGGAACGTTGTATTTCCAGTACCACGTCCGCGTGGGGATAATTTGCGGCGAATGTCTATGTACTGCTTTCGGCTTATGCATTCTGGATCGGTGGATTTATGTAGCCCACTACAATTTGCACACTTGATGACCTCAATCGTTTTGCAGTCTGATGTTTTATGGTTTCCCGAACATATTGCACAGAAGCTATTTATATGACAATGCATCGAGCCGTGACCATAAAGCTGGCAATTGTGACATTGTGTGACCTTACCTGGATTATGTTTTTTAAAGTCCCAGCGAACGATGGTTTTGAACAGGGTGGAGTAGTTCCGTTTTAGTTCGTTTAATTTAACAGTACCGCGTTGAATGTAGACGATGTACAAGTAGTGTTTGTACAGGGCCTTTGTTGACGGATTTAATGTGATTGTTTTAATATCTAGGCACTTAATCCCGAGTGCAATTAGCTCATTTTTCACTATATCGTTGCTAATTAAGTCTAGCCCGGATAACACTACCTTTAATGGACGATTTTCCTTACGTGAGTGGGTGAAAAACTCACATTTTAACCGTAAGAGTTCGGTTCTGATTTTATTATATATGTCCATTGTTGGGGCACATATTTTTTGCCCAAGCGAAATGTTTTTGATTAAGTATTTGTCTATCTTAATGTTGCTCAAAATATCACGCACTTGAGCACTAGTTGTTTTTAATACCACAATTGGCGGAACGGTTTCTTTAGGAAGTTCTGCGCACTGTTCGTCATTGGTCGGATCCATTTCAGGAGAGCCTTCCATCAGACTCTGAAGTGGTTGAAAAAAGTTGGTGTTTGAACACATTTTAGATTTTTCTAGAACTATATTGTTCACTTTTAAAAGTTTATCGGGAGGAGTTTGGCCTCCAATAACGGGGTCGTAACGCAACCGTTTGCGCTTAATTTTGTTTAACACACGTGGCCCAGGGGCCATAACTTAACGGTTTTAACACTTGTTCAAATTTTTGTATGCGGAAACCGAGGCAAAGAAAACAAGGTAATGATAATTAAATTGTGAAAATTATTGTGAAAATAACGGTTGATTAAGATAAATAGCACGAGCAAAACTGTGAGACAAGTTGTCTGTTAGAAAGTCAGCCAGGTACTGACCTAAAAGAATTCTTTCCTAACTAATCATGAATCTGTGGCGGTTCCGCCAAACCCCACGGTAGACTTATCTAAAAACCCCCATAACCTCATTCCAAGTCGCATAAGTTTTTGCTAATGCAATCGCATGGAAAAAGTCATCAATGCAGAGTTGGTTAAGTATTTGAAGTGCAACGGTCTTCTGAATGATCGTCAATACGGATTCCGTGGCAGGCGGTCCACAGGAGACCTTTTGACACTTATAACCGATATATGGACATCTGCGATTGAACGGCATGGTGAGTCAAGGGCGGTCGCATTGGATATCTCGAAGGCTTTTGACCGCGTCCGGCACGGAGCATTGCTGAGCAAACTTCGTTCATATGGACTTTCCCAACAGCGTTGCGACTGGACGAAGAGCTTCCTCGAGAATCGATCGATCCGGGTTGTTGTGGACGGCGAGTGTTCGGATCTGTGTCCTGTTAATTCGGGGGTGCCCCAAGGTTCTATTTTAGCTCCAACCTTGTTCTTGCTTCACATAAATGATTTGTTGGAGACAGCGGATAACAAAGTGTTCAGTTTTGCGGATGATAGTACGCTTGTTTCCTCCTCTTCGAGTGATCGGCCGATTGGTGCATCAACGTCGCACCAGCTGAGATGTAGACAGATTGACTCTCTGAACCAGGATCTAGATAAAGTCCTGCAGTGGGGAAAGGCCAATCTTGTCGACTTCAACGCAACGAAGACCCAGTATACAACATTCACAAAGAAAACTGGATCATCGGTTCCACAGCTGATGATGAACGGCCGGGCCCTCGAGGCTGGGGAAAGTTTGACATTACTCGGCGTCACGGTCTGTGGGAGTGTATCATGGCATAAACACGTATCGGGTATCGCCAGATCAGCCTCAGGAAAACTGAGTTATCTTTTTAGACCCAAGAAATACTTTACTCCGGCCCAACTTCTTCTCCTATATAAATCTCAAATTGGACCCGCGCTCGAATATTGCTGTCATGTTTAGAGCTCGGCTCCTAAACATACCCTCGACCTACTTGAGAGCATACAGACACGAGCGATCCGCCTGATCGGGGACTCGGTGCTGACGTCGGGACTACAGTCGCTATCACATCGAAGGCGCGTGGCCGACCTCTGTCTGTTTTACAGATATTATTACGGGTGCTGTTCTTCGGAGATTCTTGGCATTGTTCCACGCAATTCGGTCTATATGCGCTCCACAAGACAATCCGACGGATCGCACCCGTTTGTGGTTCATCTCCCGACAGCGCGAACATCCCTGTATCAGAACTCGTTCCGTTACAGAGCGGGGAAGCTGCGGAACTCCCTTTCCACGCGAATGTTCCCGAAGTGTTACGAGCTGCAACTGTTCAAAAAGAACTGCAACAGTTATTTGATGGCATCTCGGGGCGCCCACTCGACGCTATAGGTTCGCCTCTCCCGAGAGAAGTCTAATAAAAAAAAAAAAACAAAAAAAAAAAAAAAAAGCACCTGAAAATGCTTCACGCATTAATTAGATCAAAGCTGTAATCGTAAAGTCCCTGTAAAGAAAACTTACCTTTTCATGCATCTCTTCGCATACAATTTTCCGTAAGATTTCTTTCTTTGCTTATCTTGAATTCCAAATCAATTCGGCACCTTCGGTACCAGACAAATTCCTGTAAACAAAATTATTCGGTTTGCATACAATGTAACCGTCATGACAGGGACCATAAATGTTGCGCCGTCTATTTTCCAACTCCGCCATGTGTACGATAAATTTCTTTACGTGCACATTGGCCAGCGACCTTTTTCTCCCAGCAATAAAATTCTCTAACTCGCACCATGTGCAAACAGAAGAACGCTGTTCCTACATACGTTTCCTGTGATACCATAAACAATTCATATCGTTTGTGGTATCCGAAAAACATTTTTTTCATTTAATGAGCGGCTGTTATTTATTTAGAACGATGCATAAGCAAACCTATTAGCATCCGACGAGATTCAATTTATTTACACACATCTCTTGGATCCCCATTATGCCTCTTCTTTGTGTTCCACGTTCGTTCTAATGGTGTTGATGCTTGAAAAGAACCGACGTACACCCTTACATGTGTGCCATTACGATCTCCTCTAATGAGATCCGGTTATCACTACAAGTAAAGGAGATGCACCCAAAGATTCTTTTGACAGCGACTTAATATCACTGAGTCAAATTCCATCCGCTGACCATCATGGTCACGCGATCTTCCGCTCTCCGCCGGGTGCGGAGATGATTAATATACCTCGGGGTCGTGTCGAAGTGTTTGCAATCTCCATGTCGAATATTATTTGCGGCAGTCTTCGAAGATTGTGTTTTTTTTATAGACTTCATCATGTAACTTTCATGCAGTGCTACCGTAAAATTTTAGTAAACAAAAGGAAATGAAACGGAACATTAAACTATTAATTCAAACAAGTTATCCAACAATAGTGTTTTTCAATTAATATAAATATAAAAGGAATACTGTGTTTAATTTTTCCGCGTGTCTTGGCGGCGTGTTTTATTTCTCCTGTGTATGACGTTTCCCCCCGGTGAACTATTTACTGCGGAACTTTCATCAAGTGAATGATGGGGATGCGAAGAGAATCAGCGCCGTACGGCGGTGCACAATGCTTCGCATCCCACAAATCCCTAAACCAGCCGACACTCTGGTATGGCAAGCAATCCCGCTGTCCACGTGCACACCGCATGTCCCTGGCAAGGGACAAAAGCAAACACTAGCATCTAGTGTCATAAACCGAATTCCTTCGCATGTAAACATGCATACAAATTCGATCCCATTCGTTCAGCAAGATACGGCACACGACCACCCATCGTATACCCAAATTGATTTAGCATCACCAGCATAATAGCAACACGGCTATTTACCCATCTAATTTCATTTAGATTCACCCACGAACAAACAATCCCAACTTTGTGCTTAGCCACCAAACGATATATCCAGCATATACAAATGCAAGCAAATTCGTTCGGCCACCGACCCAAGATACGATATACAATTTTCATTATATAAAGTATCGCAACCATTAGCACCTTTCCCAATGTCTATTCGTATATTTACACAAGGGCATCACTCATCTAAGACTTTTATGATGCCCTCGTCTCATCTTTTCTTTTACCACATTTCTTCGATGCATCGTCGTATATTTATTTAGACGCGATGCACTTCAGAGACAACGATCTTCTCGATCCCTTTGTCCTTGCCGCCTGCCTGCTTTGTTTTGCCATTGCCTTCGCGCATGAGTAAACAACACAGATCTAAACGATCACACACATATCACCATGATCTTCATTACGTGATCTGGTTTTCTATTCCACCAAGAGAGACTTTACTTTTTTTTGGTGTTAAGTAAATACATATCCTTAGTGGAGAGAATATCTACCACCACACCACAAACTCACCCCATTAGTGAGTCGGCTCTGCACGAGCCGTTTATCGCTGAGTCCTTTACCATCCACCGATGGAGGCGATCACGTCGCGTGTTTACGTTAAGTCGCTGTCAACTATCAATATCCTTCTTGAAAAAAAAGTGTGATAAACGCGAATTAAGTCAGTTTAAGTAATTAACAAAATATTCAATTAAAAGCAACTTTTCTTATGACCCCTTGTTTAAATGCAATAGTGAAAATTGTTGAAAAAGACAAACAAACAATTAAAGTAATAACAAACGGTGATCACCAATAGACAGTGTGTTTAATTTTCCTGAAGCGGTTCCTGGGTGTTGGCCATTAATGTGTTTTCCTTCCCGCCGGTGACGTGCAGTTTTCGTTCGGTGCTTTAGTGATTTATGATAGAGGAGGAAGGTGAACCGAGTGCCCATGCCTGGCACAATACACTTCCTCTTCACCTTCCCATTGCTTCTAAATTTTATATCTCTATTTAGAATAGCAATTGTTATCACTAATAAACCGACACAAAATAATGGCAGAATAAAACCCGGACTTCGTGTGACGCTCGTTTCAAAACTTAGGCTTAAGTATACAATTAAATTAAAGTTCTATATCAATCACTTAAATAAATCTTAATTTGTATTAACAAAAATTTAAATTGTAATTAGTTGTTAAATTCAAAGATTGTGCAAGTAGAAACTCGGCTTTGTTGTCAAATTCAACTTTATTGGAAGTGATATCCAAGAGATATTGTTTAGTGACAAACTCCTAATTTTTCTGCAAGCTCTTCTTGAGTTTGACATGGATATTCATCCAGTAAAACTTGAATTTCTTTGTCGTTAATTTTTCTTTAATGCACATGGAAGTGGAGCGTCGTCAAGACTAAGATTTCGTTCACGAAATCTTGCAAACCAATTTTTTACTGTTGACTACTTACAGAATGTTCACACAAAGTCGAATTAATCAATTCAATAGCTTGAGCAGCATTTGTTTCTTCATTTCAAGAATAGAAACCCATAGAAAAGTTTGTTATCAACATTCATCTCATATAGCTAACACACTTGAAACGACAGCTTGTAAATGATTAAAACTTAATAATAAAAACAACAATGACTAAGCAACATATATCCAAAATGTAGAGTGAATTGGATGCTTTCAAATATGTTTTTAATGCAACCAAATTCCACGCCTAATATATCACTCTATTAAATTCCACTCGCACTCCAAAACACCACCTCCTAATTCTCTTCCTTACGGTTCCCACATCTCCTACCCCACCTTCGTAGTAAATTGTTAATTCAGGCTTAGTTCAATTATATTATCGCGTTTTGCGATGATAGTGAAGAGAATGCGATTCGAAACTACGCTGTGATAGTTAGAATCACTAAAAAATAGAACCACTGCCTCAACGCTACAACGTTCGTTCGCAGAATCTATTTCAAGATTGTTCACGCCAATAAATGGAGCGATAGTCCCACTAAAGTTGAACTTTTTAAGTATCCGAATTTGTATTTAGCAACGGAACCAGTAAATGAGGGAGTTGTTATCATGACTCGAAAAGAAAATTATGTTAAGTTGATTAATTATGACTTTCTGGTTTTATATGATAACGAAATGCGAGATTTGCATGTATACATATTTACTTTTTATATTATCTAAAGTAATCACCAAAAATTGGACTACCTATTTTACTTAGGTTCCGTTTCGGCTCTCGAGCACCGTTGCCTGTGTAGCCAATATTCGGATAAACATTTCTAGGCGCGATAGTAATGTAAATATAAGATTGTGTGAAGTCGGTATGTGGAATTTTAGTTGGGCTTTGATGACTGGGATAATTGAACCCGGGTGATTAAAACTTAATAACAAAGAAAGGATCACACTGTGTTAGTTCTAGATATGGAATTCTAATTGCAATCTTGTCGCCTTAGTTCACTAAGTACTGAATTTAGACGTCGCAATCCAACTACGATCAGGAATATAATATGTAAAGATAAAATTTATCTAACTCAATGGGATATGGTCGAACAACTTTTTTGAACCTCAATCTTTTTTTTTAAACGCATTTATTTACAAAAGAAAAAGTAGTACAGATAACGTTTTTTTACAATATTAGACTACATGCTAAGGCTATTTTAACAGATTACAATTAGATGTAATTTACTGGCTCTGTATGAGCACCCTATACAAATGTGTTAGCTGTCGGTGTACAGTATTTTTATTTTTTATTTTAAACAAAATTTACAAATTGTATCAGAGAAAAAAAAGGAAAACTTGAATCTGATAACATTATTATGATTTTTTATAGCTTTTTTGGCTGTGTATATATATATATACATATGTATACACATATATATATATATATATATATATATATATATATATATATGTATATATCATCATCATCGGCACTACAATCAGGAACCGGTCTTGGCCATATTTAGCAAGTCCTGATGCTTGTTAAATTTTCCATAATAATTTTTTTTCCGGGCAAGGTCATTAGTCTTGCGCCAATGTATATATATATATATATATATATATATATATATATATATATATATATATATATATATGTATATATATAAAATATATATAGCTGTTGTAGACGCAATAAATCGATTGAAAAACAACAAGGCCCCGGACTCGACTGCATACCCGCAGAGCTTATGAAGCATGGAGGACTGGCAATCGCTCGAAACATCCACGAACTAATCAAAACAATATGGGATAAAGGAGTCACTCCGGAAGAATGGAAAACCTCAATATTCGTCCCCATTTAAAAAAAGGGCGACAGATCTCAGTGGGAAAACTACAGAGGATTATCATTGGGAGCAACCACATACAAATTACTAACAAATGTCATACTGGCGAGAATCACACCGTACGCAGAACAAATACTGGGAGACTACCATTGCGGATTCCGTAGGATCCGGTCAACAACCGACCAAATGTTCACAATAAGACAACTGCTGGAAAAGAAGTGGGAATACGGAGAGACGGTTCACCAACTGTTCGTTGACTTCAAAAAAGCCTACAACTCAGTCACAAGGCAAAGACTCTACCATATTGTAGTTGAGCTGGGAATCCCGAAAAAATATGCTGCCCTCATTCAAATCTGCATGAACGAAAATAAAGGGCGAGTTAGAATAAAAAATCACCTCTCAGAATCATTTGACATCCGGGACAGATTAAAACAGGGGGATGGCCTCTCACCATGTCTCTTTAAACTTGTACTCGAGTATGTTACCAGAAGGGTACAAGACGACAACATGGCCGGATCATCCCTGAACGGGGTGACACAAGTGCTCGCATATGCGGATGGCATAGTCGGTCTGGGCGATAATCTAAAAACTGTAAGTAAAAACTGTGAAATTATTATGCAAGCGGCAGAAGAGGTGAGCCTAGAAATAAATGAAGACAAAACAAAATACATGATTACGGCGAGAGCAGGTTGACCCCAGGGAACGCATATAAACGTCAGTGGCAAGATATTCGAAAAAGTTATTATTATTATTATTTTTATTATTTATTGGCCTGTAGGAACCCGGAAGTTCATGACCTCAACGACTCGGCTTCGTCATCGTTCCCTGTCCTGGGCACTCTCCTTCCACGCTTGACCATTCGATCCGATCTCCTCAAGGTCAAACCAAACATTGTCCTCCCATCGTCGTCGCGGCCGTCCGACCGGTCTCTTTCCCGTTGGTCTACCGTCAAGAATTCTATGCACGGTCCTATCGTTCCCCATTCGCGTCACGTGTCCGGCCCATATTAATCTTCGCGACGTGATTACTCTCACTATTGTAGGTTTACGATATAGCTCTTCCAATTCGTGGTTGTGGAGTTTCCTCCATTGTCCTGCCTCCTCGTCATATTTACCTCCAGAGATGCCCCTCAAAACTTTATTCTCGAATACGCGGAATTTGTTTTCTTCCCGTTTTGTGAGAGCCCATGTTTCGCATCCATATAGAACAATCGGCATGATTATGGTTCTATAGACACGGAGCTTTATGTTACGTGATAGCAGTCTGGATTTTAGCAGTTTACTGACTGCGTTCCAACTAGCGTTGCCGGAATGCAGTCTTTTGTTAATTTCCTTCGACATTTCGTTACTGGCCGTCAGTGTCGTTCCCAGATATTTAAATTCTTTAACTTTTCCAAATATCTTACCTCTGACGTTTATATGTGTTCTCTGAGGTCCACCTGCTCTCCCCGTAATCACGTATTTTGTTTTGTCTTCGATTATTTCTAGGCCCACCTCTTCTGCCGCTTGCATGATAATTTCACAGGTTTTACTAACAGTTTCTAGATTATCGCCCAGAACGGCGATGTCATCCGCATATGCGAGCACTTGTGTGACCCCGTTCAGGGATGATCCGGCCATGTTGTCGTCTTGTACCTTCCTGATGACATACTCGAGGACAAGGTTAAAAAGACACGGTGATAGACCATCTCCCTGCTTTAGTCCGTCCCGGATTTCAAATGGCTCTGAGAGGTGGTTTTCTATTCTAACTCGCCCTTCGTTTTCGTTCATGCAAATTTGAATGAGGGCGGTATATTTTTTCGGGATTCGCAGCTCAACTACAATATGGTAGAGTCTTTGCCTTGCGACTGAGTCGTTGGTTTTTTTGAAGTCAACGAACAGTTGGTTCTCTCCGTATTCCCACTTCTTTTCCCGCAGTTGTCTTATTGTGAACATTTGGTCGCTTGTTGACCGGTTCCTACGGAAGCCACATTGGTAGTCTCCCAGTATCTCTTCTGCGTACGGTGTGATTCTCGCTAGAATGACATTTGTTAATATTTTGTATGCGGTTGGGAGCAATGATATTCCTCTGTAGATTTCGCAGTCAGATCTGTCGCCTTTTTTGAAAATGGGAACGACTATTGAGGTTTTCCATTCTCCGGAGTGACTTGCTTACCCCATATTGTTTGAATAAGCTGGTGGATCTTTCGAGCGGTTGCCACTCCTCCATGCTTCACAAGCTCTGTCGGTATGTAGTCGACTCCGGGAGCTTTGTTGTGTTTCAATCGCTTTATTGCGTCTACAATTTCGTCGAAAGAGGGCTCTGGGATCTGAGGCTCGGCTGTATGTACGCTTGGTGAATTTATCTGTGGTGGACGGGGCGCAAGACTAATGACCTTGCCCGGAAAAAACTAATCATTATGGAAAATTTAACAATGCCTCAGGACTTGCTTAAATAGGGCCAGGACCGGTTCCCGGTTGTGGTGCCGGTGATGATGATGATGGACGGGTGCGTACATTGAGCAGGTTTTCAAAGTACTGCTTCCATCTTGTCACGACATTGTTTGTTTCTGTGACCAGACAGCCGTTTGCGTCTCGAATTATTTTGGCTCTTCCTCGGTACCCATTTCTAATTGAATCTATGCCGACATACATACCTCTGATGTTCTTTGCCCTAGAATTTTCTAGGATTTTTTCGATCCGAGTCTTCTCCCATTCGCGTTTTTGGAGTTTGAAGAGCCTCATTGTCTCTCTCCGAATTGTCGCGTATCTTACTGCGTTGACCTCATCATATCTTTCTAAGTGGATCACTCTGAGGCGTTTACGTTCTTCGATCTTCGCCCTGCACTAATCGTCAAACCAAGGTTTGGACTTAATTGTTTTCTTAAATCCTAATACCTTTTGGGCTGTTAGCTAGATTGTGTCTCTGATCGATGTCAATTTAGTGTTCACACTATTAGCCTCCTCTTCCTCACTGCTCACATTCTCTCGAATGCTAAATCTATTCGTTAGTTCGTCTTGATATTCAGCCCTTTTGCGTAGGTCTTTCAGTTTATCAGTGTCGAACTTTTTGCTTGTCTCCCGTGACTGCCCATGTGAGATTGCTGCGAGGCGACTCCTGATTTTGCCAATCACTAGAAGATGATCGGAGTCGCAATCTGCTCCTCTATATGATCTTACGTCAAGGATGTTCGAGTGGTGTCTTTTGTCTATGAGGAAGTGGTCTATTTGGTTACGCGTTACGCCGTCGGGTGATATCCATGTGGCTTTATGAATTTCCTTGTGCTTGAACATCGTGCCTTTTACTAACAGATCTTTTGACGCTGCGAACGTGAAAATTCGAATTCCATTATCATTTGAAACGTCGTGTAGACTTTTTTTACCTATAGTTGGTTGGAAGATATCTTCCTTTCCAATTTTTGCATTGAGGTACCCGAGGACGATTTTAACATCGAATGATGAGATCCCATGAAATACATCCTCTAGGGCTCGTAGAACGTGTCCTTCGTTTCTTCGTCCGCAGATTCTGTTGGGACGTGTACGTTTATAAATACATAATTGTACCATCGGCCCTGTATTTTTAGCACAGACATTCGGTCATTAATAAATTTCACATCTTTTACATGGGGCATAATCTTCTTGCTTATGATGAAGCCAGTTCCGAGGTTATGTGTATCGGTACCTCCACACACCAGTGTAAACCCGTTGGTTTCGATTACTTGATGTGGGAGTCGAACTTCCTGGAGCGCGACGATGCCCATTTTATATTGTTTCGCGTTTTCTACGATCGTCTGTATCGCGCCTGGTTTATATAACGTTCGAACATTCCACGTGCCGACGCGTATATCCCGCTTTTTCAGGTTTTCCCTACGTCTTCTTTTTGCCGAGTCGGTGTTTTCTTGGTGATTTGTTCCCTTATGGTACTGTTGGCTCATCACACTTACGCCTACCGGGTTTTTCGGGGGATTGTTTTTTGTATATTGGTTATTCATTTTTGATCCCACGAGAGTTGGGGTTTTAAATAGTCCGCCACATTAGAGCCCCGTTTTGATATGGTAAGGTCTGCTTACTGCTCTGATTTGACCCGGTGTCAGAGAGGCGCCGTTATAATACAGCCGGTATACCCTTGGCTGCAAACCATCCAATGGGCACGGTGACGCGTAACACCCTGGATTAGGGGTGGTAGATCTTTGTGTGTTACTCCTCGCTAGCCTGTCTGACATGGGTGACCCTACTGGAAGCATATGCTTCCGTCAGCATAGCCTGAGTGATTCATTGTAATTTAAGCCCCCGCACCACGTCAAGGTTTCTACCAAGCGGGGGTTCGAAAAAGTTAAAGAATTTAAATATATGCGAACAATGCTGACGACCAGTAACGAAATGTCGAAGGAAATTAACAAAAGACTGCATTCCGGCAACGCTAGTTGGCATGCAGTCAGTAAACTGCTGAAATCCAAACTGCTGTTACGTAATATAAAGCTCCTTGTCTATAAAATCATAATAATGCCAATTGTTGTATACAGATGAGAAACATTGGGTCTCACAAAACGGGTAGAAAACAAATTCCGAGAATAAAGTTCTGGCGGTACATATGACGAGGAGGCAGGACAATGGAGAAACTTAAATCACGAATTGGAAGAGCTATACCGCCAACCTACAATAGAGAGAGTAATCTGGTAGCGAAGTTTAAGATGGGCCGCATATGTGACGCGAATGGGCAACGATAGGACCGTGCGTAGAATTCTTGACGGTAGACCAACGGGAAAGAGACCGGTCGGACGGTCGCGACGGAGATGGAAGGACAATGGAAGGTTTGCCCTTGAGGAGATCGGGTCACACGGTCGGACGTGTAAGGAGAGTGCACAGGACAGGGAGCGATGGCGGAGTCGATTCCGTGAGGACATGAACATCCGGGTTCCTACAGGCCAATAAATAGTAATAGTAATATATATGAACATATATATATACATATATATATATATATACACACACATATATATACACATATATATATATATATATATATATATATATATATATATATATATATATATATATAACAGGCCGATTAAAAAGTCCCCGGCCTGACACATAGATGGCGGCACTAGATTAAGCCCTAACCTTCAAAATACGCGTGTATAAATTTGACAGATGTCGGATCATTAGTTTGTGAATTATAGTATTTTGAGTGAAGCAACTTCTGTTATTCTGAAAAATATTGCTTTTTGAAGGGAAAAAATACAGTTGAAGCAAAAACTTGGCTTGATGACGAGTTTCCAGACGCTGCCGCAGGAAAATCAACCATCAAGGATTGGTATGCTAAGTTTAGACGTGGTGAAATGAGCACCGAAGACGGTGAACGCAGTGGACGCCCAAAAGAGGTTGTTACCGACGAAAACATTAGAAAAATCCACAAAATGATTTTGAATGACCGTAAATTGAAATTGAATGAAATAGCAGGCACTCTAACGATATCAACTGAACGTTTACATCATATCATTCACGAATATTTGGGTATGAGAAAGCTCTGTGCAAAGTGGGTGCCGCGCGAGCTCACTTTTGACCAAAAACAACGACGAGTTGTTGATTCGGAGCAGTGTTTGGAGATGATCAAGCGTAATAAACCCGAGTTTTTGCGTCGATATGTGACAATGGATGAAACATGGCTCCATCATTTCACTCCGAAGTCCAATCGACAGTCATCCGAGTGAACTGCACACGATGAACCCGCCCCAAAGCGTGGAAAAACGCAACAGTCGGCTGGCAAAGTTATGGCGTCTGTATTTTGGGATACGCGCGGAATAATTTTCATTGACTATCTTGAAAAAGGAAGGACCATCAACAGCGACTAGTACACAGCGTTATTGGGCCGTTTGAAGGACGAAATCGCCGAAAAACGACCGCATTTGAAGAAAAAGTAAATGCTGCTTCACCAAGACAATGCACCGTGTCACAAGTCAGTGAAAACGATGGCAAAAATCCATGAATTGGGCTTCGAATCGCTTCCGCATCCACCGTATTCTTCAGATCTGGCCCCCAGCGACTATTTCCTGTTCTCAGATCTCAAAAGAATGCTCGCTGGGAGGAAATTTTCGTCGAATGAAGAGGTGATCGCCGAAACTGAGGCCTATTTTGAAGCAAAGGACAAATCGTACTACAAAAAAGGTATCGAAAAGTTGGAGGGCCGCTATAATCAGTGTATCACCCTCGAAGGGAATTATGTTGAATAAAAAAAACGAATTTTGCCAAAAAAATGTTTTACTATGGAAGGCCGGGGACTTTTCAATTGACATGTTATATGTTATATATATATATATATATCTTGGCGAAGGCTAATAACCTTGCCCGTAAAACGAATTATTATCGACAATTTAAGAAGTCTCGGATATGGACCGGATACCGGCGGAGAGACTTGCTAAATAAAGCCAAGAGCGGATCCCGGTTGTAGTACCGATGATGATTATGTATATATACATATATACATACATTTATATACATATATATATATTTATATATAAATATATATATATATATATATATATATATATATATATATATATATATATATATATATATGTAAAAATAAATTATTATGGAAAATTGAACAAGGCTCGAGATTTGCTAAATAAGGCTAAGACCGGATTCCGGTTGTAGTGCCGATGATGATGATATATATATATATATATATATATATATATATATATATATATATATGTATATATGTGTAGCCGAACCGGGTCTACGATAATGTCGACAGCAATCGCGTTATTTTTACCTGACTAGTTACGTTGGTCACGGTCAACCTACAAAGTCGTATCAATTTGTTTGGAATGCCGAACTCTCTCATGGCATTATATAGTTCTACCCTGGCCATGCTGTCGTAGGCGGCCTTAAAGCAATAAAGAGACGATATAATGGAATATTAAATTCCAGACATGTTTCCATTGCCTGCCTAAGGTTGAATATCTGATCAATCGCTGATTTAATGAATTTACGGAAAACTGTACCAACAAGATAGTGATCTGAGTCGAAGGTGGCACTTCGGTACGTTCGTACCGTCATCAGGCTCGATGAGTGGCGGCGATCTATCAACACGTAGTTAATTTGGTTGCGAGTGCCTCCATCACGTGATACCCAGGTTGCTTTGTGAATATCTTTACGCGGAAACCTGGTACTTGCAACGCCCGAGTTTTTTGATGCTGCCAGTTCGATGACTCGTAGTCGATTTTCATTACTGTTCTCATGCAAACTATGGGTAGTTGCCTGAAAACCGGCTTCCGACCTAATTTGGCAATCAAATCACCAATATCGATTTCCACGTCGTATCTTGGACAGGCATTGAGAGCCCGTTCGACATTCTCGTAGTATTCTTCTTTTTCGTCGTCAGGGGACTCCTCTGTAGCTCCGTGAACGTTTATGAGGCTTATGTTCCTAAATTCGCCTCGTACGCGAAGAGTGCATAGCCTTTCGTTTATTGCATTAAAGTCGGTAATGGCAGGCTTCAGTTTTTGGCTGACTAGAAAGCCTACCCCGAGCGCATGGTGCTTTTCACGACAGCAATAATAAATGTCATACTCATTTTTTTGAATAACACTGCTCCCCATCCATCGTATTTCTTGTAATGCTGTTATGTCAGCCTTATATTCGGACAGGGCATCAGCTAGCTGCTGTGCTCGAGGTTTTTTTCGTTTCCGTGTTCGTCGTCGTGTATCCGGTCCATGTACGAGGCTTGTTAGTTTGTCCATAATAAATTTTTTTTACGGGCAAGGTTATTAGCCCTGCGCTGACCTTTCGCTGAATGTCGCTGCATGCATTGCTTCACTACTTGGCGGGTGCCAAAGTAGCTATCCAGTGGTGTCACGTGGAGACTGCATGTCAACTTGGATTGAACAGGGACAAGGATCATCCTGGCCTTCGCCGGGTTGAAAGCAATCAGTGAATTTGCCTTGTATGTAGAAACGAAAAAGAAATTAATCTTACTGGAGGCTGTACCACTATTAGAACATACTCACAACATTTTTCGAATAATTGTTTCCTATGTTAAGTTATAGTATAGCTCCTCAATAGTATACTGGTTAGTATACCCGCCTGTCATGCAGGAGACCGGGGTTCGATTCCCCGTCGGGGAGCCTCTGGCGCAAGACTAATGACCTTGCCCGGAAAAAAACAAATCATTATGGAAAATTTAACAAGCCTCAGGACTTGCTAAATAAGGCCAAGACCGGTTCCAGGTTGTAGTGCCGATGATGATGATGTTAAGTTATTACCATTGTTGCTCAATTGAACTTGGTGAATACATTTCACATCTCCAAATATTAGCTCACGATACTCAATAATAGGAGGTTGCGCACTAGTACACGTTAAATAGCGACTCTAGCGTGTGTGCACGCAGCGGTGGTTGTAAAGCGACTGACTGAACGAAGGTAGAATCCATTCACCGTGTCGTGGCACTGGAGTCATAGCTAAGTAAACTCACTGCCACTCACTAGGAACATGAAGAAGGGCTGCTATGCCTACGTAGGGAATTTTGTTTCAGGGAATTTCTGCCGCACGGGCTGAATTAGATTCTTCTGTTTGCTGTGTATACGCAGTAATCGGTAAGCGTAAGTATGGTTACGGGTTGTCGGTTGGTCAAAGGGACATGGGTCTTGATCGTTGCGGTGGTTGTTCCGTGGAAAGGCAACGCATCATGCTGGTGACTTGCCAGTAAGGGGATTTGATGTGATTTTAGACGGTTTAGGTAGAATGGGAACTGAAATGGTTTTTTGGGAAAAGTCAATGCTGCTTGGTTGCAAGCGAGAAAAATGGTTTAAGTAGGAAGTGAGCCGGAATGGTTTTCGGGGAAAATGAAATGCTGCTTGTTTGTAAGCGAGAAAAATGGTTTAAGTAGAATGGGAATGTATGCTATTGCAGATTTGGGAATGGATGCTGTTGCAGATTGAGAAATGTATTCTTTGCAAGTTTTGAATGAGGAGTTGGGTTAAGGTGAATTGTGGGTTGGTTCTCCATGTAATATAGAGAACCCCCACAGTCTGAAAATGAGAGAAAGTTGTTGGTTTAAGATGGAAATTCTTTAGGTCGAAAATTGCTGTTTTACTAGAAGCGCCAAATGTTCTTGCGAATATTACCTTTTACCCGATTGCGACTGTTCTTTAAAAAGTGGTATAAACTGCCCATAAGTTTATATTGATTGTGGTGGTGTCAAGTGGTTTAAAAATTCTTTCAGTTGTCCGTCGATATGCAGCCTCGACTATTTCCGTTTCGTTACTTAACGCAATTCGGGTGAATCGAACCTGATTTAACATATTTATTTACCATTAAACTTAAAACAGTCCTGAACATAACGCTCTTTCTCGTTTCATATCTAGTTACTTTAGTGAAGGATGTTTCTAATTAGGTCGTTGAGTGATGGATATCCATTACTCAACATCTGAGAAACCGGCTCAATCTGTCCAGAAAGGCACATTAATCCATTAAAGATGTTATTCCCGAGAAATCGATTCTGATGAAAATGTATGAGGTTAGTTCGTTTGCGTGCTCAATAGTCTATTTCCATGTATTTGTGAAGGTTTAAGTAGATTCCGCAGATGTTGGGAGAACGTTTGTGGTGTAGACCAATATTCACCGGCATAGAACTCCAACAAAATTATTCCCTTTTTTTCAAAACCTCTTCAACTCTGTTGTAACCGCCATCAACTAATAATGTTTATATTTTTACCTTCATGTCGTGTCGTCATAAATAATGAGGTTTAACTTGTGGAGGACAACGTTAATAGATAATATGAAGACAAGGGAACAGAAGCTGGTCTCGCGGTCACCTCCGAGTGGCATATACGAGGGTTGCCTCTTATGTTTCGGGATTTGGCAACCCTAGCGTTGCAATCCGGCAATTGACAGCTCTGTCGTAAAGTTGGACATTTTTGAGGTTATACGCACTCAGAACGTTTTGACATACGAGCGCTATTTGTGTTGTTTACAGTAACTTAAAAGATTCATCTCGGCCCAAAAATGGAATTAAATCGTCAACATTTTCGTGCGATTATTTTTTACAACTTTCGGCGTGGATTAACTCAGCAACAGTGCATGGATGAACTTAATTCAATTTTTGGCGATGAAGCTCCATCAAGGACCAGTGTTTATCGATGGTATGGTGAATTCAATCGTGGTCGTAGTTCACTCCAAGATGAATTTCGTGAAGGTCGTCCAAAATCAGTTGTTGTTCCGAAAACCATTGATGCTGTGCGCGAACTGATATTGGAAGATCGTCATGTGACCTATCGTGAGATTGAGACAACCTTAGGCGTTAGTGGGACCAGCATACATTCAATATTGCATAAACATTTAACTGTCAAAAAAAATTGTTCGCGTTGGATCCCACACAATTTGTCAATCGCCAAAAAAAAAAGGCTGGTGTCAATTGGTCGAAAGAAATGCTCAAAAAATACGGTGGCGGTGCTTCGAAACACGTCTATAACATCGTGACAGGTGATGAATCGTGGATTTACGCGTATGAGCCCGAAAGTAAACAGCAGTCGACTGTCTGGGTGTTTCAAGATGAGCCAAATTCAACAAAAGTTGTTCGCGCACGAAGCACTTCCAAGCAAATGGTCGCCTGTTTTTTCGGAAAAACTGGACATGTCGCAACCGTACCACTAGAACAACGCAGAACAGTCAATTCTGAGTGGTACACAACTATTTGTTTGTCAGTTGTCTTCCAAGAAATCAGGAAAACCAACCGCCGAAGACGGATCACTCTTCACCACGACAATGCGAGCTCTCACACATCGGCTGCGACAACTGCATTTTTGAGCACCCAAAACATCGATTTGATGGGTCATCCGCCGTATAGTCCTGACTTGGCACCGAATGACTTCTTTTTATTCCCGTACGTAAAAAACAAACTGAGGGGTCAACGTTTTTCGACACCTGAAGAAGCGGTTGCTGCATTCAGAATGCATGTGTTGGAGATACCTCATCAGAGCGGCAAAAGTGCTTCGACAATTGGTTCAAACGCATGCAAAAGTGTATAGATCTTCATGGGGAATATTTTGAAAAACAATAAAGTGATTTTCGATGATCAATATTTGTGTTTGTTTTCTAATCCCGAAATATAAAAGGCAATCCTCGTACTCCGACAGGAAAAACTTCTCGTCCTGTAGAGAAATGAGTTTTGGTGTCATCTACATTGATATCTCCAATCGTTATCATACCTCTCGTTTTTCGGTACTACTGTGTTTTACACAGACCGATAGGCCAAAGACGCTCTTATGGGTGGGTTTTGTTTAAAAAGTAAGCCTCAGGTGAACCAGTTTTGTCTCGTTCTTGGCAAAAAAATGTTAATTGAAGTAATGTAGAATTATAACATTATGGGACAAGGTGAAGAACGTGGTTCAAATCACGCTAGGGACCAAAACATCAATATACATTCATATATTAATACCATATTAAAGATTTTTAAATAAATGACATGACAAAATGTACATAGCTTTGTAGGGTAATCCTTACCGTCATGGTCACTAAGGCAACAGTTTAATCTACTTAAATTCTAAACTTCTACACTCTAAACCTCACAAAACTGATCAATTTTTTGCATTCAGTTTCCATACAACCTGGTTAAATGTAAAAATAATAATTTAGAGTTAAAACAACCAAATCCCCTTTTAAATTCTATATACAGGTACTTTGCATATTGGCAAGCATTTTTCTCATATTCTTAATGTATCATAACACAATCCCCTTCTAAAACGAGTAAAGGGATTCGCAATCATGGGACAAAACCAAACAGCAATTTCGTGTACGAATCGACAAACTAATAACTTAACTGATAAGTTTTAATGTAGTTGAGAGTTTCTGGAGGGAACCTGTCCCAGTCTCTAAAGTTACTCAATTTCTGTTTGAATCACAAACTTTGTTTCGAACGTCCGGCCTCGTGGTATTAATTTCTATAATTCTGGCATAAGCTAGTAACTGACTATCTACATAGGAAAACTTCTTAAAGTGTCTCACAGTATTAGATTCACCCACAAAAGATTTCTTATTTAATAAAAGTTTCTGTGACTAAATTTGAGGACAGTTTGGTCCTTGAATGAAACATAACTCGATTTGGCAACCTAGGGCTATGAGAATGGGTCAGTGAGCTTAGGTTGTATCTGTCAAAGTTCGGCCCTACTCACCAAATGAGTCTGAACGGGTTTCGAGATCGAACCTGACAGCCACACCCTAGGCAATCGTAAACCTGGCGAATGTAACGGCTATATAGAATCAATAGTGCACTCTTACCATGTGCGCTCTTATCTTAAAGTAATTATGTTAATTAGCTTCCGCCATCTAGTGGTGCAATTAACTTGTCATTTGTCATTTTTAATGTTATACACGAGCCTGTGGGTGTGCCGACACAATTCTGCAGTTTTTTAGATACAGCAGAAAAATTATCAATTGTTCTAGCACTTGGTTGCAAAGTAAAGATAATTTGCCTACAGAATCTAGTTCTCCATTCAAACATTTTTTATGGGGGTTAACAGTAGCAGTTTATTCAGATGAACTAAATAGTTTTATCTTCAGCGAGGCGATTGCGTACAATAAGACGTGCCATTTGGTGTGGATTATTGTTCATAGACGACATTATGCAGAGAGAAGAAAAGAAATAAAAACGAACCTATGTTGTTGACATAGATACAATAGCCATATGAAGTAATGCATTGTAATTAGCTTGAGGTTTAACATTATTAATTGTTGTAGACAGATCTTTGCCTTTTGTCAGACTCACATAATAGACTGATTACTTCAGTTACATAACTTCTTCGTCGCTACCAACGATATCATTGTGCTGTAAGCAAAACAATAAGTGGCTGGATTTTGCGGACAAAACAATCCCTTTGTCCAGTAGTCTGTAATGTAGCGCATCTCATGTGTTTGACATGATCCGGAATTGATATTACTTATCGGTACACCGCGCCAGTGTTATCACCTCCCCACCCTTTCCATAGTAACAATTTGTGTTATAATAACAGGCAAACAAAAAACCGTTAGTAGTGTTCGCAAATATTTATAAAATTGGTTAGTATTGGTTCGGAGAAGTTTTGGTTCTTAAAATCAATGTCAGGTAGTTCCTGAAGATCGGGATATCCAAATCTCAATAGTAACCAGTTCGAAGTGCAATTATAACAGGTAGGTAAACCATTTTTGTTGATACAAGCAGATTCAGATACATTGGTTTGTTTAGGCTCAACGGGGAGAAAACACATTATTTTTAGAGCTACTATAGCTATTGGTGGACAAACACAGAACCGTATTTTTTAAAAGAAACGTGCGCTTTCGTTTGACATTTAACAAAACAATGACTTCAGAAAAAACATGTGTTCCCTACGGTAGGGAAATACCGAGTGCTTTATTTTTGGGCTATAATATCCCCTCCAAACCATCCTCGGGAAAATTAACAAAGGGTGGAGGGGTATTATTCCTCTCCCTCTTTAAAGAGGGTTTCACTACCTACAAAGTCAATTCTCGTAAGTTTTTTTTTTGTTTTTTGCTGAAATGATTTTAATAATACCTAAGGATATTCTTTCCAAGTATTATCAAGAATTTCATTATATTTTTAAGACAACGTTTTAAAATGTCGAAGTTACGCTGAGTAATTAGCCTTCATAGCTCTCTACGAAATATTATTATTATTATGGTTATTATTGTGACGCAAGGCCAATAACCTTGCCCACAAATTATTATGGTAAATTTAACAAGCCTCGGACTTGTTAAATAATGCCAAGATCAGATCTCAGTTGTAGTGCCGATGATGATGATGATGATGGTTATTATTACCGTTACTTTTGAAGCATCTGTTTTTAAATACAATTGTGAGTTATATACACCGTTAATGATTGTAGTCCATATAGTCCAGATGTGATCAATAAAGAGGAATGCCCAGGCCATTATGTCATACAAATTTGCATAAAAAGAAAAGCTTGCTGGCCATACATATAAAAAAAGTTAAGAACCGATTGCGCCCTAGCAATCAAAGGAAATCTTGATTCAGCAGAGGGTATGAGAAAAGCTATTATGACCACATTATATAATATTTTGTCAACAAATAAACATCCAAGGCATCAATATTGTCTAGAAGGAAAAAACCGCTGGTGTAAGTAGAGACAGGCTGAGGCTGCTGGTGATATAGTTAAATATATCCACCTCTTGTGGTGCTTTCGGAGTAAGAGAAACACATTTTACCTATTTATCAATATTTCTTCTTCCATCTTTGCGTGGACATATATTCTGTCAAAAAAATCTGGGAATTGGTCAATAAAACACAAAATATTTATTATGCATTCAAATTTATTGTGTTGGCGTCGAAGTAGGAATAGTACACGTATGCCAACGAATAATCCATTCATCACATCATTTTTCAAATGTATTTTTTGGAATTGACTTTAGTTCTTACCGCGAATTCTCTTTTCTTTGTCTAGCGACTTAAAACGGATACTTCGAATTGATGATTTGAGTTTTGGAAGAATAAAAAGTAAACCAAAGCGATGTTAGATGAATACGGTGGTTATTCGATGGTATTTGTTGAGTTTTTGGCCATAAACTCGTTCACAATGATGGGCATGTGAAATGGTGCGTTATCGTGGTGCAAAATCCATGAGTTTTTTTCCATAAACCTGGTCGTTTTCAAAATAATGTGCTGTCTTCATCATCATCATAGGCACCACAACCGGGGTCCGGTCTTAGCCTTATTTAACAATCCCAGAGGCTTGTTAAATTTTCCAAAATAATTTGTTTATTAGCCTTCCGCCACATATGCTGTCTTAAACGCTACATAATATCCAGCTAATATTCTTAAATTGTCATCTGATGTTCTTGATTCCGATCGCACAACATCGCGATGATTAAAGAAAACAGTCAACATTAATTTGACTTTTGATCGACTTTGACGTGATTTTTTCAATTTCAGGTCAGCTCGAAAGCGCCATTCCAAAACTTGTTGACTGGTTTACATGTCAAACTCGCTATATTATAATTAACTACAATATCAAAGCAATGGATTTTAAAATTGTTTTTAAGCTATAATACTCGTGCCCTCTTCAGAAAACTATGAAGGGCTATTATTCCTCTCGTCTACGAAGAGGAATAGTGCCGTTGGTGAGGGTTTTATCGTTAAATATATTTATTTCCTTTTATTTACTTATCTATTTATTTACATATATTTTTCTGTTAGTTGAGAGGTATGTAAATGTTGTGTTACATACCTCTCAACTATATTATTTATAATGAATTTACGCGGGTGGGCTGAAAAGTTTCCGACCTAACAAAGATACAAGACATTTGAGGTGAACCGTCATGTTGGGACAAAGACTGTCTTTATTCAAAAAAGGATCGCTTTCTTCCTGTTTCAGCAGTATATCACAGATGCGCACACGTGCTGCCATGAGGTCATGAGGAATCCCAATATTGAGCTTGCTTACGTATCCAAGATTCTTTAGTAAACATTTTTTGACAGATCTTCAATGTTTCTGCAATCTCTCATATTGTGTATCGTGGGTTTGACTTGATCAGTGGCACTGTTTTATCGTTTGTCAATTTCGGTGGCATTTCCTGACCGATGAGCATATTTGATATCGAAATTATCATCATCATCGGCACTACAACCGGGAACCGGTCTTGGCCTTATTTAGCAAGTCCTGAGGCTTGTTTAATTTTCCATAATGATTTGTTTTTTTCGGGCAAGGTCATTAGTCTCGCGCCAGAGGCTCCCCGACGGGGAAACGAACCCCGGTTACCAGCGCCGAATTTCTTGAATCAGTTTTGGTCATTGTAAACTTTACGCAACTTTTCACAAGATGGACGTCGCTCAAATTTTTAATAAGAACGAAGTATAAACTGTCAGTTGTTA
Source organism: Microdon myrmicae (assembly GCA_963931805.1). Classification (NCBI taxonomy): domain Eukaryota; kingdom Metazoa; phylum Arthropoda; class Insecta; order Diptera; family Syrphidae; genus Microdon; species Microdon myrmicae. The sequence goes on along the minus strand of OZ007497.1, from coordinate 180,246,060 downwards.
AAAGGCATATGACAAACCTACGTATCAATTACTCCACTACTGCCAAAACGGTACTAACACTATCTGTTACAAAATAACACAGTGAGTTTTTGCTCATGTCAATATACGAGGGTGAGCTGAAAAGTTTCCGACCAAATGAAGATACAAGACATTCTTTCTTAAAGTTAATTTTTATTTTTTTACATAGTCTCCTACACACTTCTCCCAGCGATGCTCACATCTCTCTAACCCGTCCAAATAGTACTCGATGTTTTTCTCTGTAAAATAACTCTCCGTGAAGGTGATTGCCTCCTCATTTAACGAAAATCTGTGTCCTCCGAGCGCAATTTTTAGATTAGGGAACAAAAAGAAGTCGCTTGGGGCTAGATCTGGTGAGTAAGGCGGATACTCAAGCAGTTCAAACCGCAATTCATGGATTTTCGCCATGACAACCGCCGGGCTCGAGACGGCGCATTGTCTTGGTGAAACAGGATTTTCTGTTTCTGCAAATACGGCCGTTTTTCTGCGATTTCTGCCTTAAGTTGATCAAGTAATGATGCGTTGTATGGGTTTTCCTTTTTGAAGATAATCGATTAAGATAACTCCACGACTATCGCAAAAAATAGTCGCCATCACTTTCCCAGCCGAAAAAACAGTTTTTGCTTTTTTTTTTTGGAGCCGACTCTCCCTATGCAGTCCTGTATTTTTGTTTCGGGCGCATAATGGTGCATCCGAGTTTCATCGACAGTAATTAATCGGCGCCAATACTCGGATTTATTACGCCTGTAAGATTATATTTTATTGGTATTAATAATTTTGGCTTACCTCCGTGCCTTTTGGGTAGGTCCGCTCGGACTGCTTCCGGTTACTGGAAGCCTGTTGGATCCCCCGGCTCCGTTACGAAGGGTCCTGCGGGTCTTTAATGGCTGGATTGGTCCTGATGTGGCCGAAATTTCAGCAGGCGCCCCTTTTGACCTGGTTGTTCCAGGAGCTGGCCCCCAACAGGCGATGGGCGTCCTATTTTGCCGTTGTAATGCCGACAACCCGAGTCGCTATTAATGAAGATACCCGTACTACTTTTAATGAGCAAATAAAAGTCTTGTTTTGTTTTTGTTTCTTTTGGTGGCTGAACTTTATTTCACTTTTTTGCCGTAGGTCTCTATCTATCTATCTCTATCTATCTGAAATCTACTGATAACGAATCAAAAAAAAAAAAAAAAAAGATGGGGTGGCGAGAGGACGACTTTAGGGAGACAAGGACAAATGTGTCCTTCATCTTGTCTCTGGCTTCTGATCATCTTGCGATGACCAGAATCACCCGCATCCGTAAAGATGTTGGGCTCGGTCTCGAGATATCTAAAAAAGAAAAAGGGGGGAGGTATCTAAGGATAGTGTGGACAGGGTTAGTTCAGGTGTTCTCTAACTACTTGGATGGGGGGATGGTGGAAAAGAAATCGTACGAGACGGGTAGATCTTGAGTGCGGTAGTGAACGCAGATCACGTCTTTGACGTCTGATGATCTGCGTTTTGGTCGGTGTGTGTGTATGTTTGTGCTGTCTTGTACTGTGCGTGCGTGTGTGCGTGTGGTATGTTAGCAGTATACCCTATGGGATGGGTACAGGAATCCTCTATTATAGAAGGGAATGTTGTTGGGAGGGGTGCTTTCCTCAGTTTTGTACTGAAGAAGAAATTGTGGTGATCTGATCCGAAGAGCTTGAGAGAGAGAAGGGCCAATAACGCAAGATTTCCGTACAAGCGGGTTCTCGCTGTTCTGAATGCTTTCGAGGAACTTATATGCTAATTGTAGCAAGTACTCGTCGATAGGGATAATGGAGGCACCATCGTTTAGGCGAGAGTTCGGGTAGTGGCGGCCGTCAGGCCTTCTGTAGTGGTTGGAGCATCTTCTGAGGAGTTTTCTTTCGAAAACTCGCACTTTCCATTTGGGCCGAAGATATGCATTACCATATGGGAAAGGCGTACGATATTCTAGATCGGATTAGCTGCTTATAGCAGAGAAGAGAAGCTGATCACGAATCCAAAATGTGCTGCCCTTTTATAGTCTGTGGCGACAGAGATAGGTTAAAAATTTAATTTAAAAATTCCAAGAAGCACAAACAAGATTTTATGTGCTTCAATTGGAATGGGATTCTGGGAAGCGGATAGGAATTTGATTGAACAAATTCCCGGAAGGAGACATTATGAAATGCATTTAGTATTAGGCATTTCATAATGTTAATGGTTATAGGGAATTGAATCAGCGCACGACAAATGGACTTTCGGTTAAATTTGTCGTGCATATGATTCAATTGGGGAACATGATTAGGATTATGGTGCATATTTTGAACCAATTGACACAAAAGCAATTGATTGCATATGCCGAAAGCGATTGCCCAATAACGCAAAAGCTATTAACTGCATATTCCGGAACAATTACCGCATGTTCCAGCCCAATCAACAGAAATAAAATTAATTGGGTCAATTCGCGATCGCAAAGGTTGAACTGGAAGTTCAAATCAATGAAGGGATATTGACTGGCTCAGCGATATGAAGCGATCGCAAATCGAAGTTGAGAATCGGTAATTGGGTTAATTGAAAGTAAATTGCAAGGTAGTATGCGAAAGGTGTTAACCCCGGAGGTAATGAATAAGTGGTTGAGGAAGAGTGAAGATCTTGTCTGGATAGTCGGTAATTGGAAGTCAGTGGCTGGTTATCAGTTTTGGGGGAGTCTAATATTTGTCTTGAAAGAAGCATGGTTATTTTTTTTTTTTTTTTTGGAAGTTAAAAGAAAAGGATGAAGAAGCCCAATCTGGCCTTTATTGTGACATTGTGAGTTGTGATCCGTTGGAGATACGAATTGATTAATTAAATATTGTATGTATCACTCTTTTTTTTTACGAATCCTGCTCTGGAAAGTTGCAACTAAAGTTTGATACAAGTGAAACGTAGTAGTAATAATAATGAAAACTGTCTTCTTATACTGTTGAACAATTGTGCATTCCTGTTAAATTCAAATCGAAGAGATTTGAAAGATAAAAATATAGAAATAACTTACGGTGGACATTAAGTGAATAAATATGTAAAGTGTGCTGGATCTCTGTCTAGACAAATATATATAGATAAAATAAAAGAAAGAGATGATCTCTGACGATTAATATAAAGACTAGATAAGTGTTAATTGTACCTTCAATCGAAGAGATTTGAAAGATAAAAATATAGAAATAGCTTACTGTGGACATTAAATGAATAAATATGTTAAATGTGCCGAACCTTTGTTTAAACAAATATATGGATAAATTAAAAGAAGGAGATGTTTTTTGACATTTGATCTAAAGACTAGATAAGTGTTAATTGTACCTTCAATCGAAGAAGTTAAAGAAGTTACTGTTGGCAGTTAGTATATAATTATGTTAAGTGTTTCTCGAACCGTTGTTTGAAAAAAAAAAATAAAAGTGGACAAAAATTAACGGACATCTTCGAGTTTTAATTAATGAACATCGTTGAGTAGTGACTTCCAGGTTTAAAAAAGGGAAGATTCGGTTGCTGGTGCCCTTGGTGTCGTGACTCTGATATCGGTGAAACTTTCACAAAGCATAACTCACGTTTACCGCAGAATTTTACTTTTCTATCGATTCTTCAATCATCCCCAAGCAATGTAGATTCTGTACCCATGGTCGCCTGATATAGCCGCTGCGACTTTCTTCTTTAAGGGGCTATAGCGTTTGGGATTGATAGTGAAGAACGTGTGATTCGAACTGACGCTATGACAGTACGAATCACCAAAAATTGAACCGAAGCGTAACACATCAGACTACTGGCCGATTATTGGAATTCGATTTTTAAACTCATGTATATTCTACTGATGTTAATTGTTATCGCTACGGTATACGGATGTGACGTATTTTCGTACTCGATTTTTGTTCGGTGTACTTCACTATTTGCGTGTATTGTGTGTGTTAGAGACGCCACAGGGCTGTCTCAAATCACTTGTTTACACTGAAGGTCTTACGATTCGCCTAAAAAACAACATTTGTCAGGCTATCGCCTAAGAGTTAGTACATATCTATGAGTGGGAAAGAGTTGAACCAAATTTTCGAGTTCGAGATATGACTGAATATAGACAACAAGGGATACCATCTGCCTGATAGTATCTTTAAAACCTATATAGTAAATAGACGAGAAACTTTCAATATCTTACTCGCTGAGGGAAAAAAACTGAATTTCTAAATTAAAAAATTATCATACTGGAGTGCTCCAAGAAGCCCTACCATTTTTCTCCCACATTACATTTATCTGCCACATTACATTTTCGTCCCACCTATAAGAAAATCCATTTGATATTCCCAACATAACATTGTCAAACCAAATCGAACTAAACGTTCAGATTCTCATTTATTGAATTCAAATTCATTCATTCAATTCAGTGCATTTGTTCGATTCTATTTCCTAAAATCAAACAGCATAATGCACTATTTTTCCATGTATGCTAAAACCAATTAGCACCTAAAAAACCTACAAGATCCAAAACCTAAAAGTGCACAAAGGCATATCTGTTCGATACGCCGACACACAATTCTGCCATCATAAACATCATATTCTCACATACTAGATGTTATATGAGTTGCTAATAGTCACGGATTCCCAGATCCTAAAGTAACAACCAATTTCCACGGATCTTGTGGCCAGATGGCTCACACATACAAAAACCCCAAGAAAGGATCAAACGATAAGTGGCGATGCGTCTTGACCTTCAAAAGAAGATAAAGATATTTGAGTAGTAGATTTTTGAAGTGAGAAGGTAAACAGTCGGAAAAGTAACTTGACTGGAGTCGCTTAGAAGAGTCAGTCAGTAGCGCGCTTGAGGAGAAGGCCTCCTCAAAATTAATATAAAATTTTATATATTATTATATAAGTATTTTTAAACTAAAAATAAAATCGGTTTTATAAAGAAACTGAAGTGTTTGTTTTTATGACTGCTTAGAAGAAAGTTTTTAGTTCTTTAATTGAGAACATCAGTGTAATCATGCGGCAACATGGTCGATAGTGCGCGGAAAGTGTAGGTCAGGAGGACAACAAAGGTAGTCCACTCTTCCCGGGAAACCGGAAGCACGGTGGTGCACCCAAAATATTATAATACTCCAGGCCGTTTATAATACAAATACCCTTTTTGCAATATTCAACATATTGGTTGTCATAATCATAAAACAATCACCTATGTATAAGACTTTATATTGACAACTCTTCATCGGGGCAATTATATAACATAACCACTACGTCCATAAGTTTGCCAACTTAATCACTCGTTTCCATCCCTTCACAAGAAGTTCCACTCCAAAAGGTCAACCTAACCTCACCTAAATTCCGTCCGCACAAGTGCTCTACTAGGAGCGTGCAACCCATTACTTCGACGACCCTATCACATTTCATTCAGTCTTTACGTGATATTATTCCTTAGCAAGTCTTGCGCCCACAAGCACAATTGTTTTCAGGTATTCGTGGCGTTGGCCGCCGTGTGCGTGTGCTCATTCTGCTGGGTTTGTCAGCACATTTCACTTGACGATTAAACGTGTTAATAGCAGATTTTCATCTAGCTACCCAATCGACTAAATTGTCTTCATAAAAACCATAACAACCGTAAAACTTAGTTCTTCTTTCACTCTTCACAGACCCCAAGTGCTGTAACATGTCCGGTATATGACGTTTCGGTGACCAGCCTCTGCCTTTAACTGGAGTTCGTGGGCGGTTCAAAAATAGCCTAGTGGCCAACACTTGCAAGCAACTTTATCCTAAAATATATGAGTACCAGTGTCACGTTCCAGTTTTCAAGAAACGAGTAAATGGTTTAACGTTGCGCTTAGTAGTCTAGAAATTTCAGGCAATTTGTTTCATAGGTTGGTAGCTACCTTTAACCTTTGGACTGCTGCCAGCCTTGAGCCGATGACATAAGAGCAAAACAAATTGCAACAAAACACAAAAAGCGACGAGTAAGAAAACAACCTCCTGCCCATTTTGCTGAGCAAGTAACTTGCTATAATACTTGTATAAAGCAACAACACCTTCCTTAATTGTTGGGGAATCTGGTTTGCACAAGTTGTATTGCTTTGCAGGTGAATGTGACACTGCAGGTGACAGATGCCAACATCTCAAACGATAATCTCCAGGGTTAGTGGAATCGACGATGTGGATTTTATTTTGGGGACGTTGTACGATTTGTGACTTTATCGAATGCACCGCACGTAAATTCCTCTGCCAGTTCACTGCTATTTGTTTAGATGAACCAAGAAGGCGGCTGGATACTGGATGTTGTCTTTTGGGTAATCTTTGTTTGCTCATGTAGGTCGTTAAATCATAAATCATTCTCAGTGTGTTGTAGATCGCAAACAAACTTTTTTCAAAGAGAACAGGCCATGAAAAAAATTTATCAAATATATAAGATTAGTTTTACGACGTTACCCAAAAAAATGTTTCCCTATCAAGGGAATGTAATAAATATGTGGCATTACTTTTAATGAGTGACTGGTAGAAGTAGGAGTTGTGATAGGAAAAAAATCACATTCTCTGTATGTGCATAATTTGACAAAGTTGTTAAAAAAACCTCTGAGTAAACTGTTATCATCCAGTGTAATGATGGCGTAGTTTACCTTAAGATTACCTAGGGATTGGACTAAATTACCACATCTGCTGTCTTATGGTTTACACTTTGATAGATATTTGGTCAAGGCCGAGAGTCAATAAAGTCGTCGGAGCCGCATACAGCTTTTACCGGTACCGTTTGACATCTTATTTATCCAGATGTCTATTGTAAATGTTCATTCCAACGCCTTGTGATGAGAAGGCCTAAGGCGGCTCTGATAAAGATACCACGAACAGAATGTGTACGGAAGGATGACCAGTTGCAAAAGGCCTATTAATGATTGGACGCATGATTGGTTGATTGGTAGATTGCCGTTTTAGCTCATTTTCCATTTTCCAACATTTTTAATTTTTCCTTTTTTTTAGGTTCAAAATTATAGGCTAGACCAAAAATGCTTAAATTCCAGCTTAATTCATCATCATCATCATCGGCACTATAACCGGAATCCGGCCTTGGCCTTATTTAGCAAGTCTCGAGGCTTGTTAAATTTTACATAATAATTTATTTTTACGGGCAAGGTTATTATCGTTGCATCAACTAGCTTAAGTATCTTGCATTATAACTTACTTGTCCTTGTTACGTAATAACTCCCCCACTACCTTTATCCCACCGAGAAAACATAAAATATAAAACTTAAAATTATATAACTTATAAAACATTTAAATCATTTAAAAATTAAACACATACATTACAAACAATTTACATGTTTAAATTAAAACATTCATTTGCCTTTCATACATTTACTATACTAAACATTAATTAAACACATATATTACAAATTTGGAAGAGCTATACCGCAAACCTACAATTGTGAGATAATCAGGTCGCGAAGATTAAGATGGCCCGCACATGTGGCGCGAATTGCCAACGATAGGACCGTGCGTAGAATTCTTGACGGTAGACCAACGTGAAAGATACCGACAGGACGGCCGCGACGGAGATGGAAGGACACTGTTCGGTTTGACCTTGATGAGATCGGATCGGATAGTCAAGCGTGGAAGGAGAGTGCACAGGGCAGGGAACGATGGCGGGGTCGAGTCGGTGAGGTCATGCATTTCCGGGTTCCCACAGCTCAATAAATAGTAATATATTACAAACAATCGTCACATTTTCAAATTAGGCATATAATACACAAAACCTTATATTACACAAACAAACAAAAAAAAAAAAAAAAACATTAAACATAGGACTGGCGCAAAGAAATGTCCAGTTATTACTCCGCCGATCATATCTCCAATAAACTCGAGATCGATCATCGCCGTTGATTGGATCATACGATACCGGTTACGTGGTATGGCCCAGTTAACTCATTGGGATAACTGTGGAGAAGGAAAAACAAAGAGCTGGTGGAATCGTACCGATGGAGGGTAGTCGGTGTCTGAGTGTTGTATCAATCAGTGGTTGTTTAGGGATTAAAGTGTGTTGTTTTTTTTCTTCTTTTCTTTCTAGCTCTGCTAGCACGGAGTCTATAGAGGATCCAAAGCAGAGCGATAAATGGCAAAAGAACGGCCAGCGGTACGAGTTTTGCGGCCGACACACACACACGGCGGCACTGTGTCGCCAAAAAGCAAAACGAGAGTGGTCGGAAAACTTCCGGAGGTTGGTTCGGGAAACTCCACCCCGACCGCAGTAAACTCGCAATTCAGCTAAAGCTGTTCTTAGCTTTCGTCAACCAAGGTCGCGATTGTCCAACACCCTATGGACATTGGCCGTAGAAACACTACGCGCCTGATCATGGATCTCGGGGCTGAAATCAGCCTGTTAAAGCTGAAGGCACTCTACCCGACACATGTTGTTCTATTTCTATTTATTCACCTGTTGGGACCCGGAAGTTCATGACTTCACCGACTCGGCTCCGCCACTGTTTCCTGTCCTGTGCGCTCTCCTTCCACGTTCGACCATCCGATCCGATCTCCTGGAGGTCCAATCTAACATTGTCCTCCCGTCTCCGTCGCGGCCGCCCTGTCGGTCCCTTCCCGGTTAGTCTACCGTCAAGAATTCTATGCACGGTCCTATCATCGCCCATTCGCGCTACGTGTCCGGCCCATCTTAATCTTCGCGACTTGATCATTCTCACTATTGTAGGTTTGCGGTATAGCTCTTCCAATTCGTGGTTGTGGAGTTTCCTCCATTGTCCTGCCTCCTCGTCATATTTACCGCCAAATATATCCCTTAAAACTTTATTCTCGAATACGCGGAATTTGTTCTCTTCCCGTTTTGTGGGAGCCCATGTTTCGCATCCGTATAGAGTAATCGGCATGATTATGGTTCTATAGATACGGAGCTTTATATTCCGTGATAGCAGTTTGGATTTTAATAGTGCCAACTAGCGTTGCCGGAATGTAGTCTTTTGTTAATTTCCTTTGACGTTTCGTTTCTGGTCGTCAGTATCGTTCCCAGATATTTAAATTCTTTGACATTTTCAAATATCTTGCCCCTGATGTTTATATGTGTTCTCTGAGGTCCACCTGCTGTCGTCGTAATCATGTATTTCATTTTGTCTTCGATTATTTCTAGGCCCACCTCTTCTGCTGCTTGCATGATGATTTCACAGTTTTTACTTATAGTTTCGAGATTATCGCCCACAACGGCGATGTCATCCGCATACGCGAGCACTAGTATGTTGGTCGATCCGGTCATGTTGCGTCGTGTACCTTTCTGATGACATACTCGAGAACAAGGTTAAAGAGACACGGTGAGAGGCCATCCCCCTGATTAAGTCCATCCCGGATTTCAAATTGTTCTGAGAGGTGGTTTTCTATTATAACTCGCCCTTTGTTTTCGTGCATGCAGATTTGAATGAGGGCAGCATATTTTTTCGGGATCCCCAGCTCAACCACAATATGGTAGAGTCTTTGCCTTGCGACTGAGTCGTAGGCTTTTTTGAAGTCAACGAACAGTTGGTGAACCGTCTCTCCGTGAACCCACTACTTCTCCAGTAGTTGCCTTATTGTGAACATTTGGTCGTTTGTTGACCGGTTCCTACGGAATCCGCATTGGTAGTCTCCCAATATTTCTTCTTCGTACGGCGTGATTCTCGCCAGTACGACATTTGTTAATATTTTGTATGTGATTGGGAGCAATGATATTCCTCTGTAATTTTCGCAGTCAGACCTGTCACCTTTTTTGAAAATGGGGATGACTATAGAGGTTTTCCATTCTTCCGGAATGACTTCCTTGTCCCATATTATTTTAAACAGTTGGTGGATTTTTCGAGCGGTTGCCCCTCCTTCATGCTTCACAAGCTCTGCCGATATGCAATCGACTCCGGAAGCCTTGTTGTTTTTCAGTCGGTTTATCGCGTCTACAACTTCGTCGAAAGAGGGCTCTGGGATCTGGAGCTCGGCTGTATATACGTCTGGTGCATATTTGTGGTTGATGGGTGCGCACATTGAGCAGGTTTTCAAAGTACTGCTTCCATCTTGTCACGATATTTTTTGTTTGTCACCAGACATCATACATACCTCCGCTGTTCTTTGCTTTGGCATTTTCTATGATTTTTTCGATCCGAGTCTTCTCCCATTCGCGTTTTTTTCGTTTGAAAAGTCTAGTTGTTTTTTTCCGAATTGTCGCATATCTTTCTGCGTTGACTTTATAGCGTTTGAAATAATAGTGAAGAAGATCGTGTGATTTGAACTGACGCTATGACAGCTCGAATCACGGAAAAAAATTTACCTAAGCGTTACTCGTCAGGCTACTGACCGTGTTTAGAATTTGATTTCCAAACTCGACAATATTCCACTCATGTGAATTATTTTTATTAATCTTTTGGTATACGGTTCTGATGTATTTTTCTTATTCGACTTTTTCGTTCGTGTTATTCACTATTTTTGCTTGTGAATTGTGTGTATCTGTTAGAGTTGCCACAACTTCATCATATCTTTCTAAGTGGATCATTCTGAGGCGTTTATGTTCTTCGATCTTTGCCCTGCACTCATCGTCAAACCAAGGTTTGGACTTAGTTGTTTTCTTAAATCCTAATACCTCTTGGGCTGTTTGTTTGATTGTGTCTCTGATCGAGGCCCATTTAGTGTCCACACCTCTTCCTCACTATTGTCATTCTCTAGAATGCTAAATCTATTCGTTAGTTCATCTTGATATTCAGCCCTTTTACGTAGGTCTTTTAGTTTATCAAGCTCGTCTTCCGTGACTGTCCATGTGGGTTTGCTGCAAGCCGACTTCTAATTTTGCCCATCACTAGAAGGTGATCGGAGTCGCAATCTGCTCCTCTGTATGATCTTACGTCAAGGATATTCGAGTGGTGTCTTTTGTCAATGAGGAAGTGGTCTATTTGGTTACGAGTTACGCCGTCGGGTGATATCCATGTGGCTTTATGGATTTGCTTGTGCTTGAACATCGTGCTTTTCACTACCAGATCTTTTGACGCTGCGAACGTGATAATTCGAATACCATTATCATTTGAAACGTCGTGTAGACTTTCTTTATCTATAGTTGATTGGAAGATATCTTCCTTTCCAATTTTCGCATTGAGGTCGCCGAGGAGGATTTTAACATCGAATGATGAGATCCCATAAAATACTTCCTCTAGGGTCTCGTAAAATGTGTCCTTCGTTTCTTCGTCGGTAGATTCTGTTGGGGCGTGTACGTTTATAAATACATAATTGTACCATGTGCCCTGTATTTTTAGCACCGACATTCGGTCATTAATGAATTGCACATCTTTTACATGGGGCATAATCTTCTTGCTTATGATGAAGCCAGTTCCGAGGTTATGTGTATCGGTACCTCCACACACCAGTGTAAACCCGTTGGTTTCGATTACTTGATGTGGGAGTCGAACTTTCTGGAGCGCGACGATGTCCATTTTATATTGTTTCGCGTTTTCTACGACCGTCTGTATCGCGCCTGGTTTATATAACGTTCGAACATTCCACGTGCCGACGCGTGTATCCCGCTTTTCCAGTTTTTCCCTACGTCTTCTTTTTGCCGAGTCGGTGTTTTCCTGATGATTTGTTCTCTTATGGTAGTGTCGGCTCATCACACCTACGCCTACCGGGTTTTTTGTGAGATTGTTTTTTGTGTATAGATCATTCATTTCATTGGATCACTCTAGGGTTTCAAATGGTCCGGCATATCAGAGCCCCTCTTTGATATGGTAAGGTCTGCTTACTGCTCTGATTCGACCCGGTATCAGAGAGGCGTCGTTATAATACAGCCGGTATACCCCTGGCTGCAAATCATCCAATAGGCACGGTGACGCGTAACACCCTGGATTAGGGGTGGTAGATCTTTGTGTGTTACTCCTCGCTAGCCTGTCTGACATGGGTGACCCTACTGGAAGCATATGCTTCCGTCAGCATAGCCTGAGTGATTCATTGTACTTTAAGCCCCCGCACCACGTCAAGGTTTCTATCAAGCGGGGGTAATAACGAAACATATTAACAAAAATGTTAACATAAAGAAATTTTAAAACGAAAAGGAATCTAAATGAAAAATGGAAATGAAAAGGAAGAATAAATAAATATGAAAAGGGAAATAAGGAATGGGAAGGGAAGGCGTAGCGTCTGAAGATCTTACTATATTTGGGGATATTAAATCCTTTCTTCAGTTGGGATGGGATCGGTCATTTATAGATTTATCTCGATCGCCTCGTGCCATGCTAAAGCGCAAGTGAACTGCAGTATTTGATATATCACTGTTATAAAGAATCCGTTTGTCCCTGGCACCACGAAAAGCGTGGTAAATAATAGGGCCTCCGTGCTCTTTTTGGATAAGACCTTTTCTATCCAGGAGAGGGAACGCTTCTGGTGGGATAAACCCATTTTGGAGTGAATTCTCCAGGTATATGTCATCGGGGTAGTATGCTCCCGAGATAAGATTATTTTCGCTGCACATTGTCCTTGCAATGTGACCACGCATGATTTTGGTAATGAAATTGTGTATCCTATTCAGTCCTGATTTGTCATACAGTGTCTTATTAGGATAGAATTTCCTATATTGAGACTCGGGTGTTCTATGTATTCCGAGGCAGGAACGCAAGCACTGCCTCTCGAACGTGCGAAACTTTTCCATGCAGGATGGGGAAACGTTAAACCATACCGGGCAACCATACACTAATATTGGACGAATAAATGCTGAGTACGAAATTATTTTAACTTTGTGATCTAGGAGACTATTTCGAAACAGACTTCTTGTCATTGCATATGCACTTTTAGCTGCGGAGAGGGCAGCTGCTATGTGCTTATTAAAGTATAGGTATTGGTCCATCCAGGTACCACCAAGGTACCTGACAACAGTTTTCATTTGCAGCGGAAGAGTATTGCTTCCTACAATGGAAAAGTTTTTCCAATTATGCCTTGCATCTCTTGAAGCCGTAGAAAGAGGTGTTCTGAAAAGGATGGTTTCTGTTTTTTGGAAGTTAATTTTCAATTTCCAATCGTCACAAAAGCGTTTGATTTTATTGAAGTCGTCTTGAAGAAGTCTGTTAATGGCATCGATATTTTTTTCTGATCTGTACACTACAATATCGCGGGCATATGCAATAGCATGATTAAGAGACCCAACTAGATCACTAGTATAAATATAGAAGAGAATGGGAGAATTCACGGCTCCCACGGCATTCACGGGGATGGGATGGACTACTGCTATTTTCCAACGTCTTGGAAAGTATGCATTATTTAGAGCGTTATTGAACAAGGTAGTGTCATTTTGACCGCTTCCGGAGGCAGATGTTTAAGAACTGTATTCGGAATACCATCTGTTCCAGAGGATTTCTTGTTTTTAATGGGTCTAAGGATGTCCATGAGTTCATTCTTATTCACAAATATATTTGTGTGCACATTTCTAAGCGGCGCATCCGCTCTATTGTTTTCACTGAAGATTTTGAAACTTTTGTTTTCGGAATGCCAACTTTGCCGTTCATTGTGCAGCGAAATATGGTTTTGTATAGCTCTGTTTTCAATATCGAGGTTAGAATGAATGGATTCATTCGCTTTGTGTACTGCCTCGAAACTGGCACCAATGGAGTTCGCTTTCTCTTGCGGATCCTCGACTACTATTAGTTCTTCGTTGGAGTTGATGTGTTCCGGGGTGAGTCCTGCGTTCAGCAATATTTGACAATTCTCGGGAGTCCTCGGGACTCGAAGGCAGGGAATGTCATTATGATCTTTTCTTCTAAATACTTTATTTATTTGCGGAAACATATTCCCACCGCTGGTTTTAATGGAGAGAATTTTACGTTTCCATTCTTCACTAATTACTGAACTGTAGTTGTCACGGATCAGCTTTTGAACGTTTTTAATCAATGACTTAATTGTCTTTATTTCTTGGCTATAAGGATCGCTGAACTGTCTGTAGAGAAATTTGAGCTGGGAGAGCAGAGCGCTTTTTTGTCTATACAGGGCATCAATAGTTGAGTTTCTGTATCTATTAAAATTCTCCTCCATGTGCGCCGCTTTTGGAATGGAACGGTGCATTGTTTTGATGACAATGTTGTCTATCGTTGAGAGATAATGGTCTATTTCCTCATTTCGAAGGTTTCTATTAGTCGGAGGATCTACGCCATTGGAGCGTAGTTCTCTTTTTATTATGCGATCAAAGCGCGACCAATGTGCTTTTCGGAAAACAAACGAATGTATCTGGTCGTACTGTTCAAGTATTGCATGTTCGTTTGGAACATGTAAAACTCTCTCTGGTCACTATCATACCTGATTGTGCGACGGCAATTTCGAGTATTTAGGTCCGTATCTAATAATTGTAGTCTGTCGTCAATCATAAGTTAGTCCAGAAAGGAGTTTCCTCTTGGATAAGATGGTGTACTTGTAGCGTACAATTCTAGTTTATATTCTGTTGCATTTGCTTCCCACCAGTTGAATAGTGCATTTCCTCTTGTGTTCGGTGTGATATCACCCCAAGCACACCTCTGTCACGCTGGAGACCGGGGTTCGATTCCCCGTCGGGGAGCCTCTGCCGCAAGTCTAACGTCCTTGCCCGGAAAAAGCAAATCATTATGGAAAATTTAACAAGCCCTCAGGACTTACTAAATAAGGCCAAGACCGGTTCCCGGTTGTAGTGCCGATGATGATGATTCTTCATTAATTACTGGTTGTCACGGATCAGTTTTTGAACGTTTTTAATCAATGACTTAATTGTCTTTATTTCTTGGCTATAAGGATCGCTGAACTGTCTGTAGAGCAGTTTGAGCTCGGAGAGCAGAGGGCTTTTTCGTTTATACAGGACGTCAATAGTTCTGTATCTATTAAAATTCTCCTCCATGTGCGCCGCTTTTGGAATTGTAAATAAGACGCGTTCTGGGTGCGATGTGTTCTCGAAGTCTGCATCTTACCCATCCAACCCCTAGCAAACCTGTAGCCAGCAACATGCTAGCCTTTTCTCTTGGTAAGTGGATCATGGCAGCCTGCGTGCCATCTGGATTCCTTCTTAAACTCTTTACGGATTGCTTTGGGAATGCGTTCAGCGCAAGGAACTCTATAGCGATCGCTGTCAGGATTTCCTCCACAGTGGTAACCTCATCTAAATCACGACCCTCAACCGCGATTTCTTGTGACACTGTTTTGACATTAGCATCTTCCTTTAGTACCTGTTGTACCTTTGTTTTCAGTGTCTCGGTGGTGGCCTCTTGACGGCGGTTCAGTTCTATCAACAATTCCCCTTTTGCTGTCTTTCGAACTTTATTTACGCTATTTCCGAGTTCTTGGAAGAGCTTGGCCTTCATAAATTTCAGTATATCCGTTTTCTCCCCGGTTATAGATATTATTATAGCGTCCGGGCGTGGTCTCCTTTTTATAATGTTGGCCTTCCCAGTATCATCTTTTGGAGCCTCTTCACCCTCCAACCTCGCATCCCTCTTCCTAACCCTCTGTCCAATTGTAAACCAATTGTGATTGGGTGACTCATCATTGATCTGCTCCGGGACCCTGCTTACGTCTGTGTGCGAGTTTCCCTTTCCACGTTTCCACCGTTTGCTTCAGCCGGCGCAGATGTTCTTACAGCGTGTGTGGGGTTATTTGTGGCTACCAGCGTTGTAGACTTTTTGGTTATTCTCCCGTCCGTCGGATTGTGTGTTCGACTTGGCTCTGTTTTATTTTGACGAGTCACACTTCTCGACATTAATTCTCGGAATTTATGACATCCTCGATAGTAAGCGGGATGACCCTCATTCCGACATAGTATGCACTTTAAAAGGATTTTGTCTTCTACCTTTTCTTTCCCAACGCAACGATGCTGCTTTTCACAGTTTGAAACCAAACCTTTTTCAGCGGACACATTGTAGAATGTCTCTGCCTTTTTTCGTTCCAAGTGACAATTTGGTGATCCAGGACTGCGATAAATAACAACCACGAAAGAATCACGGATGATCAAGCCAGAAATTACTGTCACGTCAGAATGGGTATGTGCATAGTCTGTTGGAATCGCAACAGCCTAAATGGCGGCTAGGCAACAAACTTGCTATTTATCCTTTAAAATTGTGGTAAATGTCCCAATTTAAACATAATTTGGTCCCGCATGCGCTGTATCGCCCATGTTATATATATATATAGGGTTTTCCAATAGGGACTTGACCACTTTTTTTTCAGAGTCCAACCGGAGAACGCACGTGGCTCCAAATGGTCCATCGGCTTCAATTCTTGAGTCAGCTTTATCTTGTATGGGTGTAAACTAAGATCCTAACACAAAATTCGCCATAAAGTGGTCTGGGCGATGCGCAATTCTTGAGAACGCCGTGGAATTGACTGATTTGGATCGTTTGCTTCGGACGCCCGAACGGCAGCGATATTTTCTACAGTTCGGCCAGCCCATTGTCTCATTGGCACGGAAACATCACACAACGAATATGTAGACTCAAATTTTTGCACTAAACTTGTTGTTGGCCGTCTACTAGGGCGAGAATTACGACCGAAAATTGGAGTTAACGCTCTTAAAGTTCCGGTCACCGACTCCAAATTTCAGTAGTTAATTTGCAAACGTTGTTCGTTCGTGTACTTAACCACGATAAAAATGTTGAGTTTACTGAATAAATTGACAGTGGCAGGTTGCTGATTAGTGAAAGGGTGCGTTCACAAATCAAATTCAAAGTTGTTAAGTCCCTATAAAATAACCCTATAAATATATATATATATATATATATATATATATATACATATATATATATACGTATTTTATATATTTTGTAATATATTTTATTTATATATACGGTGGAAGGCCCCGATGGCTTCAAGCACTATTGGCACGATTAGAGGAAGGACAATTATGTCACGCACGCCTTTAGATGGAAGACGAGTTATGGTGTGGGCAGCTTTCATTCTTCATCAATCTTAAAACAGAAATTGTTGTTATTTTTGGAACAAGGGATGATAAAAGTACCAGGAAGAACATCTTCGTCCTTTAATAACCCCAGCGTAGGACGAAGTTGTCATATTTCAAGAGGATAACGTTCCTATCCATACAACATGAACAACGAAAGCTTGGTTCCAAGAGCATGGAATTAAACTTTTAAGGTGGTTATAGTTGAGTTTATACTTTTTCACAACGGACATTTGGGTTTTTTGAGAATATTAATTACTATTCCTGGTAAAAAAAAGCAACGAAGCCATTAAAGGGTTTTCCCTGAGTTGGTGTTGGTTGACAATATTTTGTCAGAAAACTAGTAATAAAAGTTTATTACTCATTCCAAGAAAACTGAAAATTTACGTTTGAGGCGATAATTTTTCACAGCATTATATATATATATATATATATATATATATATATATATATATATATATATTGTAGCGAGCTTAGGGTTCGCTGGATTAATTATTTAAAATAAATAAGAGCCGTTAAATCGATTTTGAATTGATATAACACTTTATTAATCCGTTAATCACAACCGTTCTTTTACCGTACACAACGATTTCTTGACTTATCGCTTCCGTACTTATATTCTTTACTTATCGCTTGCTTCACTTTTTTACTTACTACTTTCTACTTGTCTCCATGAGCTGTGTGCGACGTATTTATACCGTTTCCTCACATTCTGATTCGGTGTTTCGTTTCCGTCCGTTCCATAATCTTGAATGTTTTATTGTCCAAAGTCTCCAGCTTTCCAGTTCTTAATAGAATATTCTAGTACTTTGTTTTGGACTTTCTATAATATTCTAGTACTGATTGTCATATGCGTCACAATATATATATATATATATATATATATATATATATATATATATATATATATATTATTCGTTATTATGTATTTATTACTGAACTATATTAGTGTTGTAATCAAAATTAGAACGTCTGTTCTGATTGAAAGTATTTTATAAAAATAAAAAAATGAAATTGAAGACAGTCTGACAATAAGACATAAAAAATATTCAGATCATTCACAATCATCCTACCAAAAAAATTATAGCAAAGAAGATTGGCAATTTCATCTCTGACGTTGAATGTTACATTTTATTTTGACGTTCCAGGAATTGGACAGCTTAATAAGATTTTATCTTCGAGTATCACATAACTCATTTTAGTCTGAGCAGACTCTAAATTGTTGGTACATAGAGTTATCGGGATATCGATACATATGATCGTCTTATTTGCCATAAAAATATCGTTACTATCAAATAAAACTTCCTTAGCAAGACTTATTTATATTCGTCAGATGATTTTCAACATTTTTTTTACCGTCGTTTCTTTTTTCTATTTTTGATCACCATGATATTTCCAGCGCACTGGTTTTATTTCGTATCCAGGCATCACGATTTTTGTTGTTAAAAAATTTCTATTCGCCCCAAAGAGCAGACAACATTACCTTTACGTGCCATTCCCTACGCCAAAAAACAACCATTTGCTCTTGTAACCAAGTCGTTACACATTCGTCTTTCGCATATTCCCTTCACAAGTATTACCCGCAACTTGTATACCCTGGTTGGTGGGTAAACCGCCGCACACATCTAATCTTTTATCTCGACCTGACATAACTTGATACACATAACCTGCTTATGGTGTCGCAATTGAATTTTAAATTTACCTCACCGCTAAATTTACCAACGGTAGCAGTTGTATAAGTTATGAGATCCTCGCAATTCATAAAGAGACTACCTAACATCTCATAAACCTGAATGTTTCTCTCAGGTAGAACTCTTGATGGCTTTCACGAATTCTTATCAAGATGTGCGGGCCTATTGAAGATTCATTCCTATCTGCCATTCACCATCCTCTAAGGCCTATCGAACAGAATCTTAAAGTGAATATATCCTCTAGCTGTAGTTTGTATACCCGGATATGTGCTATTCGATGGTATGTCACATCCCTTTGTAAGTAGGCCCTCGTACCAAGTGGTTCAGTAAAATTACCGGAAAAATCGTTCCTTTGTTGAACGTCAACTAATATGCCTTCTTGAAGTTGTCGGAGGAAATGCGTTCGTGTTCCAATTGTCCCAATGGTTGTAACTCGCAAGAACCCTTATGCGTTTTATTAAAATCGTAGCCCGAATTTGTCTCGGAGCGTCTTATAAACGAAATTGGTAAAATAACTGCCAAAAAATGGCCAACACTCGGTATTCCCAAATGACGCAGGACGTTCCCTTCAGTCGTTTTATTAACTACAACTCGGTTTACCTAGCTTACAGCAGAGCATCGTATCATTCTTGGGAATTAAATATGATTCGTGCTCACCACCTTTTTCATGATTACCGGGATTGTCGTAATTAAAGGTAAGAGTCCCCTGTGTTATGAGAGTAATAATCTAACCATACACTACTCACACCAGCGGATGTATTGTACTTCTCCCGAGCCTAAGACTCAATGAGTAGCAAAGAAACTGCTCTATCACTGCTCACATTATTCTATTCTCAAATGAATCTTTTGTGTGGCTTGGAATGAACAGAACTCTCAGGATACTCTGCGGTTAGTGATAGCAACACATGCTATGTTGGCCGAAACCCAAATTACTGTTCTAATATGCCTTCGGGTGCTTACGGTAGACAACATAAATCACACCTATCTGGATATCATGATTAAGTTATCTGAGCTGGCAGGCGTTGCTGGAGTTGAATAAGGTTTTATTCGCGTGCTTAGGTGCGTATGCATCGTATAGCTGGCCTGCGGAGTGCACAGCATATTACGCAGGACTCGACAGTGAACGGAGTGTTTGGCATTCATAAATGTGATGATTGGGCGGATCCTTGGCGTATACCCGGACCTTAACAAATGAGGTCTCATTCATTTTAATTTGTTTTTCCTTATTTCGCTCATTTGTTATTGCAGCCAGGTTGTTTGAGGCGGGCGAACTTGTAGATAGTCAATATTGTATTCTGTATTTTCTGGTGGCTGATGAAAGACTCTGAAGAGGATGGAAGGAACACCGAAGATTTATTTCAATGAGTTTTAAGATGGGTTATTGTCGTTCGTTTAGTTTTAGACTTTCTGGTTTTTCGACTTATCGTTTGGGTCTTTTTCTGACGTTGAAAAACCTTGACTTTGAGTGGTCACATACTGCAAGCTCATGTGGACAATTACAATGGATTACAATTTTCAGGTATTCACAACTAACCCTTATGTCAATGACCGGGTACCCGGGTACCCATTTCGATTTTTTAAAATGTCAATTTTCATTGAAATTTCGTAATTATCATTCAGAAACGTTTGAATGGAGATGATCTAAGACATGGGACCGAAATTCGTCTACTAGGCCGAGCAATCGTGAAATTGCGACGAAATGATTACTGTCGGTAAAGTTGGTCATTGACATAAGGGTTAATGTGATCATTTTATAGCGCTTTGCTGACAAGTAGTGAAAAACTCGACTCAAAATCACGCTACTAATATGTTAGAACCGAAACATCAACCAATCAGAGCACGTTCGCGTGGAGACGAGAATGTGTCAACTTGCTACTTAGCTGTGGATTCTTAATCTATACGGCCCCGATGAATGGTTTATGCGTGTTGGGGTCGACATAATATCCCTTTGTCGTTGGTACTGTGCTTTAACCTTTAAGGGCCCCTTAAATATCTTGCTTGAGTTATTTTGCGAAGAAAAGCCAATGTCCACCCCATTTTCTCTCCATTTATGTCTCGTGAGTCTTGTTCAAAGTTAGAAGATACAAGTACTCATTCAACACGCGTGTTTTCCCTCGGATAGCTAATTTTTGATTTTACAAGATCAAATATATTTGAAAAAGTTAAAGAGTTTAAATATCTGGGAACAATACTGACGGGTAGTAACGAAACGTCGAAGGAAATTAACAAAAGACTGCATTCCGGCTAATTGGGACGCAGTCAGTAAACTGTTGAAATCCAAACCACTATCACAGAATATAAAGCTCCGTGCTTATAGAACCATAATCATGCCTCTTGTTCTACACAGGCTCTCAAAAGACGGGAAGAAAAGAAATTCCATGTACTTGAGAATAAAGTTTTAAGGAGTATCTTTGGCGGTAAATATGTTGAGGAGGCAGGACAATGGAGAGAACTCCATAACCACGAATTGGAAGAGCTATATCGCAAACCTACAATAGTGAGAGTAATCAAGTCGCAAAGAGTAAGATGGGCCGGACACGTGGCGCGAATGGGCAACGATAGGACCGTGTGTAAATTCTTGACGGTAGACCAACGGGAAAGAGACCGGCCGGGCGCCCGCGACGGAGATGGGGGGACAATGCTAGGTTTGGCCTCGAGGAGATCGGATCGGATGATCGAACCTGCAAGGAGAGCGCACAGGACAGGGAACGATGGCGGAGTTGAGTCGGTGAGGTCATGAACTTCCGGGTTCCTACAGGCCAATAAATAATAAAAATAATAATAACAACACTAGCTGGAGGTTGGGGAATGTCGGATGTATATAGAAGATATAAAAGTGGTCCGAGAATGGATCCTTAGGGAACTTTCGAGGTTATGTTGCGAGTTTGTGAGAGTTAAGAGTTTATTCTGACCATGAATTTCCTACCAGAAAGATAAGATGCTAGGAGATTTGTAATGTTGGAATTCAGAACAAATAAGCAGTGCAGTTTAGAAAGAAGTCCGTTTTGGGTGAGTTTACTCAAGAAAGAAAGTGTTTCTCTGTGGTGGAAACAAGGAAGAAAGACTTGGCAATGTATGTGTATGTGTGAGTGAAGATCACATTGGTTTTTTTCATACACAAGGCCATGGTAACGAACCTGAAACAAGGAGAGGGAAAATGTGCATTGCAGTTGAATAAATAAACCGCTAATCATCCGGGAAATGGTGCTAAAAGCAAATTGGATGTTTATGGCATCTCTGTCTGCAGTAGAAACCGGGTTCGTGTTTGCATTAGGAAATGCTAGAAAATTTGGTATCGTTGATAATGCCTAAAATGCGGTTATTGTTTGTCGATTGTACAAACGAATCGCGGGTCGGTTTATTGCAGCTGTAAAAACAAGCTGCCCGACATAGGATTTTAACACAGACAAAGGGTGCCGACTGGCTTGGGATTCATGATGCCTTATGCACTGTAAAGAATTATTTCTAGGAACCTTATCTAACGCGTAGTATGCATTAATGTCCTTGACAAAGGAAATGTTTCAGGTATGCTGGGTGGAGATTGCGGTGCAGGTGTGGGAAATTAAAATTTGCCTGAAGTTAGAAAGAAATTCTTACAGGAAATTATATGCGAAGTGATGCATGAAGGTAAGTTTTCTTTACAGGGACTTTAAGATTATAGATTTGATCGATATAATGCGTGAAGCATTTTCAGGTACTAATGCGATTGCATTAGTGAAGTTAGGAAATTGGCTGAATGTTATGAGAGTTTTACGGTAAGTAGACAGTAGGGTTTGGCGGAACCGCCACAATACTTCCTCCCCACATATCTTTGGCGGTAAATATGACAAGGCGGCAGGACAATGGAGAAAACTCCACAACCACGAATTGGAAGAGCTATACCGCAAACGTACAATAGTGGAGGTAATCAGGTCGCGAAGATTTAGATTTAGATGGCGAGAGTGGGCAACGATAGGACCGTGCGTAGAATTCTTGACGATAGGCCAACGGAAAAGACACCGGTAGGACGGCTACGACGGAGTTGGGAAGACAACGTATGGTTTGACCTTGAAGAGATCGGATCAGAAGGTCAAGAGTGGAAGGAGAGTGTACGGGACAGGGAGCGATGGTGCGCCCGAGTTGGTTGGGTTATGAACTTCTAGGTTCGTATAAACCAATAAATAGCAATAGTAATCTGTTACTGGACTACTTAAGGATTTTTTTCATTTTGAATGGAGTTTTTGATACAAATTAACACACAGTTAATTCATTAATTTATAATTCAATATTCTGACACAGAGCTGATCAACTGCAAAGTAGTGCACCTTTCAAAAGTTGCATTCGAAATTCGAGTGAGTAAGCTAGTAAGCCAATAGCTCTTCCATGTTGAAAAACTGTCGTATTTAAGTCTTACATTGTCAGTTGAGTATACATGTTGTTCTTCCATCATTTGTATTCGACCTTTAACTGCTTGAATATCTGTCTTATGGTTATCAATTGAAATTATGTATTATTAACCTCATATTATAACCAATCCTAGAATATTTCAGGAGCCGAAGCAGCAAAAAACTTCTCACCAATTTTAATTCGCATTGAAAATAATCAAGCCTCACTAATCACTTAACTCGCTTAAGAATGCATAAGTGAATATTTCAGTCACGACCGACTGAAAGCCCTGTTCGCCAACAAAAAGAATCTCAACTGACAGTCATTAATTCAGAGTTATCTCTAAATGTCTACATATATCCTTAACACATCTGATAAGTAGCCAGAAATGGCAATTGGAATTATTAGGATATCACTGTCAGGACATGACGTGAACACTTGATGGGACAAAAACATTTCCCCATAAAGCTTATCTTCTTACGCAAGGATACCATATTAATTTAAATGCGCCACCTCTTAGAACTCAGGACGATAGCGAAGAAAGTAGATCATGCATGCCCTACAAGAAATAGGTATAGACCGGTAGTTTATGGGTTTGTTTTTTGTCGCTATCGAAAAAAAACATATATGTGCTACCAAATGATTATTTTATTCACGTGGGACCGACTGTCCCATCGTGGTATACGATAGGAAATGCTGAACCATTTGCCATTGAAGATTTATAACATGGGAGATCATAAATGCCTTAGGGTTTATGGTCAACGAATGCCACAAATTCAATCCGAGATACAATTTGGGGAGTTAGCGCGGCGAAACTCGGCATTAAAGACGGCTTACGGTCTGTAGCAATTTGTAACAAATATTGATGGAATTGTGCTTGAGACATTCGGATGTGGCTTTACAACGGAGGATACGCGATAGCTTTGGCAGTAATATTGTGCCTCCTGGCAGGGGACTAAGGTATTTAGTCAGTTGGAAGTTCCCCGCATGCGTTTCTTTGAATGGATTTAAATGGATTTATAGGAAATCATCAGTTTTTATATTGTAGTCAAAGATTTATAGCCGTTTTTCCATGTACCGCAATACATTTCTTTGTTTTCGAACACGTTCGATAAGGGAATTAATGGCCTTACGTTGGTTAGGAGCGGTGTTCTTATCCTATTACCTAATCGTGGTGGTACTCTAATAAGAAATGGATTTTAGGTTGATTTTCAATTTTACCTTGGGCTATTTACCATTGTGAAAAGCACTCTTTAAAAAATAATCAATTACAGTACGAAAGCTGTTTCAAAATGTAGTTATGTAGTTGTCATATAGGATGAGAGCTTGGTATTGTGGATGAAATTGTTTTCTAATTATCAACCCTTAACCACCATCACCGTGATAATTCTAAAATGTAATCTTATCTTAATTCACTCCTTTCTTCAGTCGAACAACACTTTTGTGGTCACTGTCTAGAATTGTAAATTTGTGAGTACTAATATGAAGATATATATAATTTTGATTTACAGAGAGGGTTACTGAAGATTGGAATGTTAAAAAAAGTAGGAAAAAAGGTAGAAAGACGGGAGTGTGTGCAATAATGCT
Organism: Microdon myrmicae; assembly: GCA_963931805.1. Lineage (NCBI taxonomy): Eukaryota > Metazoa > Arthropoda > Insecta > Diptera > Syrphidae > Microdon > Microdon myrmicae. The sequence continues at coordinate 180,221,523 of OZ007497.1, read as the reverse complement.
TGTGTTCTATGTACCTCTCCACTGGAAAGGTTTATCACAATAATGAACAATGTATGCAATAATCCCTACGTCTTCCTTTTGCCGAGTCGGAGTTTTCTTGATGATTTGTTCCCTTATGGTAGTGTCGGCTCGTCACACCTACGCCTGCCGGGTTTTTAGTGAGATTGTTTTTTCTATATTGATCATTCATTTCGTGGGAACACTCTGGGGTTGCAGATAGTCCGCCATATCAGAGCCCCTCTTTGATTCTGGCTGATTCGAGCCAGTGTCAGAGAGGGGCCGTTATGATACAGCCGGTATACCCCTGGCTGCAAACCATCCAACGGACACGGTAACGCTTAAATCCCTGGAATAGGGGTGGTAGATCTTTGTGTGTTACTCCTGACTAGCCTGTCTGACATGGGTGACCCTACTGGAAACGTATGCTTCCGTCAGCATAGCCTGAGTGATTCATCGTAGTTTAAGCCCCCCCCCCCCCCCCCCCCCCCCCCCCCACCACGTCAAGGTTTCTTCTAAGCGGGGTAACATAAAGCTCCGTATCTATACAACCGTAATCATGCCGATTGCTCTATACGGATGCGAAACATGGGCTCTCACAAAACGGGAAGAAAACAAATTCCGCGTATTCGAGAAAGTTGTAAGGGGTTTCTTTGGAGGTAAATATGACGAAGAGGCAGGACAATGGAGGAAACTCCACAAAAACGAATTGGAAGGGCTATACCCAAACCTACAGTTGTGAGAGCAATCAAGTCGCGAAGATTAAGATGGGCCGGACGTGTGGCACGAATGGGCAACGATAGGACCGTGCGTAGAATTCTTGACCGAAGACCAACGGGAAAGAGACCGGTAGGACGGCCGCAGCGGAGATGGGAGGCCAATGTAAGGTTCGACCTTACCTTTCCGGGTTCCTACAGCCCAATAAATAATAATCAATAATGCAATAATGCCTTATTTCTATAAACCTTTTCACCGGACAAGTCTGAAGGACGTGTGATTTGAACTGACGCTATGACAGCTAGAATCACCAAAAATTGAACCCAAGCGTAACACATCAGGCTACTGGCCGTGTTTAGAATTCGATTTTTAAACTCAAGTATATTCCACTGATGTGAATTGTTTTGTTATCGCTATGGTATACGGTTCTGATGTATTTTCTTATTCGATTTTCGTTCGGTGTTCTTCACTATTTTCTTGTGTATTGTGTGTGTATCTGTTAGAGACGCCACAAGTCCACCACAAGAATGAACAACATCACACACAACCCCAGTAAATCACCACTGGTTAAACACCTCATCCGCGGGTGGGCGTGAAAAGTTTTCGACCTAACAAAGATACAAGACATTTTTTTTTTAAATTTATTTTTATTTTCCTGCATAGTCTTCTTGTAACTCTACACACTTTTTCCAGCGATGCTCCCATAACTCTAACCCGTCCAAATAGTACTCAGCGTTTTTCTCTGCAAAATAACTGTTCACGAAAGTGATTGCCTCCTCATTTGACGAAAATCTCTGTTGTCCGAGCGCAATTTTTAAATTGAGGAACAAAAAGAAGTCGCTTGGGGCTAGATCTGGTGAGTAAGGCGGATGGTCAAGCAGTTCAAACCGTAATTTGTAGATTTTCGCCATAGCAACCGCTGAGGTGTGAGACGGCGCGATATCTTGGTGAAACAGGATTTTATTTTTCTGCAAATGTGGCCATTTTCCCGCAACTTCTGCCCTGAGTTGGTCCAGTAATGACGCGTAGTATGATCCTGTAACGATTTTTCCTTTTTGAAGATAATCGATTATGATAACTCCACGACTATCCCAAAAAACGGTTGCCAATACTTGCCCAGCCGAAAAAAATATTTTTTGCTTTTTTTTGGAGTCGATGCCCCCGTTGCAGTCCACTATTTTGACTGTATTTTTGTTTCGGGAGTATAATGGTGTATTCAAGTTTCATCGACAGTAATTAATCGGCACCAAAACTCGGATTTATTGCGCCTAAACTGCACCAACAGAGCGTTGGAAATGTTCATTCGAACACGGTTTTGGTCTAAAGTAAGCAAACGCGGCACCCAACGCGTGGAGAGTTTTCTGACGTCTAAATTTTGATTTAATATGTGTTGCTGAAACGAACAAACGGCGCTTATTTCAGCGACGCCCCAGTCTCTCTTTTAAGTGGACTGTATTTTCCGGCACTGGCCGGCCAACGATGCTTTCTCAATTCCAAGGATTGTACCTCCGGAGCCGGACTCTTCTCTGGATGAAACGGGCGTTTGAGTGTTGCCCAGTAGAAATCTCTAATCGATAGAAACTATAAACGCAATCAAGTAAATTCAAAACGTGACCCAATTATACGCTTATATTCCTATTTATTTCTTATTCCTGATTATTGGTTATATTTTACAATAATAAATCTTTATCTCTTTATGGCGCTAGTCTTGATCAAGACTGGTTGGGCAGGAGTTCCTTCGACGGCTCTTCGACCCTGTTTCGCCGCTGCGCTCGCCTTTTATTTCCTGCGGCTGTCTCCTCGTTCGCTTGGTCTTTTCTCAATCACACGTTACCTCCCGAGTGATTTTCTGCAATCGGCGTACAGCTGACCGTTGTGCTGAGCGCTTTTCCCTCTTGAGTGGTTTGTGAGCCGACGTCGAGTGCTTGTGCGCTGCTGCTCAGTGGTTGTGTGCCGATGCTGAGTGCTTGTGCGCCGATGTCGAGTGCTTGTGCGCCGGGAAATTGCATCGCCAACAATATGTGACTAACACATTATTTGAACGTTTTCATAGCTTCTGCTATCTCTCTCACTTTAATTCTGTGGTCGTCTAGCACCGTTTGGTGAAATTTAGCGATGTTATCGTCAGTTGTTGCAGTTTTCGGACGTCTCGAACGTTCATCGTCTCCCAAGCTCTCACGGCCACGTTTAAATTCAGCTGCCCGAAATTTCAATATGATAAATGATGGTTCAGAGTCCCCATACATAGAGTCCAACTCATCTTTGATTTGCGTAGGCGTATTGCCTTTCAAAAACAAAAATTGAATGACAGCTCGGTACTCAGTTTCTCCATTTTCACAAAAACACTCATGCCGACTCACTCAAACGACTGTCAAATAAAAACTACGCTTCCAAAATGGCTGATATTTTGTGAGTAACTGTCAAAAGATACACAACTACATTCACTATCTTTTATTGACGAGCACTGCGATTTTCACGTTGAGGGCGGAAACTTTTCAGCACACCCATGTACAGGTTGCTAAACTGGCGCAAACGCTCTGCCGATACGACAAAGTAAGTAGGTTACTAAACAATTGACTGTAAGTCTTACTCTCGGCCAGGCACCCCAATTGGAGGAGAATTCGAATGTCCTAAAAATTTGTAGGATTTGAACCCGAACATTGAATGTCATTCAACCCACACCCCTTTCCAATTTGGAAAGTAAGCAAAGTCGTGTGTGCATGTGCTGCTGGGTCTTTAAAGAGGCATATACACTCGAATATAATATAGCGCGGGCCAAACAACAATCATTTCCTCTCTATATATTATCTATTTATTCGTCTGTAGGAACCCGAAACTTTAGGGCCATGCTTAACATAACAATCTTTTTCGTACACATTTTCTTCCCACGTTTTTCTTGCTTCTATCTAACATGACAAATCCTACATGAATCACAATGAATTAGGATTGTGGTATGAGAGTTGGATAAAAGTCGTTAGCAATTACGTGGAAACGGTACCGATAATACAAAATACATTTCGTATCGTTGACCACGAGTCGACACAAGTTGCTTAGGAAATCCAAATCCAAAATAATAAACATATTTCGGTGATAAGACAGGAATCCTAGATAAATATTTGCGCGAATCATCGGTAAACAAAAAATACATATTAAAGGCTGTTTAGGTTACATCGGCGAACAGGGTGTTTTGTTTACAATGAGTCACAAAAATATAAAGTAAGAAGAATGCGGAAATATAGCCGTCGACCTGCACGATCTGAGAAAGGGGGAGTCACAATTCAACCGTTGAATGAAACGAGCTATTTAAAAAGTCCATGTCCAAGAGCGCATGTCAAACCTAATACAAGACCGCCATTCTTAAATAATAATGAAAGATAGAATCTTTTTAATCAAAAAGAGTCTTGTTTTCTAAGTTGGGTAGAGTCTCGTAAGCTAAGGAAAAAAAGGAAACACAAATTGATCCTGGGATTGAGGCGCTAGTGATAAGTTATTTAAAAATACCTTATTATTCCTGGCGTTAAGCTCAAAGTAATTATTTCTGAGGTATCCGAGGCTTAATGTGACCAAAATATTTACAATGAAATTCAATCAGTCGACAGTTGTGGCTGATTATCCAGTGTGTTAAAATAAAGTGGCGTTTTTGGTAACATAGTGAGAAAGATCATTTAAAGAGAAAGTTAATTAATTTAATTTAATTCAGCTTTATTACTCAATTACAGTTGCTCTTCGACTTCGATGCATTTCAACGACATGAGCACAAGAAACGTAAAACGCGACACAACATAAATACAGCAAAACCGACGCCGCAAGGGAATTCGCGGCATGACTTTATATTGTAGTTTCATCCCCAACAGTTCAGGAAGTGTGTTCCGCAAATTTATTGCGGCAAGAAATTGCTATATTATAACTTGCATTTTTATCAGCGACGTAATTTGAAACCGCCACAGCAGTCCCCCTCCAGTGACGTGCATCAAAATGTTAAGTCATATTGTTTGAAGTGTTCCGTGTCCAACAGTGGCCGTACAGTCTCGCGGCCGGTGTAGGAAAAGTGGTGGAGGGTCCGGGGCAATTCGCAAGCACATTTGAGTTGTTGTCTCGTGCTTGATTGGTACAGAATCTTCGTGTAAGGAAATGTTATTGTCGGGAATTAAAAGTTATGATGCCGACAGGGGCACTGGTTCACTCAATCCACCAACACTTGTTTGGCCGATAACAAAGAAAGGAAAAATGTTGAAGTAATAAAACGCGCTGGGGCTGATTTGTTGTTAATGTTTTTTTTTTTATTTCACTTATTTTCGTATCTATTTTTTATCACTCACAGAGTCAAACTTTGCATAATGACAGCAGATTGGAATGCAAATTCTAAAGCACACTCCTCATACCACCACCAAACTTTTAAGCAACAATATGTACTTTCTTTTACAAAACCACAAGTATTTTAATTACACTGGGAAATCTCGTACATAAAAACCGCGTGCGTGCCCGCACTCCAGTGGTTAGTATTCGACTGTAAACCGCTGGTGACAACCACTCGACTCTGAGCCGCTTGTACTACTCGGGGGTTGAATAACGACTGACGTGTTATGTCCACACGAACAACCAATCTCCATCACACACTCGTCCGCATTCTCTCAATTCCCAGCCCATCGAGGTGAATAAACTCTTGCGAATTTATCCAATAGAGAGAATGTGAGAACTAAAACGGAGAGCGTAGTGATCTCCGGAATGATTTCCGGGTTGGTTTGCATGCAACGAAAGCAAAACCAACTGGTGACCGCATGACCCGTCGCATCGTTTGTCCAGACTGTTGTATTCCAGAATACTACCCTTTATTAAATTTAACACTGAATCTCCTTACACATCCTTAAAAACTTCACTTAACATATATTACATTCTCACTTAATACATACCATTCATAAACATTCACAATATTGCCAGTTACAGCACATTTAATAACCTGCACCTTTTTATTCATTCAAAACATAGTAACTTTGATTTCCGTCCAAATTTGATTCATGTAAAAAGTCACAGAGAAAAATGGAATAGAAAAAATCAGTTTGAGTTAGAATCACTTCCGATCCAGTTTAGTTTTGAGAGTCGAGAAGAAAAAGTTTGATTTCACAGTTTTGTGAAATAGATTAAAAGGTTTGAAATTATATATAAATTAAAACAAAGCTGTAAATAGAATAAGAATAGAATAAAACCGAAAGAAGAAATAAAGAAATTTACAAAGAAGAAGAAAGACGAATTATTATTTATTCGAAAAAGAAGACAGACAGAAGACGTCTTACCATCCTCTATTAAAGAAAAGGTCCACGCTCTTCCCTCGAAAGAGGAAGCACGGCGTCGGACATTCAACAAGACTTTGCTGTTGCTAACCAAACATGAAATTGTGATTTCCGGTGGAAATCTCATGTGGTTTATGACATAATGGCAAGAAAGGGCTGAAATCAATTATGCATTATCTGCATAGAATAATGAATGAGGTGGTGCGCGGTTAGCGGGCGAAATTGGGTTGTAATTGTAGGTTGGTTCTCCGCGTAATATAGTGTACCCCAACATTATCCCAGTCTGTGATCTAGTGTTAGTTCGCATGTAGATTCGGGTCATTTGTAGTGCGGTACATTTGGGTCTCCAACATCCAATCACACACCAGTTCGTGATTGCTGATGTTAACGAACCCCTAATAGGTTCCGACTTATTAGGAAAGCACAACCTGTTGGTCGATTCGACCCACAACAGGGCCCACACCGCACCTTTCTTGCCTTTGCAGGCATCTCCAGCGGTAATACCCCGGGCCACACCGCGTACAGACCCAATCCAGGCCATGGTACAGGAATTCGTCAATACAACAATTCCTCTTACCAATCAGCACCGACTTAGGACAAATGTGTTTCATCACATCGAGACACGGGGCCCTCCGGTAAGCCAGCGCGCACGCCGCCTGGCACGTGCCGAGTTCGATCAAATGATCACACAAGGTATCTGTCAACCACCAGACAGTCCTTGGGCAAGCCCACTTCATTCAGTGAAGAAACGTCCGTAAAAAAATCATTTAGCCCCGAATGAGCAAAGACCTCACCAGCTGGGCCCTCGCTTGCGTCCAATGCCAGCGCTGCAAAGTAGCGCGGCATAATGTATTAAAACCTGCACAATTTCAGCTTCCCACGGCACGCTTCGCCCATGTCTATATCGACATAGTGGGACCGCTTACTCCATCAAGGGGATTTTCCTACATCCTCACTATGATGGATAGCTACACGCGATGGCCAAAGACGACTCTCTCAGAGCAGTAACTGCCGAATCAGTCGCCAAAGCCTCCTATTCGACTTGGGTCACTCGTTTCGGTGTACCTGGCACCATCACTTCAGACCGAAGGCCGCAATTTGAAGCAACGATTTTCAGGCAGCTGACGGATCTCCTCGGCTGCCAACGAAACCGCACGACGGTCTATCACCCCGAATGCAACGGGATGAACGAACGCTGACACCGGTCCCTTAAGTCCTCCCTCATGTGTCACAACGACACAAAATGGTTTGATGCCCTTCCTACCGTCCTCCTCGGTCTGAGGACTAGTTTTAAGGAGGACCTAGGTGCTTCTGCTGCGGAACTTACCTACGGCACCAACCACCTACTGCCAGGCGAACTTTTCGTGGAGGGTGAAACGCCACACAACCACTTGTAAGATGTGGGCCACCCCCGCGACCTTCTTCGTAAGGTTAGAGAGCATCGCCCGTGACCAGGCATGGTTCTAAAAAAATTCTCGTCCACCCTGAACTGCACAGCTGCACGCACGTCTTTGTCAGGGTGGATAAGGTTAAAAAACCGTTGGTCCTTTCAGAGTCTCCAACCGCATCAGCCATCGCGTCTTCGGGGTCGATAACCGAGGCAAACGATCCACGGTCAGTGTTGAGAGACTTAAACCTTGTTTCTTCCAGGCGTCAGCTCCAGATCCTCAGTCAGCACCCGAGTCCGCCAACATTCGCCAATCACCTCAACCTCCAATTACCCGAAGCCAAGCACGTCTCTTTGGGCAACCTAACCCCCTAACCCACTAAGCACCTAACTCTCCTTCAACCTTCCACTGCAAACTCCCTCGCCCTCCTACCTTCTTTCGTGACTACGTCTCTGGGGGAGGCCTTATTTCGGCCACTTTCAGCGTGTCATACTGGCCCCTATCCCACCGTTCGGTATACACCTGAGAATCATTGATTTCCCAAAGGACGCATAGCTAAACTCATTATCCTATGCATCATCATCATCATCATCATTGGCACTACAACCGGGAAACTGTCATGGCCTTATTTTACAAGTCCTGAGGCTTGTTAAATTTTTCATAATGATTTATTTTTGCCGGGCAAGGTCATTAGGCTCCCCGACGGAGAATCGAACCCCGGTCCCCCGCGTGACAGGCGGGTATACTAACCACTATACTATCGAGGAGCCCATTGTCCTATGCAGATAATGCATAATTGAGTTTAGCTACCCTTTTGCCATAAGGCAACTCCATTTCGCTAGCCCATGAGATTTCCACCGGAAATCACATCATGTCGGTTAACAACAACAAGTCAAATCAAACGACGCTGTTGCATAACCATGCAACGGCTGGGGTAATTCCAAATTATTCGAGTTTGGTTTTCATGAAAAATTACCCTAGCCCATTTGGCGTCACTTCGGCTTTTCTTCAGATCATCCATTCGCTTGGGATCAACGATCTCATTTTACAGGTGAATAGCCCAAACTTCATTTTCCTCTCCTCCACAATTCTGCCTTTCCATAGTTCGATGCACTCTGGGATCACCACAATCACCGCACTAGGTCAGTGGATCAGTCTCAGACGCTGCATTAATACACACACACTAAGCCAGATCAACCCTGGGTTATTGTGCTTTCCTTTTCATTTTTTTATCCTTTCTACGTCCATCGACGTCGAACGAGTACGCAAGTACTTATCCACCCCGATGAGCGTGGGGAATTGAAGGATGCACAAGAGAGCACAATTACCACTGGCTGATCGTTGTGTAAAAGCAGAAATCCTAATTTCCATCCCTAATTCCAATCAGTCTTCACCCAACCATAACATCGGCAAGTCACGCCACGTTATAAGTCAATTTTCATCCACCGCAGTGTGTCCGAACGTTTCATAAGAAATTAACAGAGTGTCCTGTCGAGTTGAAGTCGTATTCGTTATTTTATCTAAAACAAATCAATTTTAGCAACGGCAGGCAAAGGAAAATATCGAGACATTTCCCGATACAATTCTATAGTTCGGTGAATTTGTAATAATTATTAATTTATAAATTTGGCGCAAGGCTAATAACCTTGCCGGAAAAACAAAATATTATGGACAATTTAACAAGTCTCGAATAAGGACCGGACTGGTGGAGAGACTAGCTAAATAAAGCCAAGACCGCATCCCGGTTGTAGTGCCGATAATGATGATGGTGATTAATTTATAAATGTTGCACAACATGAATAATAAACAGTGTAGTTAATGTACAAAGTAACAAATAGACTACCTTACAAATGTGATAAAATAAACTCTGCGCAAGAAGTTAAAATAAAAATACAAAAAAAAAAATAAAAGTCTAAATCCTGTGAAACAGTGCGTTTTATTTAACCATTATTCTCAGGCGAACAATTTTTGTGCAGAAATCGTCGGTGGGTGTAGTTAAACCCGAGTCATACGTTGACTAACCTACAGTATGACACATAACGCCTTTAATAGTGTGAAGTGAAGTATCCCACCGATGCCACCAAATGTCTGTTACGCGGCCTCGCTATTTGGGAAGCACAAGGAGACGCGTAACAAAAATTTCCAAAACTCGAAGTTCGGGGCAAAAATTACATGTCCGCCCTCTTTAAATATTTATGAAATTCAATTTCAGGATTTTTCTCCTTTTTCACCCGTAACTAACTCCTTTCCTAAGGGACATTCCTAACTGGTATGTTTATTTAGGCGCTTAATATACTGTTTCTTGCAGTTGTACGCGATATATGTGGTGTACACGCATACATTAAAAACTGTATCTTTCTAAAGCAAGGAAAGACCGGCGTGTACTCCTCTAAGACGGCTGGTTTTTTGATTTAGGAGATGACGTACCCGCTTTATAAGTTTTCTCTAACGTGGCTTTAAATGTATGATAGCTTGAATAACATCACAAACTGTGGTAAATCTAAATCATTAAATTTAATTCTAAATCACGTACTAGTAGGTCTTTCCTCCATAGTCTTGGCGGTACTAACGCACTGGTTGTTTTTTTGTTTTTTGTTGGGCAGATATCCAACACCATGAATAATTCCATCCACATAATTATATTCTTTTTGCAAAATTGTCTTTAGTGTAAATCAAAATCATTTAGAAAATATTTCAAATTATTTCTCCGCCTTGTTAACATTCATATTAAGTGTTTCCTCCCTTTTTCTTTCCAGGTAAGTCACCACATGAGCTCCATATAACAATGTAAGTAATAACCCCATCCGAAATCCCCTTTGTATCTTTAACACGCGATGGCTGCTTTAACATATAAACCATCGCTTTCATGGGCAATTTCCCTCACAAATAGCAAAGCAATCTACTGACGAACTGAAAGGGGCGACATATCACATTTATCGTCCATTAAACTCAGCACTCTCACGCTAACAGCGCGTTTCATTGTTTGTATTACCTAGCACTTGTGTTACACTACTATAAAGATATATTCGTTCCCTTGGGGTTCCGCTTCTATTCAACGAATATCAAAAGTAATCGGACTTAGTTGCTCCACAACGTGTCCCTGGAAGAATCGATACTGATGATCCAAGGCACAAACACGGGCTAGGTGTTCGCCAAACACTTTTTTATCGAAGAACTAGTGCGGGTCTATTGTATGTTGCATGAACGTTTATACGAGTATCCTTCACCCAACAGGAATTCCTTCGCCGACGCTTTGAGCCTTGAATACGCAAAGGCATTTAAGGTAGAAGAATTAATTGCTCGCCCCGGTGGACGGGATTTCGGTTGTAAATCTTCGTGTGCTTTGCCATTTTTGTAACCTGCGGGCAGAGGCAATTGATGTGAACAAATGATACTCGTGTAGCTGGAAGCTGGCGAATCTGTTTCATAGTTATATGTAGATGTTATAGGGAAGTTTAAGTTCAGGTTACTCTGTTCGTGACCTCTCAACTATTGAAGTGTGAGAAGAAAAGTAACAAAAAGCACAAAGGTATTAACTAGAAAATTGGAAAACACAACTGATCAGTATTCATTCCTCTCAGATATATTTAACAGTTTATTAAGAAGCTTGTCTCTGAAACATTTGTAGCTTTATGTATTTCTATTTTTAAAGCATTCACATGATACACCTAAAGCCATTCCAAGTATTGAGTTTATTCGATTCCATTTAAATAATTTTAATTTAAACGTGTAATCTCCTGGATGATCAGAACATATAGGATAATCTCATTTAAAGGGAGCGAATTTTAAGCTTTTACTCGTCATAGTAATGTGTGTTTTCATTGTAATCGTGCCCGTCAAACTATCTGCCAACTGAATAATCATTTGGTTATTTTTGAGAATTTTTGTATTTGGTGTTTTAATGGAATAGGGGTGGGGACGGCACGGGAACTAAAGCTTAGCTTAAATAAAAAAGATGAAAATTGCCATAAAGTGTTGCAAAACCCCCCTTTTTCGAAGACGATATGATCGGATCCCACAAGTGAAGATCCACACAAACGCATGCAAGGATAAATGCTGCTTGCAAGAAAAGATCAAGCATAGGTCAACGGCTTTGATACATTCATTTATTGATACTTGAAAATACGACCCACATAATCAGGTTGTCGTTTTGACCCGAATTGATAGTTGTTTTCGTAACATCGTAACTCAGGTGACGCGGTTCAATAAACCCACCACAACAAGCTACGTACTTCTACAGATTTCGAATCAGTCCCCAAATTAAACTAATCCAGATGGTTTTGTGGGGAGCGAGATCGCGACGCCGCCCGGGCGAGAGTTCTACCTCGTCACCACAATTCTAATTGCCTGCCGTAGACGGAAAGAGAAACAGCAAAATCTCACCGAGGAGAAAACAGGCGCACCGAGAGGGAAACACAAAGCGAAACTCCGCGACATCAACACAGGAAAGAATAACACACTGATTCAGTTTTTTATTAATTTATTGGTTATAACACTGTCATTTGGTTTGGATGTATCCAAGTGAAATTGATATTAAATTGATTTTTTAAAACTTTTATAAATGCAATAACTGGCAAAACACTTTCCTCGACACGATTTCGCTATTGGGACACTTCTCCACTGGGCGACGGAGAGCGGGAGTGACATGACCACGTCCTGCTCTGTCGGTGAATGTAAGAGGACTCAGCGATAATCATCTCGTGCAGAGGTGAATCGCTTATTGGTGTGAGTTTATGGTGTCGTGGTAGATACCCTCTCCAATAAGGATATCGTTTTTACCTACCACCAGAGAAACGCAAAGTCTCTCTTGGTGATATGTGTGCGATCGTTCAGATCTGTGTGGTTTACACGTGCTCGAGGGCAATGGGTAAACGAAGCAGACAGGCGGTAAAGACAAAAGGATCGAAAAGATCGTCGTCTATGGAGTGCATCGCGTCTAAATAAATAGACGACGATAGAGCGAAGAAATGTGGTAAAAAAAAAGATGAGACGAGGGCATCATAAAAGTTTTAGATGAATGATGCCCTTGTGTAAATATACGAATAGACATTGGGAAAGGTGCTAATGGGTTGGTGGACGAAATAAATCCCTTGCTAGCATTAGGGTGTGAGTAGGGCGTTAGAATATACTCACAGCTAGGCCAGCTTGTCGTAAGAGGCGACTAAAGGCCGAGTGGTAGCCAGGGTCCCAACGCCCTGTGCGCCCGGTGAATTACCACCCCATCAAGCTATAGGCTCCGTGAAACGGTTGGGAGAAATCCCTGGCCATCTTTCGGGGCTTGGCTGATGGACCGGTTCGAGAAAAGGTAGGTTAGGTGATAGTCGGTCCCAAGGTGAGATACCACCCCGTCACGCTGTACATTCCGCGATATCGCCGAGAGAAATCTTCGACGGTGTTTCAGATGTGTGGCTGATGGCCCGGACTGACACGGGGATAAGTCATGATGGTACGTTCTGATATAAAGAATTCCGGAGGTAAACTAGTCTCCCATTCGGATCTCCGGGGGGGACTATGTCAGGGGGAACATCATGCAGATATCATGATAAATAATGGAACTTTAAGAGGTTCGTCATCGCATAACCGGTCTCGCTCTCGAGGCTCGGCCCACGCTCGACTGGTGACGGCATTTTGTAACATCAGGGGCATCGGTTTCACCAATACCAATGTAAACGCCGTCCACCAATATTTACAAACAACGAAACCTGATATCCTCGCCCTAACTGAGACCCAGGTCGATTCGTCAACTGATTCGACATATCTTCGTTGCTCAGGATACGACTTACATTCGAGATTCCGTTTTAAGGGCGGAGTCTGCGTCTTCGCGCGGTCCAATCTGGCTTGCCAGAGGATGGAGGCGTTGGAACCCAATAATATGGACATCATATGGTTGAGGGTCGTGCTGAGGAATTCCGTAAAATTTCTTTGTTGTCTTTACCGCTCCCCGAATGACGATCGACCGGCGACATTTTTCGAACATCTTTCATATACCGTCGACTGGATACAGATCAACCACCCAGCTTCTGAAATTGTTATCCTTAGTGATTTTAATGTGCATAATTCCGGCTGGTTGTTACATTCTAACAGAACCGACGAGGCTGGGAGGCTAGCGGAGATGTTTGCTGTAAGCCACAACTTGACTCAACTCGTGGGGTAGCCAACGCGAGTGCCGGATACCCGGGGCGATTATGCGAACACCCTGGATCTGTTTTTGACATCCGAACCGAGTATTTATACCGTAGAGGTTTCTGCGCCACTGGGAAACTCAGATCACTGCTTGGTATCTGTCGCGCAACAACTTGCATACCAAGCAAGCAACCGACCTAGGCAGCTTCGTCATGTATGGAAGTACGGGGCCGCTAACTGGGACGATTTGCGAGACTTCTTCGCATCCTTTCCGTGGTCCGAGGTGTGCTTCGGAAACTCCGATGTTAACGCATGCGCGGAGTCGGTATCAGAGATTATTCTTCTGGGGATGGAGATGTATATTCCACATTCCATCAAACGAAGTTCGTCTGATATACCTTGGTTTGACAAAAAGTGCGAGCTGATTACAGCGGCAAAAAATAGAGCTTTTAAGCAATGGCGCCCCAATCCCACCGATGTTAACAGAACGAATTTTGTTAGAATCAGAAACGCGTGCAACCAGGCGATTGATACCGCGAAGAAGGCTCACAACGACAGGGTGATCAATAAGCTCCTTCGGTGCCCAACTGGCTCGCGCTCCTTCTGGTCAATGGCAAAGGCTGTCAGCGGTAACTTTGCATCCTCTTCTTTCCCTCCGTTGGTGACAGACAGCGGGACGTTAGTCACGAATTCAAGGGACAAAGCTAATGTATTCGCAAATTTATTTTCGGCGAATTCAAACCTCGATCCCGGCCTTTTGCACCCACCTGTGATCTCGCCGGTACTATCTTCCATGCGGGATGTGAGATTTCGTCCGCGTACTATTCAACGCATTCTACGTGAACTGGATTGTAGGAAGGCAACCGGCCCGGACGGAATACCAGCAATAGTCCTTAAGAACTGTGCTCCAGAACTATCGCCGGCTCTTGGCAGACTCTTCCGCTTATCTTATGCACGGAGGACCTTTCCTACCTGCTGGAAAATCGCTCGAGTTCAGCCAATCCCAAAGACGGGAAAAAAGTGTCTCCCACAAAATTACCGTCCGATAGCATTACTCTCTATTTTATCTAAGGTGATGGAAAAAGTCATCAATGCTGAGCTGGTTAAGTATTTGGAGTGCAACGGACTCCTGAATGATCGTCAATACGGATTCCGTGGCAGGCGGTCCACAGGAGACCTTTTGACACTTATAACCGATATATGGACATCTGCGATTGAACGGCATGGCGAGTCAAGGGCGGTTGCATTGGATATTTCCAAGGCTTTTGACCGCGTCTGGCACGGGGCATTCCTGAGCAAACTTCGTTCATATGGACTTTCCCAACAGCTTTGCGACTGGATGAGGAGTTTCCTTGAAAATCGATCGATCCGGGTTGTTGTGGACGGCGAGTGTTCGGATCTGTATCCTGTTAATTCGGGGGTGCCCCAAGGTTCTATTTTGGCTCCAACCTTGTTCTTGCTTCACATAAATGATTTGTTGGAGACAACGGATAACAAAGTGTTCAGTTTTGCGGATGATAGTACGCTTGTTTCCTCCTTTTCGAGTGATCGGCCGATTGATGCATCTGCGTCACACCAGCTGAGATGTAGACAGATTGATTCTCTGAATCGGGATCTGGATAAAGTCCTGCAGTGGGGAAGGGCCAATCTTGTCGACTTCAATGCAACGAAGACTCAGTATACAACATTCACAAAGAAAACTGGATCATCGGTTCCACAGCTGATGATGAATGGCCGGGCCCTCGAAGCTGGGGAAAGTTTGAAATTGCTCGGCGTCACGGTCTGTGGGAATGTATTATGGCATAAACACGTGTCGAACATCGCCAGGTCAGCCTCAGGAAAACTGAGTTATCTTTTTAGAGCCAAGAAATATTTTACCCCGGCCCAACTTCTCCTCCTATATAAATCCCAAATTAGACCCGCGCTCGAATATTGCTCTCATGTTTGGAGCTCGGCTCCTAAACATACCCTCGACCTACTTGAGAGCATACAGAGACGAGTGATCCGCCTGATCGGGGACTCGGCGCTGACGTCGGGACTACAGTCGCTACCACATCGAAGGCGCGTAGCCGAACTCTGTCTGTTTTACAGATATTATCACGGGTGCTGTTCTTCGGAGATTCGTGGTATTGTTCCGCGCAATTCGGCTTATATGCGCTCCACAAGACAATCCGACGGATCGCACCCGTTTGTGGTTCATCTCCCGACGGCGCGAACATCCCTACATCAGAACTCGTTCCGCTACAGAGCGGGGAAGCTGTGGAACTCCCTTCCCACGCGAGTGTTCCCGGAACGCTACAACCTGCAACTGTTCAAAAAGAACTGCAACAGTTATTTGATGGCATCTCGGGGCGCCCACTCGGCGCTATAGGTTCGCCTCTCCCGAGAGAAGTCTAATAAAAAAAAAAAAAAAAAAAAAGGGGGGGGGTTACTATGTAACATTTTTCCTTAACGCCTTTACTATATCCACACGGAACCAATCACCATTTCCCAATTGGCATTTAAAATAGATTTCCAGACTCAATATTGAATTGCTAGTACTATTACTATTTATTGGCTTGTAGGAACCCGGAAGTTCATGACCTCACCGACTCGACTCCGCCATCGTCCCCTGTCCTGTGCGGTCTCCTACCACGCTTGACCTTCCGTTCCGACCTCATCAAGGTCAAACCTAACATTGTCCTCCCATCACCGTCGCTGCAGTCCTACCGGTCTCTTTTAGGTTGGTCTACCGCCAAGAATTCTCTAACACGGTCCTATCGTTGGCCATTCGCGCCACATGTCCGGCCCATCTTAATCTTCGCGACCTGATTACTCTTGTGGGGTATTTTACGTACTATCGACGTACGGCACTGATTCACTAAAAACCCACTGAATTGTTCCACAAGCTTTAGAAGATTAATTTACACAACTTCGACGTCCAGAAAAGAGTAAAATAAAATGCACTTGATTTGTGGATAGATTATTTATTGTTCTAAAATTCTATGAATGTGTAACTAACATTAATTGGCACTTTACAAACTTTGCAAGGAGAACGAGTCTATTCTTGGCTTTGATTCACTTCACTTAACTCTCCTATGTATTTTGGTTAATCACAGCGTCAAACACTGTATAATGTTATCGGATTATGTGCAAACTCTGAGCACACTCTGCGTATCACCACTAAACTTACAAGCAACAGGATACAACTGGTTATACAAAATCACTAGTAATTGAATTAAACGGGAATGCCCTTTAAATCACATTGACTTATAAATACTTCGGATTAGTTGATCGATCTGGATTCAAATACACGAAGAACTCGGACTTAAAATTGAAGGTGAACCCGCTCCAGTGGACAAACTTCTACTTGTGTCGCGTGACCGAAAACTTGTCGCCAAAAGAAACAATACTCTATATATCGCGTGCGCACACTCAGGACGATGAAATCTGACTCTTCTATTGCTGGGCGACATTGACCCAGCCTCGGGGATTGCGATGGGTTTCGGCGGACACCATCGCAGAGGAAACAAACCTTCCGTCACGCTGTGGCCAATGAGAACCAATCCGCGTCCCATTGGAAGGTTCTTGAAAGATATCGTTTTAATTGGAAAGAATGTCTTCCTATTGGAAGGAAAGACAAACGAAACGCGCGTTGAAGAACGAATAGAATGTAAATATGCAGCTGTTCAAACCTAAGCGTGCATAGACCGAAAACGTTTGTGTATACCGTAATGGTATCTAAAAGGGCAAGCGCTAAGATGCGCATTTGTTTGGATTGGCTAATGCAAATACATTAGGATCGCATCCGATTCATTGCTGGTTTATGGCTAATGCGACCGATACGAGATAATAGGTTGCAGCGATTTGCATGTCATGATCGTGGGATCAGCTGTTGCTTGAGAAAAGCAAACACAACGAAATTTCTGTGAAAATGATTGGCATAAATACCGACGAAGGGACCGTGGAAGTTTATCTAATGGTTGGCAATCGACATGGGTGCCGACCAGAGGAAACAAATATGTTTTAAGGGATACAGCGATGTGGTTGGAGCTATGGTTTGATGTCATGGCAAGATGATAATCTTGTCATGAATTTATGTTTCCAGGAAGGAGCGTTCGAAGGAGGTAAGATGTCTATGGTATTTGCAGGTATTTGCAGTTTATATGGGATTGGGGTGATGCGTGGCTCTTCGGCGCCTTGAAGAACCCCACACTCTCACTATTGTAAGTTTCTGGTATAGCTCTTCCAATTTGTGGTTGTGGAGTTTTCCCCAGTGTCTTGCCTCCTCGTCATATTTACCGCCAAAGATACCCTTTAAAACTTTATTCTCGAATACGCGAAATTTGTTTTCTTCCCGTTTTGTGAGAGCCCATGTTTCGTATCCATATAGACTCAATATTGAATTGGGAATCTAAAATTCCAAATATTTTCTTCCGATATCCAACAACCACAGAGTTCAACTAAAAATTATCTTTTTATATGTGGATAAGCATTCACAATTTAATTGTAGCCTAACCACATGAATATGAAACGGTATACAAAAATGCGAGTCTCGTTGTTATTTTGATTTTAAAGCAATGTAGATTTATATTCACCACCATTCCTCTGGCCAATTCTCCGATTAGAATTAGTTTGGGTATTAAAATATTAAAACACGTTCTTGTGTGCGTGTGTAATTAAAAAATATCACTATACTATAAGTATTATGTGAATTTTATTTTGAAAATTTGGCTTTTACGTTTTTTACTTGACTTCTCACATTTTCGATTCAATTTCAATCCGTCGACACAACCATGCGTTCTGAAAAATTTCCCAACTTAAACACCGGAACGGAAAAAGTATCTTAAAAATCTTTGAGAGTTCATATTTAATAGGACCGCCTTTGTTGATATTTAAATCCCCATTCACAGATAGCAGTAATGCGAAGAGCTGGAAAGCTAGATCATCGTGTCATTTAAATCCGTGTTATATTTGCTTGATTAACCAAACTTGATCTGACTCGAAGCTCCTTTTATTTGGGACAATTTATCTTTATTTTAATGCTACACGCACGTGGTTCAGTTGAGAGAAACACCTAAAAACAATTTAATTTTAGCCTTCTTCTCTATCCTTTTAATGAAACAAAAGTCGACTTGTACGACCTTTTTTGAAAACAATACTTTTAAGTTCTCCGTTATAAGGAACGATGATTACCTACCCTGACACCACGAAGAATAAATCCAAGGGCACTATTATTAGGTTACAGAGACTGGAACTACGACATCTTCTAATGTAACATAAGGTTACTTAGTAGGATGTTAAAATGCTGTTTTATCGTATTTCAAATGAAAGGCACTGCAATCATTCCTCTCTTTCAATCCTGACGTACCCTGGATATCTTTGGCACTTCAGCCACCGTCCAAAGATACATAAACTTGAGTAACTGATTGGGATATTGATATCGGAACTGAGTGCCAGGCCAACTGGTTGCTCACCTACAGCCAGCATCAAGGGCAATTAACGACATTGAATCGCAAATTGAGCTTCGCTAATGGGTAAGAAATGGTAACTACAACACATTGCTCAGCTCACAGATACAGTAAACATTCACCGGCCTATACCCGCATTTGTAGTCTGCCCACTTAATTGTGCTCTATTTATCTACGTATTCGCATCCTTAATCTCTTACCGATAAAACTAATTGCATGCGTTGGAATTGTGTGTCAGCGCTTTCTTCAGAAACTACCCGTTTGAACATAAATAATTTGTCTGTTCAGTTGCTCATCGGAAACCAAATCGAGAGCAGGCATCTTGGTCCTTCACCCCTCCTGGTGCTTTGTGTGCGTGAATATCGTATATAAATAACGGCACAATTTGCCGCAATAAAACAATTTTGCGTCGCATACCGACGTAACCTAGATCCTTTGCTGCAGTATGTTGCGAAGAATTTGGCCATGACAGTATCCTTTCCCGGATTGCCTTTGTTTTGTTGTGCGTTCTTCTTTGTAAAGGATAAAGTTGTATCGGCAGCTTGCCAAACAAAAACTTACTCTCAACCAAAGCCCTTTATCCAGTGGAAGGGAGGAAGGTACACCGAATTTGTCGTTTAAAACAGTTGAAGCAAAATTTTGTAGTCAATTGGATGTATAGTCTATTAACACACTAGAGGAGGAGGAATATCATGTCCAATCGCAAATAAAATCAAGGCGTCGCCACGTAGGAGGTTTGCGGCAACATTGTTAGAATGAAGGTGAGTTCTCCAATAGACACCCTTTTTAACCGGGGTTAAGTTTTTACTACTAGGTGGTGAGTAGCTTATTTGTGGATGGAATTTAATGACTTAATTTTAGGGAATTATCGAAAAGTGACTTATTTGGACTATTTCGAGATTCGTTTCAAAAGTAAACTTTTCAAAGCGCCAAAAGCAGAATCAATAACGTGGCATGAGGTCGTCATATTTTACACACGCGAGAGCTTGTTACGCGATGACGCTACTTTCGCCTTCATAAAAAAAGTGGAAAAACAGGAATATCGCACCTTGATCAAACATTGTTTTTTAATGGGGAAAACTTCCGAACAATCATTGCAATGGTTACAGAAATGTTATCCGACATCTGCTCCTTCGAGAAGAACAGTTTGCAGGTGGTTTAGTGAATTTTAATAGGGTTGTACAAGCACCGAAGGCGCACCTCGCTCTGCGAGGCCAAAAGAGGCTATGAATGCGGAAATCGTAAAGCAAGTGTGTCGAATCGATTTGAGTGATCGTAAAGTAAAGTTGCGCGAGTTTGCTGACGCCGTAAGCCTCTCAAAAAAATTGGCAGGATACATTTTGCACGATCTTTTTGAGATGAAATAGCTATCGGCGCGATGAGTCCCGCATTTACTGACCATCGAACAAAAACAGCAGAGTGTAGATGATTCAACGGACGGTTTGACGTTGTGACGATGGATGAATCGTGGGCGCATTACCATACTTCTGAGTCCAATAAGCAGCATACAGAGTGGCTGGAAAGCTACGAAAGTCGACCAAAGCGGCCAAAAGACCACAACTGGGACGGGAAGATTATGTCCTCCGGTTTTTTGTGGTGCGCATGGAACAATCTTCATCGATTACATGTAGAAGGGAAGAGCAGTCTCAGGAGAGTATTATGCAGTGTCATTGTACAAACTGAACGACGAAATAAAGGAAAAACGTTCCCATATGGCGAAGAAAAAAGTCTTGTACCATCACGATAATCCATCGTCACACACGTCCTTGAAAGCCATGGCCAAATTGGACCAACTACGATTTGAATTGGTTGCTCACCCACCGTATTCTTCAGACTTGGCCCCAGCGAGTGTTACGATTATTTATTATTATTAATATTTGTTTGCGCTCGAGCAAGTGTCGAACGCAACTTCCACGAAAAATGGAGATTGTTGTGGGCAAGGGTGATGATTTCTGACGTCGAAAACCGGGTGGTATCTCCGCTGGAATTAACTGTTATACGAATATTCCCAACACCACGAGAGAAATGGTGGGCCAAAGCAATGGCGTCAGCAACACTGATTCCTGAAACCAATTGTTAATTAAAGTGGAGCCGAATACCTTCGATGAATTCCAGCAGAACGTCCAGAATGATTCCTTCGTCAAACTCGGTTTATTAATGTCCCCTTTATAGGCTGATTATGGAGATTTTACTCAGATTAATTGTATTCAACTATGACGTTCGATAAGGCTAACGAGGAAGAATGAGTTTGTTATTTTTGCTTGACAACCAGAAAATTGATTACGTCAGCTAGTTGACATTTGTTATTTGGTTGCCACGGGCGAATTCTCTGTTGGTGTCCAGTGCGAATCCGCAACATTCCGCCAGCCTTCGCCAATCATTGGCGAATCTTCGGGCTCCAGTGGTCGTCCGGAGCTTGGTCGGGGAGTTCCTCCTCCAGTGAAGGATGCCGATTGCGCTCTCCTGTTCGTCGCTGGGGGCCGTTATTGATCGTCACGGAATTGGCCACGCGATCTGGGTTTGGGTTGTAAAGTCGCAAACCACGATCAGTGAGCTGGCTGGTGATTGGGCTCACCACATCGAGACCAGTGGAGATGACGAGTGCTGGTTGATTGCGACTCGCTCGGTCCCTGGATACTGGGGAGCGCCGCCCGTCAAGCGAGACCTTGCACACTCCTTGGTCTATTGTTTGGTCTATTATAACAGCTGCTTTTGGTAGCGGTTGGTTTCGGTGAATCTCCTCCTGGACAGTAGCTTCGACACCCGGTGTCTCTGTTTTGCAGTGGTGTCTTAAAGCCTTTGGGTGGGAGGGCTTCTGGTTCTGCAACTGCGCGTTGTCCATGCGGTGGTTCAACGGGCGGGGGTCATGTCTGATGAATGGTCCAGGAGGGGGTCGGCGGTAGCTGACTGCATGCACCGCGTTGGGGCCTCCGATGTCGACGTCGACGATGTCTCCTCCTTGTCCTCTGATGGGATCTGGAATCAGCAGTCGTATGGTCGACGAGTTCCTCTGGGTCGGAGTTGTAAATTTGCAACCCACGAGGACCGGCCATGTGACTGGAAGACTTGTTTGCTGTTGGAGATGCCTGGGCCTGGCGAAGCTGCACCCGTCAGTATCCAAATGAGTATCCTGGGCGATGATGTCCGAGTGGTCGGACTTTCTAGGTCCTGCCTTAATGATGGTCGGGTACACATCGGCGCCGAAAATCATATCTACCTTTTCCCTGGGGGGGATGTCCGGGTCCGCAAGGTCCAGGCCTGCTGCGACAGCGAGGTCGCCAGGCAGGAATCGAGGGTGGGTGGGGCAGGAATCGAGGGTGGGTGGGGCAGGATAAGAGCATTGGTCGGCCAGCCCCGAGCGTCGTCGTGACGAAGTAGTATCGTGATGGCCGACTGGGCCTTAGCGGCGTGGGGCTGGGCATGAACGATGTCCGACGGCGGAGATGCAGACGCTGAGCGAGAGGTTCGGATATAAACGTTACCTCAGAGCAGGGACCCATCAGGGCACAGGCCTTCACCCGGCGTTGGTCCCCTGATTTTATGATGACACGTGCAGTAGCAAGGAAGGTCTCTCGCGGTTGAAGGGCGGTTTGGGTGTGCGACGACACCCCAGGAGTCTGGCAGTCCTGATTAAGGGAAGTGTACACGTTTGGGCGTGGCGGAGATGCTGTTGTACTGGCGTGGAGCAGGGTGTTGGGTCGGCCTTGGCAATGGCGGCACCGACTGGTGGGGTGGCAGTCGCGGAGCAAATGTCCCCCCAGGCAGTTGAAACATAACCTCCGTTGGTCGACATGGACCCGTCGCTGGTCCGGACTGAGCTCCTTAAATTCATCACAGAAGCCTAGATAGTGCGTTGCGTTGCAAAACGGACAGATGAGCCGAGGACTCTGGACTGGGGGTGAGGCGGTGTGGCCGAGAGACGCGTCCTTTGGATGTTTGGCTGGTGATCGCTCTTGTTCCGATGAGGGTGCTCGATGTTGCTTCGGGGCAGCTCCACGAACTCCAACGCCTCAATCCTTGTTTTCAAGAACGCGTCCAGCTGTTTGTATTTAGGTGGTACCGTTGTGCTGCCCTGTGTGGTTTGCCAATCATGACTTGTTCAGGGGTCCACGCGCTGGGTGGTCAAGTAGACCTAGATATCATCCCAGGCGGCGACGGGGCACCCAGACTGTCAATCGCATCGTTGGTGGTTTCGCGGAGTGTGCGCAGGCCTGAGGCTGACTCCTTAGCAATGGCAGGTACGTTTAGGAGCGTCGTCAGGGCAGAGTGGAACTAGGCGCGGGGGTTATCGTAGTGATCCACCAGCTTAACCCAAGCTCGGTGATAGTTTTCTTCCGTGACGGGATTATTCTGAATGGCTCTGGATGCCTCATCCCGGAGACTGGTCTTCAAATAAAAAAGTCTCTCCACATCCACAAGTTCGGGGTGGTCTGCCAGTACCGCTAGGAACAGATCTTTAAAGGGTCGCCATTCCGAATATTTCCCTGAAAATGTTGGCATCTGCACCGGGGGAAGTTTTCTGGCATGTGGCCGACTGATGGTGTCGGTTGCTGTCCTGGATGTGGACGGACGATCAGCGGTGAGGGCGTAATGTATCTCGGCGAATTTGGTGGCCTCTTCCATGTAGGTCTCACCGGCAGTCCCAAAGAATCCTTCCACGAAGTAACGGTGACCAGGCATTATTTCTTCATTTCGGCTTCTGATGTCCTCCCATTCGAGTTGGAGGTGATTCGGGCGCATTTCCACCACGAACAACGTTGGCGGACCTCTCTTTTCCAGATTGAGGAATGCCCCGATATCCGTTTCTGGGCGCTGATTAATTGTTCGGCTATGAGTTGGTCTTTATTCCAGCGATCCTGGCCATTGTTTTGATCCTCGGCTGGGCAGAGAGTGTTGTCTTGTCATTCAGGGTGTACTTCTACTCTGGTCAGACTTTGGCGTTCACCCAATGCGGCCTTTGCCGTTTTCGATCTGGCGTTGGTCGATGACGCCGGCATTTTCTTGTAATTTGACCGAATTTCCTCTCAAACTCAAACTGGAACTTGGCGACGGTGGGTCTTTGGGTCTTGACTTGAATATCCCGCGACCTTCTATTATGCTGCGAACTGGCAGCAGTGGATTGGATCCACAGACTGGATCGGGCTCGAAGGACCAAAATGTTTGCGCTCGAGCAAGCGTCGAACGAAACTTCCACGAACAATGGAGATTGTTGTGGGCAAGGGTGATGATTTCTGATGTCGAGAACCAGGTGGTCTCTCCGCTGAAATTAACTGTTATACGAAAATTCCCAATACCACGAGAGAAATGGTGGGCGAAAGCAATGGCGTCAGCACCACTGAGCCATGAAACCAATTGTTAATGAAAGTGGAAAATGGAGCCGAATACCTTCGATGAATTCCAGCAAAACGTCCAGAATGATTCCTTCGTTAAACTCGGTTTATTTAGTTTTAATCAATGTCCCCTTTATAGGCTGATTATGGAGATTTTACTCAGATTAATTGTATTCAACTATGACGTTCGATACGGCTAAAGAGGAAGAATAAGTTTGTTATTTTTGCTTGACAACCAGAAAATTGATTATGTCAGCTAGTTGACATTTGTTATTTGGTTGCCACGGGTAGCATTCAGTTGCGAATTCTCTGGTGGCGTCCAGGGCGAATCCGCAACAATATTATACTTTACTGTTGCTTGGGAGTTAACTTATCGAACGCATGTTCATTGGGTTTGTACAATTTTTGCCCATTTTTGGTATAGGCTGTATGGCTTCCGTTTTCCAACGCGTGGAAGAGTGTGCATTATTTAACGCGTTGTTAAACAGAACTGTGTATATGTCCATTGCCAACGGTGGTAGATATTTGGTAGTCCATCTATTTCCACTGACTTTTGTTTCTTAATGAGTCGAAGATACCCCGGATATTTTATCTTTATTGGCATTAATAATAGGCTCATTACTGAGGAAAGTTCTTTGTATCTATGCCAATGTTGATTAACACCTGCCTACCGACGGGTCAGACAGTGCAGAGTGGACCCGAAAGAAGCTCATGAGAAGAGGGAGGTGGTGGTAGTCTATAGATGAAGGGACGAAAGGGCTGGCTGAGACCGATGTATTCCTAGCGTCTGTTGTAAAGATGAGATCTACCCGCATATTTAAAAGGTTTGGAACATTGCTGATTTGATATAGGCAAGAATTACGTCGGTACGTGGTATTTGGAGACACTGAATATCGTTTTGGTTATTTCTCTTGTCTTATTTATTTGTGGGAACATATTCGGATTATTACTTTTTATAGCTCGAATTCTGTTGTTCCAATACAAATTTTTTGGCAATCAATTGTTAGCTTTCAGTAATTGTTGGAGGTTTTTTCAAACTTTACTTCGGGGATATTATCTCCTGGTCGTGGATGTGTGTATAATTGTTTTAATTTTGTTACCAGTCAGCTTTTCTTCCTGTACGCGTTTATTGTTGTGTTCCTCTACAAGTTCATATTGGCCGTGTCTGTTGTTTTAGGAATTGTTTTGTTCATTGTTCGTTTTATGGTTTCGTCGATTTATTTAAAGGATATTTGATCTTTTTTTTCGTAAATTATTTTTAATCATTTAAAATTCACTACTTGAAGACCTCCCGAACTCCAAGAATATTTTATCTCTTTATCGTAAATTCTTTTTAATCATTTAAACATTAAAGACTATAACAACAAGGATGATTAAAACACTTTAGATGACGATTCACTAGCTGAAGACCACCCAATGTCCAAGTATATTTGATCTTGTTGTCGTAAATTATATTTAATCATTTAACATTCATAATCATCATCATCGGCACTACAACCGGGAACCGGTCTTGGCCTTATTTAGCAAGTCCTGAGGCTTGTTAAGTTTCCCATAATGATTTGTTTTTTCCGGGCAAGGTCATTAGTCTTGCGCCAGAGGCTCCCTGGCGGGGAATCGAACCCCAGTCTCCCGCGTGACAGGCGGGTATACTCACCACTATACTATCGAGGAGCCCTTTTCATTTAACATTCACAGCACTGAAAAAACAACGACGTATCGCTCGGAATGAGCTTTCCTCTTTTTTTATATATTTCTTCAGCGACCACCGACGACAACTGCTCACAGATTACTTCTTTTCAGTCCCTTATCAACTCATAATCCTTTTTCGATTCCAATTTGTTCCGAATTCACCGTTAATTGACTACCAACGGAAATCAAGCGCATTTACCATTTTCCATCCAATGCTAGAGTCAATGCTAACGGTAAACCAAAAACAAATTGGGGAAGTGTTGTTGTTTTTAGTTGTAAATGGTATTTCGGGCAAATCGTACAGATTAGGGTTGTTGAACACGCGCGATTTAATTTGGGAAATTGAGGAGTTTTTTGCATCGTATTGCAATGGATGTTTTGGCCACAAAATATCAAGTATTTGGGATGGGATTTTGTATTTTAAGGGGTAATAACTTTATAAAATGTGTCTATTTCATGGCGGGTAATCTAATTGCGGGCTTAAAATGTGATGTGTAGAGGATATGAATTATTAAGAGTTTCAGGTGGATTTATGGAAGGGGGGGGGGGGGGGGGGGGTAATAATTAACTCAAGTTAATTATATAACACGATCTGGTGAATGCGAGGCTATCGCATTGTGCTGTAATTGTAGGTTTGTGTAATCACGAACTCCCTTAGCTCTGCCAGTTCGTTTGAAAGCTTTATTACTGCCGTGAATGCACAGTGATCACTGTCGTATTCAATTGTCCGTAACAGTTTCTGTTATGTCTTTTGGTCTTCAAGTCCCAGTCGTGTCAATAAGCATGATATCTAGATATGATCTATGTCGAGGGAACGATGGATATTCCGTAGCTGGGAGGTCAGTTTTATATTCTACGCGACATTGATCTAACCAGCTAGCCAGTTGATTGCCTCTAGTATTGGACATACCATTTTTCCAATCTTTATGTTTGGCGTTCACGTCTCCACCTATAGTAAAGTACTTTTTATCCAGGTGGAGTTGCAAGCATCGGACAAGTGTCTCAAGTTCTGTCATAGATAAATTATACTGAAGCTCCTCGAGTTCGTAGACCGAGATCGCATACTTATTATTCAATCACCCGGAACTTGCGCACGTCTCCACTATATACGTCTTTGTGTTAAAATTATTTTCTAATAAAGATGGCGACATATCCCCGTTTTGAGGAATTAGGTCGGTCACTTTGTATAATATCATAGTTGTGTCAAAATGTATGGCTCTAGTTTAACTTAGTTTCCCCCGCCAGAAGCACATCAGGGTATTTGTCTTGCAATAGGTTAAAAAGAGTGGTTCTTCTCTCGGTCCTTGCAACTGAATTTACATTCACGACAAGAGCTTTAATTGATCTTGTGGTTAGATGGTTTATATTCATTTTTTACATAGACTGGACAAGTGCTGTGGCGGTTCCATCAAACCCCACGGCCCACTTACCTCAAAAACACCCCATATCCGCAACTTAACTCCCATTTTCCCCCGCCAATGCAATCGCATTGAAAATATTTCCTTTTCCAAGGACAATTAACGCATACAAGCATTACGTAAAATTCCTTAAAAGACTTTTTCCTACAAGGGCATTCATACATTATCAATGCATCTCTGCATTAGCGGCCAAGAAACCGAATTTCCAAGTAGTGTAGATTTTCACACTATAGTTCGATCCTGCCGTCGCCATAGATGCCATGTATAATTGACACAGATGGTATACACAACCGTCATTGTGTACCCATCTGTTCACCACACCACTAAACTCACCCCAAACGAGGATTGAATCACGGAGTTGTATTCCAACCACCGATCAGTGCGCGTCGTTTTATTCTTTTCGGTAGAACGCACACGGGGGTGCTCACACCCCCGAGCGTTAATAACAGTCGAGTGTAGTCGAGAGTTAAAAATTGTCGCTCATCTTACCTGGTCCCCTTTTATGTGCGTTATCGTGTATTCAGTGAACGTCTGAGTGTTAAATTAAATATAAATGTTTTCTTGTACGTGAAATAAGAAGGCGGTGATCACCAGCCAAAAACCAAATCAATATTTCTTCTCTTTCATCGTTATTTTTGTCGACGTTGGTTTTGGAGTTTCGCTTGTGTTTCTCTCCCAGTGCGTGCGCGTTATCCTTGGAGCGATTGCTTTTCTGGTGGACACGATTGCTGCGGCTGAACTTTCGTTTCGTGATGGGGAAGACGGGAATCAGCGCCGTGCGCCGGTGCAACATACTTCTCTACCCCATAGTGCGACTAGATCTCGTTTATTTGGTTTTGCAGCTGAGTCATCTGTCTCTGTAGATTGAGTAAGATTGTCTTTACTTCGCATGAGTTAACCCTTAAAATTATTGCTATGAATGTAAATTCACTAATCCTCATGGAAAGAGGCGATAAACTTAGCAATCTGCTGGAAGCTGAACGCCCTGCTGTGTTTTTTCTAGCGAAACGGACCTAAATCAAAGACACAAGTTGGGCTACAAAAATTATAAAGTTATAGAACGAGCTCGTCCAAACTCCATTCAAGGGGGAGGGGTCGCCGTCCTAATTAAAAATAGTCTGTAACACAAAATGGAGTACAACACAAATGTACACAAGTTTCAGGTGCTGGAGGCCTGCCTTATAGATATTCCTTTGAAAAGTTAAAAGTATCTATATGCAGTTTCTGTTTACGCTCCTGAAGCTTCTCTGTGCACCCAGTTTATCAATGAACATGATACCCTTTTCCGAAGTCTCAAGTTAGACTCGGAAAATAATTACTTATATATGGCTGGAGATTTCAATTTCAACCACATTATTTGGGGTAACATTATATCGAAAACAAGAGCCAATGCGTTGTTCGACTGATGGCAAACAAACGCCATTGAACAAAACATAGAATTGTATGCCACAAGTACGCCGGCTTTTCCAAGAAGAAGTTCCTTCTTGGAGTTACTTTTGCTGGACGAGCAAATAAAATTAGTAGACACGGATCTAATTACTCGAAATTATCTTCGTACAATCGACTACAATAGTGATGATTACGGACTTGACGCCGTAATTCATGTTCCAAACGAACACTCAGTACTCGAGCAGTATGACCAGATACATTCGTTTAATTTTCGAAAAGCACACTGGTCGCACTTTGATCGGCTAATAAAAATAGAATTACGCTTGTGGTTAAGTTTAGTCGGGGCGCCGGCAAGGGCGCGGGGTTCACTACACTTCCGTAGTCTAATTCGCTGATGGTCGTTCACCGGGATTTCACAGCGGAATGGGCAACTGTTCCGTCGATAACTGTCCACCAAGAAAAAGCAAAAATGAAACACTTGTGGCTTGTTTGGTGATCCAACTGATCTTTTATTTAACTTTACACTGAATCTATACAAAGGTTATTAAACTGTTATCTAAATCTTAAATTTGTGTTTTACATAACTCCGAGTTCGTTGGCGTATTACTCTTCACTGACCAGATAACGATATTGTCTACACATATATGCTCTTAATTAATCTCTTAGTTCGGTACTTGTAATTAGTACGTACACTAAAGGGTATTGCACTCGACGACACTTTACGCTCGGGAACGCTTATAGACCCAAAACTTCTTAGCAACCCGTAAGTACTTTGAAGGATACATCGCATAAACGCTAGATTATGTTGCGCCCTTTTACGGGTTCACCCGACTCGTGCGCACGGTTTGGGTAACGAAACTCGACTGACCAATTACTGGCGAGGAAAAGTTCGTCGCGTCGTGGCAGTGGAGTCATGGCTAAAATCAACTCACTGCGATTTACTAGGAACTTTGAAAATGGTTGCTATGCCTGTATAGGGAATTTAGTTCCGGAGAATCATCGTCGTATAGGCTGAGTTGGATTCTTTGGTTGTGTGTACCGGGAAATTGGTTTCGGCGGCATAGCCAAGTATGGTCAAGGGTCTTGATCGTTGCGATGGTCGTTTCGTGGAATGGCGACGCATCATGCTGGCGGCTTGCCAGTAAGAGGGAATTAGTGTGGTTCTACATGGTGTAGGTGGAATGGTAACCGAAATGGTTTTTGGGGGAATTAATGTTGCTTGGTTACAAGCGAGGAGATAGTTTAAGCAAGAAGTGAGCCGGAATGATTTTCGGGGGAAATTGGAATTGCTTGGTTGCAAGCAAGGGATATAATTTAGATAGGATATTAGCCGAAGCGGTGCGGCTCGATGTAGTTAATGGAGATGGTGAGTGCTTCGTTGTAAATTTAAATATCCATCGACTGACAGGTATCTTCGTAATGACGAATTTCATCATAATCTTTTAAGGATGGACAACACTAATACAATGAATCGTTCTATCACAAAAAAATTCACATGGAGGGCCGTACACACCGATACAGAAACTCAACGATTGACGCTCTGTATAGGTAAAAGATCATCCTGCTCTCCGAGCTGAAACTACTTTATAGACAGTTCAGCGATCTAAATAGCCAACAAATAAAAACGATTAAGTCACTAATCAAAAACCTTCAAAAACTCAGCAGTGACAATTATAGATCAGTACATAATGAAGATTGCAACAACAAAATCCAAGCCATTAAAGCTAGTGGACCGAATATGTGCCCACAAATAAATAAAGTATTTAGAAGGAAAAATTATAATAACATTCCATGTCTACGTGTCCTGCGGACTCCGGAAATTTGTCAAACACTGCTGAACTCAGACTTACCCTGGAACACGTAAACTATAACGAAGAAATAATATTGCTACAGGATCCACAAAAGAAAGCTAACGCAATTGATGTTTTTTTTTCGGCGCAGTGCTTAGAGTGAACGTATCAATTCATTCTAACCGTGACCTGGAAAATCATCATCTTCGGCACTACAATCGGGATCCGGTCTTGGCTTTATTTAGCAAGTCTCGAGGCTAATTTATTTTTACGGGCAAGGTTATTAGCGTTGCGCCAAGACCTGGAAAATAGGGCTCTCCAAAACCATATTTCGATCCGCCATTAACTGAACAATCGGCATCTTTACTATACTATTTATTGCCCTATGGGAACGCGGAAGTTTATCACCTCACCGATTCGGCTGGGCTACCGTTCTCTGTCTTGTGCTTTCTCTTTCCACGTTCCACCATCTTATCCGATTTCCTTAAGGCCAAACCTAACATTGTCCTCCCATCTACGTCGCGGCCATCCTATCGATCACTCTCCCGTTGGTCTATCATCAAGAATTCTACGCACGGTTCTACCAAACCTCCATTCGCGCCACATGTCCGGCCCATCTTAATCTTTGCGATCTGATTACTCTCACTATTGTAGGTTTGCGGTAAAGCTCTTCCAATTCGTGGTTGTCGAGTTTCTTCCATTGTCTTGCCTCTTCATCATATTTACCGCCAAAAATACTCCTTATAACTTTAATCTCGAATACGCGGAAGTTGTTTTCCTCCCGTTTTGTAAGACCGCACGTTTCGCATCCGTATAGAACAATCGGCATGATTATAGTTCTATAAACACGGAGTTTTATATTACGTGATAGCAATTTGGATTTTAGCAGTTTACTGACTAAAATCAACTAGCGTTGCCGGAATGTAGTCTTTTGTTAATTTCCTTCGACATTTCGTTACTGGCCGTCAGTGTTGTTCCCAGATATTTAAACTCTTTAAAATTTTCAAATATCTTGCCTCTCATACTTATATGTGTTCTCTGGGGCCCACCTGCTCCCGCCGTAATCTTGTACTTTGTCTTTTCTTCATTTATTTCTAGGTCCACCTCTTCTGCCGCTTGCATGATGATTTCACTGTTTTTTTTATAGTTCCTAAATTATCGCCCAAAGCGGCGAAGTCATCTGCAAATGCGAGCACTTGTGTGACCCCGTTTAGATATGCTCCGCCATATTGTCGTCTTGTACCTTTCTGATGACATACTCGAGCACAAGGTTAAAAAGACGTAGTGAGAGGTCACCTCCCTGTTTTAGTCCATCGCGGATTTCAAATGGTTATGAAATGTGGTTTTCTATTTTAACTCGCCCTTTATTTTCGTTCATGCAAATTTGAATAAGGGCGGCATTTTTTTCAGGACTCCCAGCTCAACCACAATGAGGTAAAGACTTTGCCTTGCGACTGAGTCGTAAGCTTTTTTGATATCAACGAAAAGTCGGTGAACCATCTCTTCGTATTCCCACTTCTTTTCCATAAATTGCCTTAATGTGAACATTTGGTCGCTCGCTGAGCGGTTCCTATGGAATCCACACTGGTAGTCTCCCAGTATTTCTTCTGTGTACGGTGTGATTCTCGCCGGCATGACACTTGTTAGTAATTTGTTTGTGGTTGGGAGCAATGATATTCCTCTGTAGTTTTCGGATTCAGATCTGTCACATTTTGAAAACGGGGACGACTATTGAGGTTTTCCATTCTTCCGGAACGGCTTCTTTACTTCATATTGTTTTGATCAGTTGGTGGATCTTTCGACCAGTTGCTTCTCCCCACTGAACATAAGCTCTGCCAGTAAGCATTCGACTACGGGAGCCTTGTTGTTTATAATCGATTTATTGCGTCTACAACTTCGTTGAAAGAGGGCTCTGGGATCTGAGGCTCGGCTGTATGTACGTCTGGTGCGTTTATTTGTGGTTGATGGGTGCACACATTGAGCAGGTTTTCAAAGTACTGCTTCCATCTTGTGACGATGTTGTTTGTTTCTGTGAACAGACAACCGTTTGCGGCTCGAATTATTTTCGCTCCCCCAAGGTACTCATTTCTAAGTGAATTGAGGCCGGCATACATACCTCTGATATTCTGTGCTCTGGAGTTTTTGTAGGTTTTTTTCGCCCCGAGTCTTCTCCCATTCGCGGTTTTTTTGCGTTTGTAAAGTCTCGTTATCTCTTTCCGAATTGTCGCGTATCGTTCTGCGTTTACTTCGTTATATCTTTCTAAGTTCATCACGTTGAGGCGTTTACGTTCTTCGATCTTCGCCCTGCACTCATCGTCAAACCAAGGTTTGGACTCAATTGTTTTCTTAAATCCTAATACCTATTGGGCTGTTTGTTTGATTACGTCTCTCAGTGATGCCCATTTACTGTCCGCATTATTGGTTCCCTCTTCCTCACTGCTCTCATTCTCTAGGATGCCAGAACTCGCCATTACATATTTGTTGCCAACGTGGTGCTGGCAAACGCGATGTTGGTTTTATGGGTCGGCCTCTTTCGATTATGAAGGCGTCGTCCTCAACAGCATCATTAGGTAGCACTACTTCTAGGACTACGAGGACTTCATGTAATGCCCGACCTACTGTTGTTCCTAGTGCTTCCTTATCTTATTACCCAGGTGTGGCAATTTGTAGCAATTATAAGCCAACCCTTATTTTGCCATCGCTTCCAGGCATTCTGTACTCCTCGTTAATGAGTACTACGTCTGCGCCACGTTCCTCAACCGTTTAGAAAAGAAAAGTTGGATAAGCACTACCCCCTTCGCATTCTGATTCGCCGAACATGCATATGAATTTATAACCTTTTCGTCCGCATTTCAGACAGATGTCCGAATGAGATGTAAATAGGAAGGGCTTGTGGGGGTACGAAGTCTTAATGCCAGCGTACGACACGGGGTTCGTTGTGGGTTCGTCCCACAAGTTCTACAAGGGCCGCCGTAAAATAAACTGTTCCCCATGGAAAAGGAAATACACACCCTGGACACCGTATCGAAAGTAAATGAAAAGCACTAGATAATCTATTGTAAAAGGTTCTTTTTATTTTTAAACTTTACGTATTAACAAACACAAAGATGACACTTGATTTGGTGATTGCTTTTATTGTTCGTTTTTATTCACAACGGGTCATTTGGCATTTAGTTGGATTACAAAAACAGATTTGAATTACTTCTAAGTGATTATGATTACGTCCCCGTCGGGGAGCGGTGGTTGGATTTCGACTCAGCGATATCTACGTCCTCGTGCGCGAAACGGGGAGCGAAAGCCGGACCGACCGGCTCGGTCGGGTGATGGTAAACGACTCCGCGATGTGAATTCGCTGGCAAAGGTAATTCGGCCAGTGGTACTGGCTCTCTTAGTTAAGGGTGCGTTTCCTATTCCAACAGAAAACGTGAAGTCTCTCTTTAGGGGTAGGTAACCGGATCTCATAGCGAAGATTATAGTGCTACCCATGTCTGTATGAACATGGGTTCTTTCATGGGACAAGGCCATGCGAACGAATCGGAGAAATCGATAGGGATAATGGGTATCAATGAGATGTGAGTTCGGCTAAGTAAATAAGCCGGATCTCATTGGGTGCTAATTGGATTTCTGTTTGCTCATGCCGGGAGTTCAGGAGACGGATCCGTAAAATTAAAAGTACTGAAGGAATTTATGAGCTGAGAGTTCAACTGAGTAAAGAAGTTGCAACTCATTAGCTGCTAGAGGAATTTGGGATACTTGAAACAATTTGAATTGTTTGTCGTATCGCCGGGATGCTTGCTGAAGAACAGCGTTCTGGTGCGTGCTAAGGAAATTGATTTTAGCGTCTATTGCGCTAATTGTATGCAGCTGCGTTGGATTGTTTATCGTTGGGTGAAAGGGTCGCCAGCCAATGTGTATGTAAGGGAATTGGTGAGGCTGACTGTTTATTCCCTAGTTATGATGGTTACATTATGTATGAACCGAATTGTTTCTTTACAGGAATTCATCTAGGGAAAATACATATGGTAAGATTGGGATTTATGATCCTATAAGCTGGACAGAATTCTTGTAGGGAATTTTGAAGGCAAATTGATGCTTGAAGGTAAGAATTCTCGTTCAGGAGCTTTTACATTATACGTTAAGGAAACTTGATGCGTGAAGCATTTACAGGTGCTAATGCAATTGCATTAGCGGGAAAAGATGGGAGTTGGGTTGTAGTTATGGGGGGTTCTTCGGGTAAGTAGACAGTGGCGTTTGGTGGAACCGCTACAGGCTCTTAGTTACATATATATATATATATATATATGTATGTATATATATATGCATATATGTGTATGTATATATATATATATATATAGATATATATATATATATATATATATATATATATATATATATATATATATATGTATATATATATATGTATATATATATGTATACGAGGGTTGCCTCTTATGTTTCGGGATTTGGCAACCCTAATGCTGCAATCCGGCAATTGACAGCTCTGTCGTAAAGTTGGACATTTTTGAGGTTATACGCACTCAAAACGTTTTGACATACGAACGCTATTTGTGTTTTTTACAGTCACTTAAAAGATTCATCTCGGCCCAAAAATGAAATTAAATCGTCAACATTTTCGTGCGATTATTTTTTACAACTTTCGGCGTGGATTAACTCAGCAACAGTGCATGGATGAACTTAATTCAACTTGTTTATCGATGGTATGGTGAATTCAATCGTGGTCGTAGTTCACTCCAAGATGAATTTCGTGAAGGTCGTCCAAAATCAGTTGTTGTTCCGAAAACCATTGATGCTGTGCGCGAACTGATATTGGAAGATCGTCATGTGACCTATCGTGAGGTTGAGACAACCTTAGGCGTTAGTGGGACCAGCATACATTCAATATTGCATAAACATTTGACTGTCAAAAAAATGTATTCGCTTTGGATCCCACACAATTTGTCAATCGCCCAAAAAAAGGCTCGTGTCAATTGGTGGAAAGAAATGCTCAAAAAATACGGTCGCGGTGCTTCAAAACACGTCTATGACATCGTGATAGGTGATGAATCGTGGATTTACGCGTATGAGCCCGAAATTAAACAGCAGTCGACTGTCTGTTGCAACAAATGTATGTGTTGGAGATACCTCAATCAGAGTGGCAAAAGTGCTTCGACAATTGGTTCAAACGCATGCAAAAGTGTATAGATCTTCATGGGGAATATTTTGAAAAACAATAAAGTGATTTTCGATGATCAATATTTGTTTTTGTTCTCTAATCCCGAAATATAAAACGCAACCCTCGTATATATATATATGTATATATATATATATATGTATATATATATGTACATGTATAATATTAAATTTTAATTGAGGAAATATTGAACACGGAAAGGCAAAACAAAACAAAAATACATATTGTACAATTTAGAGTGCTTGTGAGGAGCCAGTAAGTTAATATAAGAAAAATAAATGTAAATAGGGCTTAACATTTAGTCTTAAGTAAAACCTGTACATTTTTTTTGTATAGTATATGCGAATTAGAAACTAGAAAAGTTAGATGTCCGACCAATGCGGATTTTCAGAAATTTGCCACATGTCCATATTGTCACCATCTGAAACACGGTTTGGATATGATATATTCCCCCAGGAAACATGTAGCTATAAATATAGCCTTTTCTTTCGGTATGTTGATCATGACTGTGTGTGTTCCATGAGGCTTCCTTCTTATCATCTCTGTCTCAGATCTGTTTTAAGCCGACCTACATTATAGAGCTAACAACCTCCCGTTTTACCTTTGAAACAAAGCAGATCTGATAAACTGTTGATTTCTGATAATTCCGCATAACAGTGCGTCCCTGTTTGTCCTACTTAAATGGCTCCCTAATTAAAGCTTATGGCTACTGTAATTGAATTTTTACTGCATGTCCTGGCGCATAATGCCTGAAACCTACATATCTACTGACAACATTCTCGGTCTCTCGTCAGTGTTTTTACTGCATTTTACAAAATCAACTGTACATGTGTATTCGAATCAATGAGCTTAATATTATCCTGGGCCGAGGACTCAAGGACGGCAACGAATAAAAGATGAACAAAAACAAAAACTGTGCCAAGTAGTGGTGGCAGCAGCTCACGTTAAAGCGAGCGTGAGTGGAAGTGGGTGTGAGGTGGCCATACCGTCGTGTATGTATATCTCTCTATGGAAAAGTCGCGTACAAGTGACGTAAGTAACAAAACGGAAAATAGATTCTTTCAGGTGTACACACGGAAGCAGGACAAAAATGAAAATGTGAACCAAAGGATCTCCAAAGGATAGACCAAGCCGGAGTTTATTACGTAACGGATAGATGAACATTCGCATCGGCATCGGCCGTCGGCGTTGCGCTGACTGAGGGATTTGAAGTTATGAAAAACCTCCCCAGACCTTTAAGGGTGTGGGGCCATTTGGTTGTTCTGTCGTCTTCTTATCGACCAACCGACGGTCCGACTACACTGTGTTCAGTTGTTTTAGCGGAGGAGTCTTGGATTAACGGCATGAATATCCCTCAGTTCGAGCAGACAACCACAACGTGACTGTTCAACCATTATGTGACATTGGTTAGGACTAAAGGCAACGGTAATGGGGGTAAGGAATAAACGTCAGTGGCTGGCAAATTATGTAAGATGTTTTTTTCTTTTTTCTTATGCAGCCTAAGCGCGACGGTCCTATACCTACTCCTCCAGTTGTATACTTGCGGCTGAGTATGTGTGTTCGGAAACCCTTTCAAGGTGTGCTTTGTTCTAAGTCGACTGAAGACAGGAGGGAAGACTTGATTCTATATTTTGAATTCAGATAATCGATTAGTCGAACTAGATGAATATTGAATAGACTCTTTCCGAACGGCAGTGGAAATGACATGTTTCAGATTTGTTTAAAGTCACCCATCGGCTGTTATTTCAAAGAGGATAATACTTTTAAAGAGTAATCTGGTAGACGGTCGACGAAAGGAATACAAATGATGATTGATGTTTGTGAAGGTGCTGGAAAAGCCCTTGGCTTCTCTGAAGGATATCCTGAAATTGAGGATAATATGTTCGCGCAGTGCAAATTGGTAAGATCTTTTCTTGGGGGGCTTTACGGATTTTTTGCACTCAAAACTTCGTGTGATGACACCGCTGAAGAGTATTACCAGTAATTGGAAATTGAGACGGAGTCCGGGTGTGGATTCTTTTTTTTCGTAGGCGTATGTAATGGTATATCTTCTGCTGCTAACATCGGTGATAAGTAGCACCAAGAAAGGAAGTTGGATATTGTAGGGAGAGAATGAAATGTCAATGTTGGATATATCTCACATATAATGTGCGTGATAAAATTATATTAAGATGCTTAATGTTGTTATTGTTATAGGATTGAGTTTGTAATCAAATTAAGAAATCTACTCCACTTTCGAAAAATCAGGAAGTTCTTGTGTGATAGCAGGAAACAAAGTATTGTGAGGTTTGAATCTTGTTTTTACATTACATAATTTTTTTATTTTTTTTTTTGAGTGTCTTGGGCATTGATGAAGGTATGTCGACGAACTTCCATTGTTCCATGCTCAACAAAATTCGACACCAAACGACAAATAGTGTTGTCAGGCGGTGCTTCAGGGCCACGATATTTTCGAAGATATGCACATTGAGTTAACACAACTGAACGACTATTTTCATTGTATAGCCTCGCTATTTCGGTATGTTGTTTCGGTGTGAGCAGGTTCATGTTTAAAATTGTACTGAATTTACGTTTCAAAAACATGTCTACTCAAATCAATCGTTTGATAAATGTCAAAGTTATTCAATGCTTACATACCGACATAAAAGATGGCGCCCCCTATGTATATATCACGTAAAATATTGTTCAAACGAATTTATACTCATATATGTTAGAAAAGCGACATTAAAATTGTAACTTAATTGTAGGTCTGTTATCGAAAATGTCAATAAAACCATGGAAATAATCGAAGTAGGCCATCACGTTAGCAGTAACAGTATCATCTCGAAACATAAGATCGACTACAAAACACTTTTTAAAAATCGGCATAAAGTGGATTTTCCAAAAGATGGTTAATATTTGAGTGGAGTAAAAGAATATCGATTTTCCATCTCCGCAGCTGTGGGGGTGAAGAAGTCTTGTGCCGATCATGGGCACTAGTTCACTTTCTTCCTCACGATGTTGCTCGACGAATATCCATAGAAAATTCCAGCACCAAAAATGAAGAAATGAAATGCACTGGTTTTGTTTGAATTTTTTTGTTATTTTTATTTTATACTAAGTATGCACTTATAAGTTAATAGAAATTCCAATGGGGGGAAACATGAAAGCAGAATGTAAGGCACGTCAACACACTAAGAGAGTACGCCACGGTGGCATTTCCGCGAGTTAAAACTGTATGCATTATAAAAACCGAACAATAAAAATTTGCTGACCGAATGGAATTGGAATGGATGTAATTTAACATCGAACTCGTTTTAACTCTTTAATGGGGGTGGTTGTAAGTACTCCAATTGCCGACAGGCACGTCTTTCCTTGTGCTTGTGGTGTTCCTAGGTTGTTGAATCGCGAGCGATTTGGTAGATGGTTATAAATCGACTGTCTGGAAAAGGGATGAAGTTGGGTAATTTTATTTTTCGCGCTTGACAACCAACAGAGAACATTCTTCTGCTCTCTCATTGCCACGTCCGTCGATGTGTGGTGGAAAATTGGTTAATTGATAATCGACGAACATGGGAGAATGAGAGAACAGAAACACGACGTATGATGATCTCGGGGTGGATTTGGTTGTGTTTGCATGAATCGATGTAGTTCCGAGCGTCACTCATTGACCTAATTCGGTGAATATGGTGATCTCAGAGTACATTGATCTGTACGAACACAGAACTGCGAAGTAGAGGAAAATTAAGCTGGTGCTATTCACCTGCGAGAAGAGAGCATTGGTCCCCAGCGAATGAAGTGTCTGGAGAAAGCGAAAAGGACGCCGACTTGGCTAGGGAAATCTGATCATGGGAACTAACTTAAATGCTTTGATAATTTCCCCAGCGGTCGCAAGATTAAGCAACAGCGTCGTTTGATCAGACTATGCCGTTGCTAACCGACATGATGCGATTTCCTGTGGAAATCTCATGGGTTAGCGAAATGGGGTCGCCGTATGACAAAAAGGTAGCTAAACTCAATTATGCATTATCTGCATATGATAACGAGTTTAGCTATGCGTCCGTTTAACATGTTTTACAGGTGGAATAGCTTATAAGGGGAATGGGTAGAAATGAGGTATGGAATTGTGGGTTGGTTCTCCATGTGGTATAGAGAACCCCCACACAGCTTTCGCTTCGGATTAACCGAGCGGAATGGACTTGTTTCTTAAATGGGTGGAGCCTGTGGATGCGAAATGGATCATTTACGACAATATTGTGCCAAAGCTGTCGTGGTCAAAAAATTGCCAAAATGGGACTAGCCGTCAGCGAAATTTTGCTGTACATTTGGTTGGACTGAAATGAAATCATGTACTATGAGCTACTTCGAAATTTTGAAACACTAAACTTGAACATCTAGTGTCAACAGTTGAACCGTTCAAAGCTACTGATTGAACAGAAGTGATTAATTATTAGTTTGGGTCTCAACTGCCAACAATTGAACAGTTTGAAGCTAGCGAGGTGTTTGTATTCATCATCATCATCATCGACACTACAAGTGGGATCCGGTCTTGGGTTTGTTTAGCAAGTCTCTCCACCGGTATCCGGTCCTTATCCGAGACTTGTTAAATTGTCCATAATAATTTGTTTTTCCGGGCAAGGTTATTATCGTTGCGCCAACATTTCTCAGGATGTCGGTGCATGCATTGGTTCACTACTTGGCGGGTGTCACGTGGAACTGGATTGATCATCCTGGCCTTTGCCAGGTTGAAAGCAGAGACTTTGCCCTGTATGTTCGCTCCCACCTCCTTCAGGTGTTTGTATTCCATCAGTACAAATTCAGGTCGCAAACGTCCGTAATAATTCTTTAGGAACTCCGGATGCTTGGCTGAGATGTTTTGATTCACCCGTCTTTTAGTCCATACCTTACACTATGCGATTACTATCTTTTTTATCATAGCAAAACGTTCTTCATTTAAAGAAATTGGTACAATGAGAACTTTGTATCATTCGCTTAGTTGAGTGTTTGCCCAATATGGATCAGGTCTTCTATTAGAGAGGCTTTAAGAAGTTTATTTTAAAATTGCAATACATTTTGGAAACAATAAATTAGACAATCCGAACCGTATTGAATACAATCTCGAAATTAACTTAAAAATATTAAATTTCTTATTCCCCAAATTAATATTTGGCAACCAGTTTCAAATAGGAGGATCAGAGAGGCACAAATTGGAAAATCAATGATTATGGTGCTATTTAATTGACCATTACTATGAGGTTACATCCTATCGTGACATCCTATAGCGGTATCAATAAACTGAGTTGATCACATGCAGAAATGAACCATAAAGCTAGGTAAAGACTGCCATATTAAATTTGCTGTTATTATGTCAAGATTGGATATAGTGATTTGGTGCTAACTTCTCAACCACCTATAAACCAACTGTGAGCCCGAAGCAAAGAATCGCCTCTGAGAATGAGGGACTCATGACTACCGTATCAAATGAATAAATGTCAAATTAGGTATTGGTTTGAGTGTCACAGATTCTTGTGTGCTGTATTCGACTCATAAATAAACCATGTTACTCTGAGTAATTGTCAAAGGTGATAAACTACTGTAGAGGAGACATTGTGGGCGTCCGGAGGGCCAATAGAATGGGGCGGGTAAGGAGAGAACGAAAAATACTTATATTCATAACTATTGCCATAGGGAAGGGGACATTTGTTGCAGTCAATAGATTCAGAGAAAATGTATAAGAGTGAGTGATTACTTCATAAGAAACGGCATCAAAGCGACATTCTCCAATAGTCTCAGACTCATGCATGATTTTCAGGGGAAAAGGACCAAACCATACTTCTGTAAACTTTTAGCCATTACCTATACGCGGTGTTTGAAACAAGCTTCCTCTGGTCGGGCGTTATAACGTACCCACGATTCGACCGTATTTTCGTAAAAAGCTTGAAGAAATTTTACTTGGCAATGGTTGTTTGGATTGGATATAAGTTGTATTTGATGTACCTATATGCACATTATCGTTATGGTTACTTCGATGCACTTGGACTTGCAACGGATGAGTTATGACAATATAGCGGAAAATGGAGGATTAAGACGGATTGCCTAGCAGCTTAGCGTAATTGTGAGAACTTGTTTTTAAAAAACTCTATGAGATATTTACTTTTTCCTTTGCTTAGTGATGTTGTGCTAGAGTTATATGTTGTTCGTCTTTGTTTTAACGAGATTTTAGTTTTAATATGTCGGAAATTTATTTTGTTGCGTAGCAAGGACGAGGTATACACAAATATTTCGGCATTTTTTTATTTTTATTTTTTCTGTTTTAATTTTTTTTCTTCACTAATCTTTCCTCAATGTCATGTCCGGCATATATTTTATATGTTACAAGTATTAAATTAAGCCATTGTGGGTGTGCACCTTATAATACAGGTGATTGTCGTAATAAAGGAAAATTCCATAGTCACACAATTGAAAAACATTGTTTACGTCGCACTAAGTTGGCAGCAGACTTAGGTGCATCAGCTTTGTTGTAATTCTAGATAGCTGTGGAAAACCTGAAGGTGCTATCAGATTACAAGGAATTCCGTCTTACAAATCATTCTCCTCGGCTGATAAAACTATCAAAATCACCTGACTGATGTTATTAGCCAAGAAAATGAATCGTGAAAAATCATGACATAAAGAATCCTGGCATGCGTACAACAAAAATGTCATTCTGCATAGCAGATAAAGTTATCAAAATTGCCTGATTTATAAACTCCTCTCAAATCATTCAATTTTATTTCAGTCATAAGTGAATATGTACTCCAAAATATTAAAAAAAAAAAACCAACCAAATCATCGATTTTGGCCACTGCCAAAGGTTACTACCTACCAAAGTTTTTATATTTTAATGACCGCCGTCATCTGCGTGTCAGGCCGATTAATTATGGTACTTCCCTCGTATATCTAATAGTATCCTTAGGGAATGGCATTTTCTCAACACAAGCATTAATTATTTCAAAACCATATTCATACTCCACAGTAACCAGAACTTAATTATGGTCCAGTGGATCAAACCCGATGTTCGAGATGTGACTTTTAAGGGTCATTTAGATATCGAGACATTGCAATAGCATGAAAGTTTGAACGACAACTGGTTATTTTTTTATAAATAAATAACTACAAATGTTATTAGTAACTATTCCTGAAACACTTAAAAAGTGATTTGTTTAGTGAGAGCAGAACCCTCGTTTATTACACTTAGTACAAGCGTTAGAAAAAAAAAAAAGAAATTAAAAGTAAAAAACTTACGAACTAACTTAAGAACTAGGATTACAACAATTACTTTCGAATAAGTAAGAAGACAATAAGGTGGGAAGGTGGCTGTGCACGTGATGGGGTGGCGAAGACCGGGTAGTAGGATAAAGGGGCGGGGTGATAGGAATGTATACGGTTAGTAAGAGTGTAGATAGTGGGTGGGGCAAGGTCACGAGGGGAAAGACAGAAGAGGACGTTTGAGAGCAATAGAAGTGAGGTAGAAATCGAAGGAGGTGGGGTAAGAGTTTGCCCGCTTTGGCATTTGTGAAATTGGTTCATTACAGCCGTAGGAAGTGTGGTGGGAGGGCAGATAGAAGAGACGAGGGTTTCGTAGGTTGCGGGGGTTGGTGTTGAGTGCTATGGCGGAAAGTAAGCTAGGGCAGTTGATTGTGCCGGAGAGGAGACGGTGGATGAAGAGGATATCGCCAAGAGTTCTGCGTTCCTCAAGTGTACTGAGGTTGATCAAATGGAGCCGGCTTGTGTATGGGGGAAGAATCCGAGGATTCTCCCAGTTCAGTCCACGGAGGGCAAAACGCAGAAACCGACGTTGCACGCTCTCGATTCTGCGGATATGGGACGAGCAATGTGGAGACCAGACCTGACTGGCGTATTCAAGAAGGGGGCGGACGAAGGCTATGTAGAGGGAACGGAAACCGTAAGGATTAGAGAATTCCTTAGACCAGCGTTTCACAAACCCTCGGGCGGAGTTGGCCTTAAGAATGATATCGTCGATATGTGGGATGAAGCTGAGCTCCCTGTCAAATAAGATTCCGAGGTCACGTATTGAGGATACGTATGAGATCTACTGGTTAAGCAGGAAGTAGGGGCGAGGGGGTGGGGGTGGACGTTTGTGGGAGAATGTAATGGAGTGACATTTGGCAACATTGAGATCAAGGCAGTTATTACGGCACCAGGTTGAGAAGCTGTCGAGTTCCTGTTGGAGGAGTGAGGAGTCGAGGGGAGAGATGATTGTTGTGTAGAGTTTGGCGTCGTCAGCATAGAGGGATATGGATGAGTGTTTAATAACAGAGTCGACATCATTGATGGTTAGGATAAAAAGGAGGGGGCCTAGATGACTTCCTGGCGGAACCCCAGAGGTGGGAAAAAAAAG
Source organism: Microdon myrmicae (assembly GCA_963931805.1). NCBI lineage: Eukaryota > Metazoa > Arthropoda > Insecta > Diptera > Syrphidae > Microdon > Microdon myrmicae. The sequence continues at coordinate 180,177,373 of OZ007497.1, read as the reverse complement.
GATCGGAAAGGGAGGATCTGAATTTGACACGGTAGGATCGGTCTTTCAGATAAGAAGATAACCATTTGATCAATAGGGGTTCGAAGCCTAGTGAGGACAGCTTGAAAAGGATGAGATTATGAGAGATTTTGTCAAATGCCTTCTGAAATCGGTGGTGATAACATCAACTTCGTTGCCATTCTCTAAGGCACGAAGAGTATGGGATGAGAGCTCAATCAGATTGGTTGTGGTCGACCTATCCGAAAGGAAACCATGCTGGTTGGGTGAGATGATGGATTTACAACTAAAAGATAACGCGTTGTAAAGAAGCCCTTCGAACAGTTTAGGGATATGAGATAGTTTGGCGATGGGTCGGTAGTTGCTGATATCATTTTTAGGTCCCTTTTTTGTATGGGGGTGACATAGGAGGATTTCCAGATACTAGGGAAGGTCCCTTTAGATAGAGATAGGTTGAAAATCTTTGATATCGGGAGAGAAAGAGAAGTGGAACTGTTCTTTAAGAATACAGACGGAAGTCCATCAGGTCCGGGGCTGAACTCGTCTTTGAGTAAGTTTAGTTTCTCCTCAACTACGTGACGCTGAATAAGTTGAGGAGAGAAAGGACCAAGGGAGAATTCGGGCAAGTCATTGAAATACGACGGATTGGGTTCGAAGGAGATGTCTGTGAAGGATTTATTGAAAAACGACGCGAACAGGTTGGCAATAGTTAGGTTGTCGTTTGACGTAGTCGCGCCATAAGAGAGGGAGTTAGGATAGGCGTCGGATTTACGTTTATAATTTATAAAGTGGAAAAAGGATTTGGGATCGCTAATCAAATTGGATTATGTTTTAATAAGGTATTTGGAATAGAGGGAGTTGTAGAGTTCGGAAAATTTATAAAAGGCCCCAAGATAGTTGGAGTAGTTTTCAATGGATCGCATTTTGAGGAAAATGTTCCATAAGTTATTCCTTTTGTTCCGAAGATTGCGGAGATTGCGGTTGTACCATGGCGGCGAAAAAACCGATGACCTGCGGCGAGAATAGGGGACATATAAGGCGAAGGCATAGTAAATCTCCTTATAGAGAGTGGCCGTGGCTTCTTCTACACCCAAATGATCAAAGCGAAACGCTGTTTTGCTAAGATGTTCATTTAGGAGGCGGAAATTAGCCTTATGGAAGTTGTAAGAAAAGCAGTCAGGAGGTAGAGGGGGCTGAGTTTCGTGGTCGAGATATAAGGATAAGAGCAGTGGGGGGTGATAATTGTCAATGGTAGAGAGGACGTGTGGGCTAGGGGCAACTGAGGACATGAGAGGGTCGGTTGTGAACACGAGGTCCAGCTGTCTCCACATATGATTTGGGTCATTGCTAATTTGATGGAGGCCTGAGTCGGAGAGGCCGTTAATAAAAATTCGTTCATTAGAACTAGTGGGGTTAGAGACGTAGAAGGCTTGTCCGTCAGCTGATGTCCATTGTAGGTGGGGCAGGTTAAAGTCGCCAAGAACGACGATATCGTCTATTGCGGTGCTTAACACTGTAAGGTTATCTACCACTTCTATTGCGAGTTCGTATGACGCGGTGGGTCGAGAGGGAGGAATATAGAAACAAATAATAAATAGAGACTTAGGGCGAATGTCAATTTTAATAACGACGTAGTCGAGATCCGGAGAAGAAGAGATGGCAATTAGAGATGAAGTGAGTCTGTTATGAGTGGCGAGCAGTACTCCACGGCATGGGGAGTTGGGAACTTCTCGATGAGCGTCGTCATCGCGAAAAACGTTGAAGGAGGGAGGGAATAGTTCAAGACTACTGATACTAGGGATAAGGTTGGTCTCCGTCAGAGCGTATATCTCGAAGGGGAGGGAGTGTGCCTTTTCCAGAGTCGAATGTGTTTTGGAGCGTAGACTCCTAACATTCTGATAGTAGACGGTTATGGGGAGAGTATTGAAATGATTAGAGGGACCAAAGGGCGGCTGAAAAGGGTCAAAAGTAATATTGATTATTAGGAAAGGTAATTTTTTTGTCAATATAATGGCGAAATGCTGAGAGATCACTTAGCACCTTATTTGGGGGCATATCGAGATTATTATGAAAGTTGATGAATAGGCTGCGAAGGCTAGGGACGTCGTAGTTAAATTAGTAGTAGTAGTGAGACCTTCCTGCTGGATGGAGGCCCTTACACTGGTTTTCGTAATACCATCGTAACAGACAGAGTCGGCTTTATCGTGGAGGCAAGCAAGATAGAGGCGTACATTCTCATAGATCACTTTGTTTCTAAATTTAGACAGGGCATACCGGTTGTCCGAAGAATTAATGGTTTGCTGAGTGAGTTTAGCAGATGGTGGTAATACAGGGTCGACTAATGGTCTAGGAGGGGGAGGCCGGACAGGGGGGGGTGAGATTGGCGGGGGAGAGGACTGGGTGCGGGAAGGAGTGGGGCAAGAGGCGGCCTCGTGTTAGGACCAGTAGGTGGTTAAGGCAGAATCACCTGAAATCAAAAAGGGAAACAAATTCCGTTAGCAGAATACTCAATCTCGGTGGTGATGGAAGAATTTTGACTAAATTAAATTTTGGAATTCTTAGACAATTTTAAATTAAAAATCAGGATTTTTGTTTAAACAAAGTTAGCCATTTTTTTTAAAGACAGGTTTTAATCATTAAAAAAAAATCCTTGCCGACACCCGAGTAAATCCTTTCTAAAAGAAGTGCGAACATTTTTAGATAGACCGGTTAATTACAATAGTTTTGGGGATGTCAGATCTACCGACTAGGTTTAAAGTTTTTTATATTTGTTGAGATAATTCATTGTAAAACGATTTCGTTGTATGCTTCATTGTATTTGAGATCTTGCCTTAATAAAGTATGGAAAAAGACTGAACTATCTTATACAAAAATGGCACATAAGCTGCTAATCTCACGTATGTACAGTGAGTCAATCACAAACTGTTGATTTATATATTTCAACAATATTAATAGCAGGCGATATGAAGGGAGAGGTTTGAAAATGCTTCATCTCATTCAATTTGCTTCTAAATATTTCTCAATGGCTTGTGTAAGGGAAGGAAAAAACAATAAGAAAGTGTAAAATTAAATGAATTTTTGATGAAACGTTCAAAAATTTGACTATTTTCCCGACAATTTTTAGTCAAAAATAGCAATTTATTTACCCGATATCCTCTAAGTATCATCATCATCGGCACTACAACGGGCATCTGGTCTTGGCCTTATTTAGCAAGTCTCTACACCGGTATCCGGTCCATATCCACTGATATATGGATAATACTCGTAGCATTATTATATTCAAAATCCCCTCCTTCCTATCATGATACCTAAAGGTGGCGAATGTTATATTCTAAAAGTTTAGAACTTAGAATATAACATTTGATACCTTTAGAACTTATCATATATAGGGTGAGCGAATTCTGGAACAATTCTGTTTTAGTCTCGAGGGAACGAAACTTTTACTTCCACGTACTTAGGAATTTAGTGGGTAAACAATTTTTTTATACAATCGTGAACGAGTCGAATTGAAAGTTCTAAGTCACCTCACATAAGAATGTCGCTTTTTAATCCGGCCATCGTGTGTACTTCTACCCATGCACGTCAGATTCGTTTTAAATGTTATACTGCCAACGATAACTGCAATGTATTTACGAATAACGATTATCATAAAATGTCCCAGCGTATCCATAGAATCAAATAATCCACAAACCAAATGCTTTCAATGCACTAAAACGCTAACAAAATTGCTACAATGAAAGTTCCTTTATAACTCTCTAATGGTGTGGGGAGTCGTAAATGTTGCAAACTCCGAGTGCACTGAACGACTTCCTTGTGCCCGTGTAGCGGAAGGGGAACTTCTTGCAGCAACATCAACTTCTAATCAGAGATTATAATCAAATGCCAGAAGTAAAGGCCCCATTGCTCGTCATGACTCCGCTGGTCTGTCTTCATGACCAAACCAAAGAAGGCAAGGGCCAAGGTATGCCAGCGAAGAGTGAAGGTTTGAGCAAAAGAGCCATACATACTTAGATACGCTTAATTGCCATGAACTTGAAAGGAAGGTCAATGATATGCGATCGAAGTTAATTGGCTTCTCTTTGCCGACATTAGGTGTTCACACAAGCAAGTCGAGGTTGAAGGTATACGGTTTGCAAGTGGTTCGGGGTCAAGTGTTATGAAGTGAAACTGAAGTAACAAAATGCTTTGGCCTCACTTCTGTGGCTGGTATGTTAATTTGTGGGGTAGAAATTTAACTATGTGACCTTGTTGTTTGGCAAGCATTTGAGTGGGTTTGGGGTACGATTTCGTCTTGGGGTATTTGAAATTGTGTGAAGAATTTGAGTCATGGGTGACTAATAAGTCAGTTTCATTTAAACTGTTGGGTACAATATCTGCATTCCAACAGTGAACGGTATGAATCAATTTATCGGTAGTTATGTTCAATATGTGAACATAAATATTAAGCGCCGCTTGTTCGAGGAAAGTTCGTGAATTATAGTAATAAGTATTGTGGTATTGTGAATCCACAATTGGATGTAGTTAATTATTACATTGGTCTAGTAACAGTACTCAACCGAACGTTGTATGTTCACCTACCCACGTGTTTGACTAAGGAGTATACTAAATTCATCTATGTGTACTATAATAATAAATCTCAATGAATAACCCGACTTTGGGTGTCGTTTGTATCGCCATCCAACTGAAAGAACCGGACACCAGTTGGACACCAGATTATTCTGGTACAATTTTACCCATATAACCGGTTTAATATATCACAAAGCCGATCTTGTGCGCGAGCTAAGTGTTCCGATAAATAAAAATACGTAGTTCGTTAATAATTTTTATTAAAAGAAAGTTAACAACAAAACTGGTTGCAGCCTGTTGAAACAGAATACGAATTATTGATCGTCTTCGCGACCTCGATGAGTCCCTTTTGTTGTCGATTTCTCTTAAAAGGGCAACTTCAATGTGGGTTATTGAATTTTGTTCGAGTTGGCTGAACTTGTCGCGAAGTATTGCCGACAATGTGATGTAAAACAAACTTATGCAATTGATAGTATGATGAAAATAATCATATCCCTGATTTTCTGTATTTTTGTTTAAGATTATCTAACAGTTACTTCTGTGAAAATCTCAAATTTTCAGCTTTCATTTCATTTACTAGCAGCGTGATGGTGTTTAATGCGACTGGGGAGTATTTATTCTTATGATATGTGTTTTCTAGTAGATTATTTCCAAAATATTTGTTGGTCTCTATTTTTTGAAGTACGCATTTCATAACCATTGTGGAAAATTTAACAAGCCTCAGGACTTGCTAAATAAGGCCAAGACCGGTTCCCGGTTGTAGTGCCGATGATGATGATTTGATAAGCATCCTTAAAAACATTTTTAAATTCAACATCTAAATTTCTATATTTGGTTATATTAGTTTAGATGGACAGCATTTGTTGGTTTCCTGTTTGCTTGATTTAAAGTATTACAACTGCATCTGGTAATTTTTATTGTTTCTGTAACCATCACAATAAGGGTAGAGTGTGGCACAGGTGTGTAAAAATGTGTGTTGTTTGTAGTGAGGGTACAATATTCTATTGCTCGCTCGAATTGGTCTATCACCAAAAAAGCTTATAAAGTTAAGGATAATGGTTAAGACGACCACATGTCATCAATCACAACGGGGTTTAAGAAAAGTTTTCAAACAATAATAAATTTTCAATAAAGCTAATTACAAACACTAATTCGATCCTTGGGTGCCTCATGAAAAAAAATTATTTAATTTCCATCTGTGAATGGCTGTTGGGACGGAACAGGTTTAATACATAAATTCAAATGTATGGTAACAGTTGGAGAAAAATAGATCACATACGTTAATGTTGTACAAAAAGAGTTTTGGTCGAAAGCACTTGAAGCTCCAGAAATGGTAGCCAAGCCGTAATTGACAACAAGAGTTGCGCTTCTGTGTATTTGGTGGAATTACAAAGATATCATCCGTTATGAACTTCTACCGCCCGTGTTTCCCTTTCACGATTTTGTGGGCAGAAATGCCAAAATCGAAGTTCGTCATGGTTTTTTTTTCAGTGTACGTTGTAGAGTTTACTTTGACGCATTTGAATCCCGAAAGAGCCACTCTTCGCTTTATTACTTGAGACATGGCGAATAGTTTAAAAGTTGCGGCTCTAGCGCATTTAGCGCGTTTGACGATCCGTCAATGGAGCCATATAATTCCGCAATGTTGATGTTTTTTGTCAAGGTTAGTGGATTATATACAAGTAATTGAAAGATTAAATGCTGTTGTCCTGAGATGCTTGTCTTTCTCGATTGGGCCTGCGGGGTAGGAGGTCGCGACGCCAGAGTGGGCGAGAGTTCTACCGCCAACCCACTCGCTGCTAAACAATGTTCTCTCGAGTACCCCCGAACGAAACGCACAAACATGATCACCAAGTAAAGGAGAAAACATGAAAAAAAAAACAAAAATTTTGCTGCAGGGTTCTTTATTGAATTAGTTATTTCACAATGATAGTTTTGTATTTAAATGAATTACAGGCAACGGATTTAGAATTACTTTTAGTTGGATATTAATTATCACTACTGTATTTAACAAGTTAATTTCCACCGTGATCGTTTTTGTACTTAACTAAGTTACAGGAATCGGATTACGTTTAATTGGGCGTTAACTACCACTACTGTCTTTAACACAACACTAGCCACGACTCGGGGTATATTCGCGTCCCCGTGCGCACCGGGGAGCGGGAGCGGTAACGACCTGCTTGGTCGATGGGTGTAAGACGACTCTGCGATATCAATTCGCTGGCAAAGGAAATTCGGCCAGTGGTACTGGATCTCTTAATTTAGGGATGCATTTTCTATCCCAAGAGAAACGTAAAGTCTCTCTTTGGTGGTAGGTAACCAGATCTCGTAGAGAAGATCATAATGGTACACATGCATGTGTGAACATTGGTTCTTTCATGGGACAAGGCCATGAGAACGAAGCTAAAAACAAAGAAAGATGTGAGTTCGGCTAAATAAATAAGACGGATCTTATTGGGTGCTAATTGGATTTCTGTTTGCTCATGCCGCGAGGTCACGAGAAGCAGATCCAGAAATATTGTAGGACAAAGAGATCGTATAGATCATTGTCTATGATGTGCATTGCAGCTGTATTGATAGACCGAAATGCTGGTGGACATGGTGCTAATTGGTTTTAGCATATTTACAGGGAATTGATGTTTATGGCATCGCTGCCAAGGGTTTAGTTCAATTTGTTTGAAATAGAATTGATTACAGCAAATTGAACGTTTAGTTCAATATGTTTGAAATTGAATTGATTAGAGCAAATTGAACGTTTAGTTCAATTTGTTTGGTATTGCATTAATCCGGGACCATTTGATGCTGGCTCGGGGAGTGTCTCATCCTTTAAGTGGATGTTTTTGTCGTGTATCGCAGTTAGTGGTGGAGACTGGCTCCAAAAGGGGTAAGTTTTATGGGATGGGTGGTTGTGGCCGTAACAGAGGGTAAGTACACAATTCCTATTTGCATTTGCCTATGCTATAGGTTTTCGTTTCAGCGTCGTTTGCGCCAATGGTGTGCAGCTGCGTTGGATTGTTTATAGTAGGGAGAAAAAGGTCACCAGCCAATGTGTATGTAAAGGGATTTATTGTACACATGATGAGGCTGGGAATAGGCGACGCGATGTTTATTATCCCTGTTATGATGGTTACATTATATGTAAACCAAACAGTTTCGTTTTCAGGAATTCGTCTAGGGAAAAGGCGTATGATAAGATTGGGATTTGCCTGGCCACCGAAGGTGCCGAATTGGACTTGGGATTTGTGATCCGACAAGTTTTGACAGAATTCTTGTAGGGAATTTTGGATGCGAATTTATGCATGAAGGTAAGAACTCTCTTCCAGGAGCTTTTAGATGAGTACATTAGATACTTGATGCGTGGAGCATTTACAGGTGCTAATGCAATTGTATTGTTGTAATTACGGGGGTTCTTCGGGTAAGTAGACAGTGGGGTTTGGCGGAACAACCACAGGCCTATTAGCCAACCTGATGTTAATCAGTGGGCATTTCCACCGATTCAAGTAGGGTATGGTGTGGCGATTCTGCGAATATCATAAAACACCTGTAGAGTTAAATATCTCTTCGCCCAGCAAAAGCGGCCATACATACTAATGCCCGCCCCACATATCCGCACACTCGTGGCCATATTCCTCTACCAATCAAACATGCCCATACGGCTATTGAAAGACGCAACCATAAAAAGAATTTGTTTGGCAACCCATTTGCTGGGTAAACATAATTGGCCAGGCGCGGCAACGCTAGGCGCCGCCAGGCAGCAAGAGTCCCATGCGATAACAATGTAGCGAAGACAGAAACAATGTTTAAAACCTTTCCTTGAGCCACCGTAAATTGGGTTTTCCTTTATGGAAAGGATCATTGTAGGAACAGAGAGATAAACAATAAACTTACACTGTTCCTGCAATTATATACAACCCATGCAAGATCCCTCCATTGAAGATCAAACATACAATATCGAGCAGAAGATATCGACTCTGGTCGTAGTAATAGGTGGGTAAGTAGCCACTTAGCTTTTTTGTCCAATTCAACGTTATTGGAAAAGATACTTATGCAAAGATTGATTGATATTGATTAGTGAGAAACTTCTAACGGTTCTGCAAGTTCTTCTTGGGTTTGACATGGATTTTTATACAGTAAAACTTGAAATTGTTCGTCGTCAAACTTTTTTAGTACACCTGAACATGGAGCGTTCTCAAGACTAAAATTTCTTTCACGAAACCTTGCAAACCACTTTCTTACTGTTGAATGACTCACAGGGTGTTCATACAAAGTCGAATTAATCAATTCCATGGATTGAGCAGCATTTTTTTGCGTCAACGTTTGCTAATAATTAATTCTACTTTTAATAGGGATAAAAGTAAAAAATAAATATTGTTTATCGACATCCGTCTCTTATACAACTGATACACACGGAATGACAGCTTGTAAATAGTGAATTCTACTCCAATAGTAGCAATTCATAAGCATCCTAAGGGATACAACTAAAAAAAATAAAAAAATTTGTTTATCGACATCCGTCTCTTATACAACTGATGCACACAGAATGACAGCTCTCAAATGACTAAAACTTAATTATAAAAGTGATGATGACTAAGCTATATACATATATCCAAAACCGGCGAGCGAATTGGATGGGTTCAAGTATATTTTTAATGTAACTAACTTCAGAGCCAAGTTTCTACATACACGCCTGTTAGTTTAGGTTCGAAAACCTTCACGGGTGCGGTGCCACCCATGATAGAAATTATCCACTATCATAAACATTGGCAGCGCAACAATTGGAATACCGCGCCAACACATTTGTCGTTTATGCGTGTTTCCGAAACTTTGTATTGAAGGCCGTCCAAAAACACATTGTCCAAGAAACCCACGAGTGGAAATACCAGAGAAGGAATTAGCTTTCGATGGCCCAATATCGATATATTTGAAGTCGCCGCCACTACCTAGATTCATTTTATCTGTGACGAATTGTAACAGCCTTCTACTGTAACAGGCGGTTAATCACATTTTTTATTTTTTGGAGAATGTGGATTCCAAGCATAAATTTGCGTAGTCTGGTGCATGTACATTAAATAAACTATATATGGTACACATATATCCGAAATACCGAGCGAATTGGATGCATTCATGTATTTTTTTTTTTTTTTTTGTGCAACCAACATCAGAGGAGAGTTTCTACTTGCACAACTATTAATTACCGAGGGTAATAAACCACACGCGAATAATTTATCTAAAAGGAATAACACAGAAGTGCTAACAATCCTGGGCATATTTTCGGCCATATGGATAGCATCGTTTCAATCTGTGTGCGTGTGTGCCTTCGCAAATTGTCTCGACGAATGGGTTTGGTGCAAAGAGGAAGATAGGATTTGATCTTCTGGAAAAGAGGGAGTCCCTGGAAGGGAGGGGATTCCAGGGGATGAAAAAGGAAAGGAAAGAGAGCAACCCAGAGTTGAGCTTGTTCCTACGGGCAGAGCTTCGTCACTCTAAAACAGCAAGCCGAAGGGGCAATGGTTTCCGAGGTGTAATGTTGGAAAACGAGTGTACTAAAGTTAAACCGTAGTTGTAAACATCGTTTGCTGTTTTCACCTTGTGTGACTAACGTCAACGTTAGCTAATAATTAACTCGACTCCAATCGTAGCAATTCATAAGCACCCTAAGGGATACAAGTAAAAAAAAGATACAAGAAATGCCAGGTGTATGCATAAGTTTTCTTATTCTTTCTATTCTGTTCTTTCCACCTTTCAGGTAATTTATGAATAGCATACCAGAAAAACTGCTTGTCTTTCATATAGATAGTCAGATGGCCCCAAGTCTGGAGAGTATAGCGGATGCAGATGGATGTCCCATCCAAGCGGTTTGAAAGTGTCTTTCACTGCTTTTGCTGTAGGAGACGTCGCATTCTCGTGCAACTCATCACCTTGCCATGTCTTCTGGCCCACTCCAGTCGTCTCTCGATTAATTTGTGGTTAAAATTAAGCATTTGTTGACGATAGCGTTGTGTATTTACCGTTTTGCCGAGCTTCAAGAGTGCATAATACACAATACCGCTCTGGTCCCACCAGACACAGAGCATGATCTTCTCCCCCAAAGCGATTTGGCCTTGGTGTTGAAGGATCGGCTTCGCCAGGTGAAAGCCACAATTTTTTCGCTTGAGGTTTTCAAAATAAATCCATTTTTCGTCACCCGTCACAAATCGATGCAAAAATGATATCCTTTCGTAGGATTGAAGCAGCATTTTACAAGTGACTGCGATTTTTCATTTGACTTTTAATCAAATCGTGTGGGACCAATTTACCGAGTTTATTGATCATCCCCATTGTAAGCGTCTGCTAATTGTTTCTTGTGGCACATGTAATGATTCTGCTATTTGCCGTTGGGTTTCAGTTGGGTCATCATCCAATAACTCCTGCAGTTGCTCGTCTTCACATTTTTGTGGTATACCAGAGCGCTCACTGTCTTTCACCTTGAAATCACCACTTTTAAATTGTCGAAACCATGTCTCACATGTTCTAATTGATGAAGCATGTTCACCACATGTTTGTACCAGCAAACGATGACTTTCAACACCAGCGGCCCGCACAAAGGACGAGTGTTTCCCAAAGGTCTCGTGAGAAATTGCACTTCACTGTCCATGTGCCCAGGGAAAGCGAGGAACTAGATCGTCTTACCAGGTCAATGAAATCAAGAAGGAAGTAGCCATGTCCCGATGGGGGGGGGGGGGCTGTTTACACAGAAGTCGTTCTTGTGGTAGCAGCCGCTCACATAGAAGGAAACGTTTCTCCCATACGGTTTGCGTATTGCTATGCAATCTGATAAAGGGTAACCAGTGTTCGTCAACGCCACAGGAACAGAAGTGATATTCTCCACATCCCCCACTCTCAGTCAGGTAACTCTCATCTTAGAGTTAAATAATGGCGCACTCGGTTCGGCCTAGGAGAAAGACCGAACCCAGGCTGAAAATACGGGCATACAGGAGTTGTAAATCGTCGAGGCAAGGGCCAGGATAGCACGTGAAGCACACAAATAATTGGAAGTGAATTAGGAAGAAGAAACGACGGTCGACAATTTGAGGCCCACCAGACGAATGATGAAGAATAATGCAGTTGGAAGACGTGAGCACAAGTTCGGAATGCATCTAGTAACGGGAAGTGCTGCTAAGGAAGCGGTCGGGCAAGAGGAAAACGTGTTCCACGAAGAGCCGAAGAGTCTTATCGATAGTAATCTGATTGAAGATGATGACAGCAAGGAAGAAGAGGAGGATGACTTTGAACGACTAGCGTGTGAAGATGAGACTATAGCTGAACGACGATTGGACGAGGAATGCGCATCTGTTGTTGGAGAAAACGGTGTTTCCGAAGACAAGGAAATGGTAATGAAAAAATCCATCTCAGAAGGGAACAAGGAAGCTGAGCCACAAATGGAGACAGAATAGAATAGGATGGAAGACGTGTCACCTATTCAGGCAGTTGTCGAAACAGAGAAGTTGTTCAAAAGCGTCGAGTTCAACAACGTAGAAGAGTGTGTCGTAGGGGTAGAACGACCATGAAAAAGAGGAATCACAGTTATGTCAATAAAACAAATAAAACCAGAAAGGATGTCCTTAGAGAAATGGACAGACATATTGAGGCCTTCGATAAATCTGATGACAACGATGAGAGAGGGCGATGTACGGTTCCAAATAAAGATGATGTCGTATCAGTGATGAATGTCGACAAGGAAGATAAGCTGGGACAACTTTTGGTTTGTTCTTTTTTTTGATTTTTCTCTCAGCAGAGGTGGACCTGTGGGGGTTCTCTATACCACATGGAGAACCAACCCACAATTCCAACCAATGTTGACCGCTAACAGCGCGTCACCATTACCCAAATCGGCAATAGCACACACCTCCCAATATGCAACAGCATCTGTCCACAAATCTGCAATTGCATACATCCCCCAACTTACCAAGAATCCATTTCCCAAGCTGCAATAAAACGCATATTCAAATTTACAACGGAATACTAATCATCTCCCCCAACTACATCAAACCGCATATAATTTTTCCCAAAAAGCACTTCGGATAATTTCCTATTTAAATTATATTTCTTGCTTGCAACCAAGCAGTTCTAATTTTCTCCGAAAATCATTCCGGCTCACTTCCTGCTTAAACTATTGCCTCGCTTGTAACCAAGCAACATTTAGTTTTCCCGAAAATCATATCGGCTTCCATCCTACCCAATACCAATTTCCCTACATGGTAAGCCACCAGCACGATGCGTTGCATTTCCGCGAAACAACCACCGCAACAACCAAGACCCATATTCCCTTGTCTAACCGACAACTCATGCCCATACTTGGTCGTGTTTCCAAACCAATTTCCCAGTATAAATAGCGACAGAGCAATTTAAGTCAGCCTATACGGTAGCGATTCTCTGGAACTAAATTCCCTATGCAAGCATAGCACCCTTTTTCAAGTTCCTAGTAAGTGGCAGTGAGTTTATTTAACTATGACTCCACTGCCACGACGCGATGAACTTTTTCTTGCCCGTTCATAGTCAGTCGAGTCACAACCACCACTGAGCGCGCATCGCTCTTCCGTCAGACCAGTCGAGTTTCGTTACCCAAACCGTGCACACGAGTCCGGTGAACCCGTAAAATGGCGCAACATAATCTAGCGTTTATGCGATGTATCCTTCAAAGTATTTACGGGTTGCTAAGAAATTTTGTGTCTGTAAGTGTTCCCGAGTGTAAGGTGTCGTCGAGTGCAATACCCTTTAGAGTACATACTAATTACAAGTACTGAACTAAGTTATGAGTATACATGTGTAGACAACATCGTTATCTGGTCAGTGAACAGTAATACGCCAACGAACTCGGAGTTATGTAAAAAGCAAATTTAAGATTTGGATAACAGTTTAATAACCTTTGTATAGCTCCATCGCAAGGTTAAAGTTTGCTTCTTCTTGGTGGACAGTCGTCGACGGAACAGTCGAATATTCTGCTGTGAAACCCCGGTGGACGACCTTCAGCGAATTAGACGGTGGAAGTTTGGTGAACCCCGGGCCCTTGACTGGCGCCCCGACTAAACTTACCCACAAACCTATACCGCCGAGTGGACAGCCCGAGATGCCAATAAATAAATCTTGCTGTTATTCTTGAACAATGGCACGTGGTAGCGCTCCGGAAACACTCGTGGGGGAAGGAAAATTCACAGTTTTACAATTCTGTAAAAGAACAAGTTCTCATGCAGAGATGTTCACTTCGTCGGGAGATAAACCGCAAATTGGTTGATCCGTCGGATTGTCTTGTAGAATGCACATAAACTGAATTGCATGGAACAACATCACGAATCTCCGAAGAATAGTTCCCGTGATAATATCTGTAAAACAGACAAAGTTCCGTTACGCGCCTTCGATGTGTTAGCGACGGCAGTCCCGACGACAGCGCTGTGTCCCTGATCAAGCGGATCGCTCGTCTGTGTATGATATCAAGTAGGTCGGCCCTATGCTTAGGAGCAGAGCTCTATACGTGAGAGCAATATTCGAGTGTGGCTCTAATTTGAGATTTATAAGGTCTTGGCCTTATTTGGCAAGTCCTGAGTCTTGTTAAATTTTCCATGATAATTTGTTTCTCCGGACAAGCTCATTAGGCTTGCGCCAGAGGCTCCCCAATACCCACTCCTAATATGATTTAAACCGGGATCTGCAGGTGCCCCACTGTATTTGTACCGAAACCTAAGTCACATCATTTTCATGACGAATATTATTCCATCATCATACCATAAACCATACAGCAATAAGAAATCATTCTAGAGTATTGATGCTTGTAGGACGTAATAATTCCGTGAAAAAGAGAAATGCAGATGCTAAGAAGAAATGGATAAGGATTTTTCCCGCATTGCATTTCGCCCGCAAGTAAATTTTCTTTCAAAAATCACTCAGCACACACTCTTGGATGGAAATATGGCTATCTGATTTTTGTTCGCGTTCTACAAATAAATAACAACTGGTTACTCAAATTAATATGTGCAATTGGGTAATCCTATGTTTACGCCGTTATAGAATGTACATGTACATTGTGAACGTGCCGCCGATTTTCATTCCCACAAAAGCAAAGTGAAATAATTCGCGCATGACTTTTATCAGCTTGTCGACCACGTAGGCAGAAACGTCTGGGCGCGTGAGTAATATTTTATAACCACAATCTTGGAGCATTCATACTTATAAACGTCCTTGAAGAGTGATGGTTAGACAGTAAGTAATGATCAGCCAGTTAGAGTGAACCGTGGAATGAGTGCAAGAAATTTAAATTCCATATACATAAAACAATATAATACTTTTGACCAATTGTACATCTAAAATCCAATAAAAAAAATTTGCATACCGAAATGAACATGCTGGATCGTCGGCTGTTGTAACTGATATTCCCTTTCTGTACTGGATTGATGATTGAACTGTTATTGATCACGACTAAAGGAATAGATTTCAAGATAGAGTTTTTCATGTTATTCACAAATACAAGGAAATTCCTTTTTTTTACGAGACTGTAATATTTCCGTTGTCATGCCCTGGTCGTGCAAAACGTTTGTGCTTTGTGTGTGCGTGTTGCATTTTTTTTTTATAAATAATTGAAATTTTATATATTACAAATAATAGTGTACCTTTAATTGAAAAAACCTGTCACTGAACAAAAATACTCAGTAATGACTTTTGTTGTGTTTATTCGAATCTTAGAAATTAAAAAGTAAGACAGTAGGCATTGTGGCGACGGGATGATTCTCTCAACAAGCGTGGAGGATTACAACAAAAAATTGCAGGGTGACATTGATGCGATGACCTTGGTCTCCATGTCTAAACGGTCATACATGTGACGAATGGCGAAAAAAACACCTCGGGAGCAAACCGAATCATATGGAGACAAGTTTATCTTGGAAATGTGTAGACAGTATGGTGTATAACGCCTCGCCCGGGACAGTTTACAAAGGCCTAAGAGTTATGATATGTGAATTCACACAATGCAATCCTTGCTTTGAATCGCGCCGTTTGGGTTACTTTCATCTAAAATGTGGACTATAAGAGGGCAAACAAATTTACAGAATGTACTTGTACATTGTTCCCCGTCGGGGAGTCTCTGGCGCAAGACTAATGACCTTGCCCGGAAAAAGCAAATCATTATGGAAAACTTAATAAGCCTCAGGACTTATTAAATAAGGCCAAGACCGGTTCCTGGTTGTAGTGCCGATGATGATGATGACTTGTACATTGTGATCGTGCCACTGATTTTCATTCGCACAAAACAAAGTCAAGTAAACGTGACTTTTATGAGCTTGTCGACTATTTAGGCAGCAACGTGTGGGCGCATGAGTAATATTTTATAACCACAATCCTGGTTAGAATGGAGCATTAAATCTTTTAAAAGCCCTTGAAGACTGCTGGTTAGAGAGTAAGTAATAATCAGTCACTTAGAGTGAACCGTGGAATGAGGGCGAGAAATTTGAATTCCAAAAACAAGGAGTAAATTTGTAGATTTACTGTGTAATAAATCATGAAGCTTTTAACGTAAGAAAAAAGTGACTTACTTTGGTGGAGAACCAAAAACCGGAACATTTTCTTGGAAACAATCTATTTAACGCGGATAATTGTTTCAAAACTGTATAACGCATTTAACGAAGAGCTCTAAATTATGAGGTACAAATACTTCCTTCAGATAATAAAAAATTTGCTAATTTTCAAAAGTGTTGAAATCCAATATAAAAATCGATAACAAATTTTCGATGTTGTTACCTCTTAAATGTTACGCCAAGACTACCGATTGAAGGAACCTCCTCAGATCACAACACAAGTTATCTTTACAGAGTGGAAACGCTTCCTATTTTCTGGAATTTAATTTTTTCTGCACAACTTTAGTCAACATCATAATCAACGTTGAAGGAACAACGAACTCATCGTCCTCTTATAAGAGTTGAACTAGGACAGTGTACTTGTCGACGTTCATGTACGTACATAGCACTTCCATAGCTCAGCCAACCATATAATTCGACGGGTATATCATTTAACGTTTCTGTGCCCGATAATCGTTCGACGAAGGAAATTTCAAGCGTAAAAACTACCCCGCACCCAATGTCATACAGGGAGCACTGTCAGAGCTGTCGAACAGATTTAGTAAAACTTCTATTAAGTCGAACTACCCGAACCCCTTTTATGCAATGTTTAAGTTGTTTGAAAATTCGTCGATTTCCGTTTGGTTGGTCAGTTGATCAGGCATCCTGATCCTTTGGGCTTTAGACAGACGGGCTTAAGAACTTTATTGCTGTTTTCCAAGTGTCAAGTCGTGTGGTTAGGAGTTTGGCGAATTTCATTCTCTGTCCGGAAGACCAACTTTGGTGAAAGTGTTATATTTTATCGAAAATTCAATCCATGGAGAAGGAACTAATTCCGTTTCGAGGGAGTTCGATGTTAAATAGAGTTTCAACTAATACCACGAAACAAATCCCCAGAAGTGCTTTGAATATAAACATTTGTTAGCTGGGAAATTTCATTTTCTTCCTTTTGCAATGCGAAATGGGTGATAATGAGTGGAACGAGTTCGTTTTTAAGTGAACGCTAAGGGGCTGAATGTTCGTTTTCTTTGTCTATTCTGACTTTACTGTTAATTGCTGTTGGTGTTCAGTTTAAGTCAAATGGGGATGTCAAATAAACACACAACTATGTGACTGAAAGGGCTGAATACAAGACGTACGCTACAATATGGTAATTCGAAATGTACTTTGGGAACACACGAAGTATTGTTTGAAACTCGATTGTTGAAGTAAGTTTACAGCTGAAAGAATCTGTGCGATGCCCTAAGGATGTCTCTTTTGTATTGAGAACAATAAGTTTCAAAGCAATTCTAGGATATCTATCGAGGCTGGTTTGTGTACTACGTATCCCCTTGGGCTAACAGCATGACCTAGCGAGCGAGGGTAACTTGACATTAGATATTTCTAGAAATAGTCGTCTAGTATACGGTTCTAAAGGGATCATTCCTGGAACTTATATATTTATGTGTCGTAATAAACTCTAAGAAAAACATGAAAGGCAACCGTTAAGAGATATCTGCAGACCTGTGTAATTTATAAAATACCTTCAGGACCAACATAATGGGGTTAGTAACTATCTGTCGTCCTTCTCGTGTATTTAATATAATTAGCGTCAATAGAATATGTTTTAGGATCTATAGTTTGGACGCTCCCGCCACAATTCCTATCCTGGATGGCATAAGACGCCGAATGGAGAAAGCAGTGCCCAAAAGCAGATAGTATGCTTTTTAAGGATACGACAAGCGTTTTGAAAGTTAAGGTTAAGGTTTAAAGTTGAGAAATAAATTGTTCGATGTGGGCTTTGAAATACTCCTTTATTTATAAATCATTTTGTGAGATGCTATTACATAACAAATAAGACTTAATAAAATAAATTGGCCGTGAACAGCCAGAACATTAGAATGGGAAAAATACTGTGAAGGTTTAACGTGATATGTACAATTTTTTTTTTTTTTAATAACATCCTTTATTGGATATGAATAGTATAATCTTAACAATTTAATTTAATAGTAGGTTTAAATTGTACATAATTTAGTTTAATTAAGTAAAACGTGTAAGGGTTTACTGGACCAGTGTTCAGTTCCCAACTCGATTTTAGTATGTTAGATTATAACATGTTAATTCATGAGGTTTCGTCCGTTTTAGCTGTCTCAATTCGTGGGTAATATCCAAGAGCTGAGTAGCTTCTACGTTGGTATAATTATGTAGGCGTATTTCGTGGTTGACAGCATATTCTTGGATAACTTGATAAATCCATTTGATCTCTAGGTCGTCATGTATTTCCTGATTTGTGTACCACGTAGGCATTGGTGATAATGCGAAGGAATTTATTCCGGTTTCGTTGAATTATATCTCTATTGGATTGCTTTGTACAACCCCATAATTGGATTCCATATATCCAGATCGGCGTGATTATATATTGATAGATCAATCTTTTACAATAGAGATTAAGTTGAGAGTAATTCCCAACTAACTAATACATCTGTCTACGTTTCAGCTTCATTTCTTCAGCTTTTTGTTGCACATGATGTCTCCAATTTAGTCTTTGTCCAAATGTATACCTATATATTTCGCTGAATCTGCTTTGGGGACTGAAATTCCGTTGAGATATGTAGAAATATTGTTATCTGATCGTCGCAATGTAAATGTAACGTGAATAGATTTCATCTCGTAGAGTTTAATTTTCCAATCAGTGGTCCATTGGCTAATTTTGTTGAGTGCCTGTTGCAATTGTTGTGTAACTTTTTTTTGATTAGTGTCAGCTGATATTATAACTGTATCATCTGCAAAGGTGCCTATGTATGTGTTCTTGGTTGTTTGGATGTCTGCTGGGTATAGTAAGTAGAGGAAAGGTCCCAGGACACTTCCTTGTGGTACCCCTGCTTCTATTGGATAGAAGCTAGAGTGAGCTCTTTTATATGTAAAAATGAAATTATTTTTATTATTTGCTTATGTAAGAAATTTAAAAAAGAATATCTGATGCCTACGTACGGCTATAACTGTCGGGGTTATACAATATAAGCTAACCAATGAATAAAAATCTTTTGTAAGCAGTAAGTATTGAAGAATCTTCTGTGACATTCGGATTAGACATGCGAGCATTCGTTTTCTTTTGTTTTTAACAAAACCAGAAGGTTTATTTTTTGGCGTTATTCTACTGTTTATTTGGAAAAAAATCAATTCTTTTTTATTGGCTTAATTGATGGATAACTATTCAAAAATGTAAAAAAATTGTTTTATACGATAGAAAAAATGTTATCAGTTTACTTAAACTATTTTATTGAACACAGTGACTGCTGTCGGGCGAGGGCGGGGGGGGGGGGTGTCCTCCCTTTTCGTCGCGGCCGTCCTGTCGGTCTCTTTCCCATTGGTCTGCCGTCAGGACTTCTACGGCCGGTCGTATCGTTGCCCATTCTTGCCACATGTCTGGCCCATCTTAATCTTCGCGACTTGATTACTCTCACTATTGTAGGTTTGAGGTATAGCTCTTCCAATTCGTGGTTTCAGACTACCATCGATTGTCCCTATTTGTGCCACTGTGGGGGTTCTCTATATCACATGGAGAACCAACCCACAATTCTATACCTTATTTCGACCGCTTTTAGTGCGCCATTTCTACCCACTCCCCTTAAAAGCTATTCCACCTGTAAAACATGCTAAACGGACGCATAGCTAAACTCATTATCCTATGCAGATAATGCATGATTGAGTTTAGCTACCTTTTTGCCATACGGCAACCCCATTTCGCTAACCCATGAGATTTACACAGGAAATCGCATCATGTCGGTTAGCAACGGCATAGTCTGATCAAACGACGCGGTTGCTTAACCTTGCGACCGCTGGGGAAATTATCAAAGCATTTAAGTTAGTTCCCATGATCAGATTTCTGTAGCCAAGTCAGCGTCCTTTCCACTTTCTCCAGACACTTCATTCGCTGGGAGACCAATGCTCTGTTTTTGCAGGTGAATAGCACCAGCTTAATGTTCCTCTCCTTCACAGTTCTGTCTTCATACAGATCAATATACTCTGAGATCACTAAATTCACCGAATTTGGTCAATGGGTTATCCTCAAAGTACATTGATTCCAGCACACACAACCAAATCCGCCCCGAGATCACAGTACATCGTGTTTCTGTTCTCTCATTCTCCCACTTTCCTCGATCATCAATTTACCGATGTTCACCACATCGACGAGCGTGGCAATGAGAGAGCAGAAGTATGTTCTCTTTTGGTTGTCAAGTGTGAACATTAAATTACCCAACTTCATCCTTTTTCCAACCAGTCGATTTATAACCATCTACAAGATCGGTCACGTTTCAACAACCGCAGCGTGTGCGCGCTAGTGCACACGCTACGAGCGCCACAAGCACAAGGAAAGACGTGTCTGGCGGCAATTTGAGTACTAACAACCCATCCCATTAGAGAATTAAAACGAGTTCGATTTTAAATTACATCCATTCCAATTCCATTCGGTCAGCAAGTTTTTATTGTTCGGATTTTATAATGCATACAATTTTAACTCGCGGAAACACCACCGTGACGTACTCTCTTAGTGTGTTGGCGTGCCTTACATTCTGCTGTTTCATCTCAACCGTATTCTTGGATTATCACACGCACATACGGATCAGCCTCACCAAATGTGAATGTATACAAGTGTATAATTAACAATAGACATAGAATCAACGAAAAAAAAAGAAGATATTTTATTAACAAAATTACATCTGTGCATCATTATTCGTGGCTTTCTCCGGATATTTTTGTACCTTTTGTTAAGTGGATATTCATATAAACTTTGATGGGGCTCCGAGTGAACCGCGTGCCCGTGTTCGGCACACCTACTACGAACCCCACACCGCCTCTTCGTCATATTTACCGCCAAGGATACTGTGGGAGTTCCATTGAACGCCACTACCTACCTCCTCACCATATGTAAGAAAGTGCTTACGGAAGCACTGAAAAACCAAGAAAAGCAAGTATTATGGCGGCTCCATTTGAACGCCATTACTTACCTTGCAATTGGGCACACCAAATCTTCCACCTAAAAACCGCCATTACCTGCAATCATCTGAAATGCATTAAATCTATAATTCTCGTTGATGCAAAATCGACCAGCAACAATAAGTATTCTTCATAAGGGCATGGCTACATGAAACGCACCATGTTCCTTAAAAGCAATTCAGTTCCACCACTAAGCAACCGACAATAACGCGAACCATATCGATAAAATATTTCCTATTGAGTCTGCCACACACGTGCAGGAGATATTTGTTCTTATCCTTTTTTTACCTATACCCACATCGGTCGGTCATCCGATCGCCGAATACGTAATGACATACGGCCGACCACCCAAGTAAGTCGAGTTCTCCTAGATGGAAATATACCAGCGAGAGTTCGACTACTTGGAGACGCCACAGACTGGTGCATGATCAGCATGAATGCTGTACGCGGTTGCTGATCATGTAAACACCAGTTCATGATTATTGCCCAGCTGCAACCACTTCGAATAATGTTTCCCCTTTACGATAATCGTATAATCCACGGTTCGGATACCCACGGACACACAGCACGAGCATCCAAAGGCGTCATCGTGTGTGTGTTTCGCGCCCTTTCCCCGTGACCAATGTGAAGAACCATCGAAACGTCGCCAAAACGGTGGTATTTGGTATTCTGTCGTTTCGAATGAGTTCGATTTTCTCACGTAGCAAGTCATTTTGCGTGGTCATTTAGTTTAGGACGATTGTGTGCAAGGTCCTTGGTTTAATAACTAGTCTAAAGCGGGTGTACTCGTGGCGCGGGAGCGAAAATTCTCCGTAAGTGTTGAGAGTCAATTATATCATTAGTAAAGGTGCGTGAGCGGAACATGTTAATAAAAAAAAGCAGTGTCGCGTAGTGGCTTAAAGAACATTAACGTATACGTGTTGTAACGAACATTATCCTTTATGTTGTTTTTAAGGAACATTAATTTATACATGTTGTAACGAACATTATCCTTTATGTTGTTTGAAAGAAGATTAACTTATACATGTTATAAACGAACATTATCTTTTGTGTTGTTTTAAAGAACATTAACTTTTAAGCTGTTTTAAATATATAAATATGTCATCCCTTAATGTGTAAGTGTGAGAAATAAAGAAAACGTTTTTTGCCAATTCATTTACAAGTGTTTTAAATACGGAAGCATTTTTCAGCAGAAGTGGACGATTGTGTGCAAGGTCCTTGGTTTAATAACTAGTCTAAAGCGGGTGTAGTCGTGGCGCGGGACCGAAAGTTCTCCGTAAGTGTAGAGATCCAATTATATCATTAGTAAAGGTGCGTGAGCGGAACATGTTAATAAAAAAAAGCAGTGTTAGCGGCTTAAAGAACATTAACTTATACATGTTGTAACGAACATTATCTTTTATGTTGTTTTAAGGAACATTAACTTATACATGTTGTAAACGAACATTATCTTTTGTGTTGTTTTAAAGAACATTAACTTTTAAGCTGTTTTAAATATATAAATATGTCATCCCTTAATGTGTAAGTGTGAGAAATAAAGAAAACGTTTTTTCGCCAATTCATTTACAAGTGTTTTAAATACGGAAGCATTTTTCACCAGAAGTCTTTCCATAGTTCGATGCACTCTGAGATCATTACAATCACCGCACTGGGCCAGTGGATCATTCTCAGACGCTGCATTAATACACACACACTAAGCCAGATTAACCCTGGGTTATTGTGCTTTCCTTTTGACTTCTTCATCCAATCTACGCCCATCGACGTCGAACGAGCACACGAGTACTTATACACCTCGATGAGCGTGGGGACTTGAGGGATGCGCCAAGAGAGCACGATTACCATTGGCTGATCGTTGTGCAAAAGCAGAAATCTCAATTTCCATCCCTAATTCGAGTCAGTCGCTAGTCGTTACTCATTCACCATCGCTAGGCCACACAGCCCCACAAGTATCTGAAACGCCATCCAACATACTCGCCGCAGTACTTTCAAAATGTTTTTAGTTCCTTGTTTATTATTGGCCAAATCGTACTTTTACAATAATTATATTGTGTCGTGATCCCCTCCTGTGTAAATACAAATACAAGTCTGTCCGTTTAAATTGAACTATTAATTAGTTGCCGCCAACTCGTTTTGTATCGGAACACAAATATTCTAAATTTGCGTCAGTGTCGTTAATTATTTTGAATCAAGTGCAAATCAGTAAGGAATACAACAACAACCAAGCCAGTTATAGTGAATGTAATTTATAAAAAATATTAAGTAAAACCAAATAAAAAAAACATTTATACAACACAACAACCCTGTGCGTTAATTATTCTTCCCTTCTTCCTGTGAACAATTTTTCGGTGGACAAGTGTTGGGGAAAAGTGAAACTAGTGTCGTACGTCGGCATCCACGCTCATCAACCCCACAGGCCTACAACATTCAACTTGATGGAGCCTATTTTTAAAATGATACAATATTTGAAGGACCGGGATTAAGCTTACTTATTCTCTATGGATCTCAACAAAATTTCTATCCATATATTTGCTCTCAAACTGGGAGGTACCAAGTCCGATTACCTGCCCATTTTTCTAATTATTTTATGATACGAGGGTTGCCTTTTATATTTCGGGATTAGAGAACAAAAACAAATATTGATCATCGAAAATCACTTTATTGTTTTTCAAAATATTCCCCATGAAGATCTATACACCTTTGCATGCGTTTGAACCAATTGTCGAAGCACTTTTGCCACTCTGATTGAGGTATCTCCAACACATGCATTCTGAATGCAGCAACCGCTTCTTCAGGTGTCGAAAAACGTTGACCTCTCAGTTTGTTTTTTACGTATGGGAATAAAAAGAAGTCATTCGGTGCCAAGTCAGGACTATACGGCGGATGACCCATCAAATCGATGTTTTGGGTGCTCAAAAATGCAGTGGTCGCAGCCGATGTGTGAGAGCTCGCATTGTCGTGGTGAAGAGTGATCCGTCTTCGGTGGTTGGTTTTCCTGATTTCTTGGAAGACAACTGGCAAACAAATGGTTGTGTACCACTCAGAATTGACTGTTCTGCGTTGTTCTAGTGGTACGGTTGCGACATGTCCAGTTTTTCCGAAAAAACAGGCGATCATTTGCTTGGAAGTTGTTCGTGCGCGAACAACTTTTGTTGGATTTGGGTCATCTTGAAACACCCAGACAGTCGACTGCTGTTTACTTTCGGGCTCATACGCGTAGATCCACGATTCATCACCTGTCACGATGTTATAGACGTGTTTCGAAGCACCGCCACCGTATTTTTTGAGCATTTCTTTCGACCAATTGACACCAGCCTTTTTTTTGGGCGATTGACAAATTGTGTGGGATCCAACGCGAACAAATTTTTTTGACAGTCAAATGTTTATGTAATATTGAATGTATGCTGGTCCCACTAACGCCTAAGGTTGTCTCAATCTCACGATAGGTCACATGACGATCTTCCAATATCAGTTCGCGCACAGCATCAATGGTTTTCGGAACAACAACTGATTTTGGACGACCTTCACGAAATTCATCTTGGAGTGAACTACGACCACGATTGAATTCACCATACCATCGATAAACACTGGTCCTTGATGGAGCTTCATCGCCAAAAATTGAATTAAGTTCATCCATGCACTGTTGCTGAGTTAATCCACGCCGAAAGTTGTAAAAAATAATCGCACGAAAATGTTGACATTGAATTCCATTTTTGGGCCGAGATGAATCTTTAAAGTTACTGTAAACAACACAAATAGCGCTCGTATGTCAAAACGTTCTGAGTGCGTATAACCTCAAAAATGACCAACTCTACGACAGAGCTGTCAATTGCCGGATTGCAACACCAGGGTTGCCAAATCCCGAAACATAAGAGGCAACCCTCGTATATGCCACTCCGAGGTGACCGCGAGACCAGCTTCTGTTCCCTTGTCTTCATATTATCTATTAACGTTGTCCTCCACAAGTTAAACCTCATTATTTTTGACGACACGACATGAAGGTAAAAATATAAACATTATTAGTTGATGGCGGTTACAACAGAGTTGAAGAGGTTTTGAAAAAAAGGGAGTAATTTTGTTGGAGTTCTATGCCGGTGAATATTGGTCTACACCACAAACGTTCTCCCAACATCTGCGGAACCTACTTAAACCTTCACAAATACATGGAAATAGACTATTGAGCACGCAAACGAACTAACATCATACATTTTCATCAGAATCGATTTCTCGGGAATAACATCTTTAATGGATTAATGTGCCTTTCTGGACAGATTGAGCCGGTTTCTCAGATGTTGAGTAATGGATATCCATCACTCAACGACCTAATTAGAAACATCCTTCACTAAAGTAACTAGATATGAAACGAGAAAGAGCGTTATGTTCAGGACTGTTTTAAGTTTAATGGTAAATAAATATATTAAATCAGGTTCGATTCACCCGAATTGCGTTAAGTAACGAAACGGTGAGAAATAGTCGAGGCTGCATATCGACGGACAACTGAAAGAATTTTTAAACCACTTGACACCACCACAATCAATATAAACTCATGGGAAGTTTATACCACTTTTTAAAGAACAGTCGCAATCGGGTAAAAGGTAAAATTCGCAAGAACATTTGGCGCTTCTAGTAAAACAGCAATTTTCGACCTAAAGAATTTCCATCTTAAACCAACAACTTTCTCTCGCAAGGATGAACAAATTTAATAGATGTTGGTATATAAAAATAATTCTCTGCGAACAATTGAGTAGCAAACGTACCTTTTCGCAACCCTCTTCTCCATCATAATATTCTGAAGAAAAGTATGTCCTCCGAAGTGATATCGATTACTTGTCCTCATAAAAAAATGTCCCAAATAGAGTCGGAATGTGCACCCACATTCGTTCCAGCATGACATGCATCAAATGTCAGTTATGCTGGATTCAACCTTCAGAAAATTCTGTTGTGTAGTAAGCTATCACAACTAGCTGGTTTCCGTTTCACAAACGAACTCCAATGCAAGTTGATGTCCTTGCTTTTGTCCTCAAGATAAATTTAGTTTCCCTGTGACCAGTAAAGCAGAAAAATCCATTAGAGATGCTATTCCTGAGAACTTGATTATGATGGAATTTTATGAACGACCTGACTATCACAAGTCGGAAGGACATCGTGGCCAGAAAACAAAGCCAAAAAAATTAATGGAGGAAACAAACAAAGTGGAAAATGGGTAAAACACACAAGGGTCATGCTATCGATTTGATGTACTTTTCGCTACGGGGATATAATTCAATATTGTGGCTTTTTTATGTCATCTTGGGTACATATATCGAGTTTATGTATCCAGCCATGTTGGGACACAATGGGAAAACGGACAGCTGATCCGTCTGCGAAATGTCCTTTAACTTGCCGCTGTGAGATTGATGGGAAGGCGTTAGTTGCTCTCTGTGAAAATAAATTGAAATTCCAAGAAGACAGCGCGGCTTATGAAGATTTAACGCATCGTCGTCATAACAGAAGCAGTGGCATTAAAAAAGCTTGGATATGTTTTATTACCAGCAGTAGGTGGATCACGAAATGCTCAGTTAACAGGAGGCTGAATATTTTGTATTTCCATTTGAATTACATTAGAATAATAGGATTGCCGCCCAATTGCTTGTTCTTCATTCCTTCTTTTTATTACAGGCTTGACAATAATTCGCTGCAGCAAACTGTTCAGCATATTTTAAGGTAAGGTTTCTGACTTGCGACGGACTCGTAGGCTTTTTTGAGGTCAATAAAAAGTTGATTAAGGTTCTAACCTTTTATGATGATAACCCAGTTAATTTAGTGATAAAATATTTTAGTTGATATGTAAATGCAGTTGGTTTGTTAAGACCTCATAAAAAAGATGTGTATCGACACCAATCCTTTCTCTTTTGCTCTCGCAGAAAAACATAACATTTACGCATATACAAAAATCAATTTTTTGGGCACGTATTACAAACAAAAAGAAATAACAGAGATGACAAACACACATATCTTTTATCAGTGATTCCCTTTATTTTTCCTTTATTATTGGCACAAGAGGAGGATTCAATATCTATAAATATTAGCTTGGGGAAGAGGATATCCATTATTATTTCTTTAGATGGTTGTAGTCATTTATATTTACTAAAGTATTTATCAACCAAGTTCAGGCTTGTGGTGGTTGGAAAAATGGCATTCCGTACTAAATCAGTTTTATGATTGCTCGATTCAGCTGTCAGTTATAGGGTGTACAATTGGAAATTCCGTATATTTTACAATTTTGCTATGGTAACCGCGGGAAGGCAAGCCATGTTGCTGAAATTGTGAATTGTTTTTATAGTCTCGGCACTGTCACATCCTTGTAAGTAAGGCGATAGGATATACTCACAGCTAGGCCGGCTTGTCGTAAGAGACGATTAAAAGCCGAGTGGTAGGTGGGGCTCCAACGTCCGGTCACCCGGTGAAATACCACCCTGTTGTATTCCAGAATACTACCCTTTATTAAATTTAACACTGAATCTCCTTACACATCCTTAAAAACTTCCCTTAACATATATTACATTCTCACTTAATACATACCATTCATAAACATTCACAATATTGCCAGTTACAGCACATTTAATAACATGCCCCTTTTCATAACTTGCCCCTTTTTATTTCAAAACAGAGCACTTTGATTTTCGTTCAAATTTTATTCAATTTAAAAGTCACAGAAACTAAAGGAATACTTTGAGAAAATTTGTTTTGTTCATATTATAATTTACAGTAAATTAGAACACAATGTTCTATAAGTAGAGAAAAAATTCAATTGTAAAATCAGTTCAGTTCAGTTGAGATTGGAAGTAAGTTCAGTAGACTTTGAGTTTTAGTTTGAGTTTTTTTTTTGAGAGTTAAGTATTGAGGAAGTAGTATTGTGGATTTGAGAGTTTAAAATAAATATATCGAAGAGACGCAATAATTTCTTTCTTTGATAATGGATTATCAATGGCAATAAATTGTTCAAACAAACGGAGCGAATAAACATTGCAACGCGAATTGATGAAAGAATATTACATAAAGAAATAATAAAAGGTCCCCGCTCTTCCCCCATCCGAGGAAGCACGGCGCCGGACGTCAACAACCCCATCACGCTATCATCATCATCATCATCGGCACTACAACCGGGATCCGGTCTTGGCCTTATTTAGCAAGTACCGAGGCTTGTTAAATGTTCCATAATAATTTGTTTTTCCGGGCAAGGTTATTAGCCTTGCGCCACCTCATCAAGCTATAGGCTCCATCAAATGGTCGGAAGAAATCCCTGGGATACCACCTGGTCACGCTGTACATTCCCCGATATCGTCGGGAGAAATTTCCGAATATGTTTCGGATGTATGACTGAATGTCCGGATGCATGGCTGAATATCCGGACACTGTTCCTGCAAGGAAATAAAAAACCATGTAAATATCGCAGCCGAAGATAATGGCATCGGCCGAGGAAATCACCAGGGCCATAAACCACACCCGGGTAATCTACCCAAAGGTATACCGCAGATGTGTGAAAATCCTGACGATCCTCGGCATATCTCCGGCCACACAGACAGCAACGTTCGCGTCTGTGTGTGTGGGGTGCATTCACACAGTATTCCTACTAACAATACGAAATCATAGGATAAGCGAGGGTGCGATCTACTGGATAGGAGAAATCTCTGGGTAAAGAGAGGACACCAATGGATAACAGAATGGAAGAAAAAGGAAGAACAACCGGGTGAGTTTCTCATCCCTGAAGAAAAATTCGTTTAACCAGTCCAGTGACAACATCCGCAGGGTAAATATCCGCAACCTTCGAGAAGACGGGCGAGTGTGTCGGCGCGAGTGTTCGTCTAGAGAAAGTCCCAAATACAAAAATGAAAAATAAATAGAAACAAAGTAAAAATAATTTTTTTTTTTGATTTTTATGGACAGTGTTCGACGGAACACAAGCCTCAATCAATAAAAATCCGCCAAAGTACCTTCTGAGATAAATAATTGCTCCTTGATAGTATGGTGGTTAGTATCCCCGCCTGTCACGCGGGAGACCGGGGTTCGATTCCCCATCGGGAAGCCTCTGGCGCAAGACTAATGGCCTTGCCCGGAAAAATAAATTATCATGGAAAATTTAACAAGCCTCAGGACTTGCTAAATAAGGCCAAGACCGGTTCCCGATTGTAGTGCCGATGATGATGATGATGAAAAACCAATTTAAAAAAATGTGTTTTTGATTTTTACGGACACTGTTCGCCGGAACACAAGCCTCAATCAATCAAAATCCACCAAAGGACCTTCTAAGATAAATAATTGCGGAGGTAAAATAGTTTCCCATTCGGATCTCCGGGGTGACTTGACATAGTCATAGGGAACTCCATGCAAATATTTTGATAAATAACCGAACTTTAAGAAATTCGTCATCCCGTAATTGGGTTCGTTCTCGAAACGCTGTTGACGCTCGACCGATAACGGCATTTTGTAACATCAAGGGCGTACGTCTCAGTAATACGAATCTAAACGCTGTCCACCAATATTTGTAAACAGCGAATCCTGATATCCTTGCCCTAACTGAGACCCAGGTCTATTCGTCAACTGATTTGACATATCTTCGTTGCTCAGGACACGACTTGCACTCGAGATTCCGTTTTAAGGGCGGAGTCTGCTTCTTTACGCGGTCCGATCTGGTATGCAGACGTTGGAATAAAATAACTTGGACATCGTGTGGTCGAAGGTCGTCCTTGGCGATTTTAATGTGCAGAATTTCGGCTGGTTGGTACATTCTAACAGAACGACGAAGCTGGGAGGCTGGCGGCGCTGGTCGCTGTTAGTCGCAATTTAACAACTCGTGGAGGAATCTACGTGAGAGGTGGATACCCACTCGCCTTGGATCTATTTTTGACATCTGAGCCGAGCATTTATACCGTGGAAGTTGCAGCGTCACTGGGAAACTCAAATCACTGTTTGGACTCTACGCGGGTGTTGGATAGCCAAGGTGATTAGGCGAACACCCTAGATCTGTTTTTGCCATCCGAGCCGAGCGTTTATACTGTGGAAGTTGCTGGGGCACTGGGAAACTCAGATCACTACTTGGTATTGGTTGCATTTCAAACGAATAACCAATTTAAGAAACTTCGCCATGTATGGAGATATGGGGCTGCTAACTGGGACGATTTGCGAGATTTCTTTCATTCTTTCCTTGGTCGGAGGTGTGCTTTGGAGACTCGAATGTTAATGCATGCGCGAAGTCGGTCACATAGATTATTCTTCTCGGGATGGAGATTTACATTCCGCATTCCATCAAACGCAATTCATGCGATAAACCTTGGTTTGACAAAAAAAGCGAGCAGATTACAACGGCAAAAAATAGGGGTTTTATTCAATGGCGCTCCAATCCCACGGATGTCAATAGAACGAACTGTATTAGAATCAGAAACGCGTGCAACCAGGCGATTGATACCGCGAAAAATGTTTACAACGACAGAGTGAACTACAAACTCCTTCAGTGCCCAACTGGTTCGCGTCTCTTCTGGCATATTTAAATAATATCCAAACAGGTATATATATTAAGTGTACAAATAAGTTTGGCAAAAGATAGCCCCATCAGAAAATTATGTAGAAATTTTCAGAGGTCAAACGTAATATTGTGAGTTTGAACACGTGATAACAACATAACCTCAAAAGGTTAGTGAGTTTCTATCAGCTTTACATTATTTGTATCGTGCAAAAATGTATAGTTTTGTGCCAAATAAACGTCATTTGCGGGAACTTTCGATTTACTTTTTTAATTTGAAGAAATCTGCCGCTGAGGTGCATCGATTGCTTGTAGAAGCATATGGTCGGGCTGCTTTGAGTGAGAGAAGTTTTCGTGACTGGTTTCAAAAGTTTAGAAACGCTGAGATTGACGTGGAAGACAAAGAATGAAGTGGAAGGCCGAAAGTGTACGAAGACAAAGAATTGGAAGCAATATTGGAGGAAGATCCATCCGAAACGCAAAAACAACTTGCACGTACATTAGATGTAACTCAACAAGCAATTTCACATCGTTTAAAATTGTTAGGGATGATTCAAAAACAAGGAAATTGGGTTTCATACGAACTGAAGCCGAGAGACGTTGAACGTAGACTTTGCCTAAGTGAAATGCTGCCTGTTTAGTCACTGGAGATGAAAAATGGATTCACTACGATAACCCAAAGAAGAGAAAATCATGGGAACCACATGGCCATGCTACGACATCGAAAGCAAATCCGAATATTCATGGGAGTTTTGTGTATTTGGTGGGATCAGAAGTGTGTCGTGTGTTATGAATTGCTAAAGCCGAGTGAAACCATCACTGGAGTTCTATACCGCACACAATTAATGAGATTGAGCCGAGCACTCAAGGAAAAACGCGCCCATTACTATTCCAGACATGACAAAATTATTCTTCTTCATGATAATGCTCGTCCGCATGTTGCGGTGCTGGTGACAAATTATTTGGAAACACTTCATTGGAAAATCCTACTCCACCCGCCGTATTCACCAGACCTTGTCCTTTCTGACTATCACTTATTTCGATCCATGGCACATGGTCTGGTCGAGCAGCAAGCCACAACATATAAAGATACCAAAAAAAAAAATGGGTCGATCGGTGGATATCCTCAAAAGATGAAAAGTTCTTCCGACGTGGTATCCGGCTGCAGCCAGAAAGATGGGAAAAAGTAGTGTCTAGTAATGGGCAATACTTTGAATAAAACGTAATGTACCTTTCTTTCACAATAAATTCCTAATTTTTTATAGAAAACGGGAAACTTATTTGTACACCTAATATATATATATTAGGGGTATAGGTATATATATATACATATATATATATATATATATATATATATATATATATATATGTATATATATATATATATATATATATATATATATATATATATATATATATATATATATATATATATATATATATATATTAGGTTACATTTGTAGCTGTTTCCGTTCATTGTTGTGGACAAAAACTCCAACACGATTGTGCCATAGTAGGTAATAGCTCCCCACACCATGATCCCTGATGTACGGCTGTGGTGTCTTGCGAAAATAAGCTCCTCCTTTCTGAGATCATGGAAATAAAAGTTGAAACGGTCGGGACCGTCAAGGTTAAACTTCTTTCACCCGAAAAGACAACGCGTTTCCATTCACTGGTCCAAGCGACATGTTCTCTTGCAAAATGCATTCGATGCTCCTTGTGTACTTGCCTCAAAACAGGTTTCTTTTCCAATTTGATTCTCTTAATAGTATTACATTTTTTTTATTATCGTTCGGAACGTTGCTATGGCTGATACTCCGCTTTTGGCCCTTACTTTAGTCGCTGGTAGAGTAGAATTTGAAGCAAGCCCTAGAATCAACCACTTTTCTCGTGATGTTGTAGTTTCAGATGTGCGTACTTTTTCATTTTTGCCATATTTTTGTGGATCTGTAAGATAATTTTATATAACAACAGTCTTTCTTCTGTTAAGCCTCCTTGCTATTTCTCGGCCTGAGAGTCCTAAATCCTTGAAAGTATCTATTTGTCCTCTTTCTGTCGCTGTCAACGTCTTTCCGAAACCCATTTGTGTTTGAAGTGAAATAAAAACAGTTATTTTCAACACTTTTTTAAATATTCTAAACAAAAGTTTTAAAAAAATCGCTCATGTGTACTCTTGCAACGAAATATTCGCAATGGCCTCATCCAAGTGACGCCCATTTTTTTAAGCCCTCTTTAAGTAGTTTATTATTTGATCTTGGGAAATTCCAACGGTCGTTTCTTAATTACCCTTTAATTTTATGAATTTCTTGGGAAAAATGTGTACCTATTCACAGGTAGTATATGTTTCCGGGTACAAAATTTCCAACAGGTGTAAAGACCTCCTCGATAGTATAGTGGTTAGTATACCCACCTGTCACGTGGGAGACCGGGGTTCGATTCCCCGTCAGGGAGGCTCTGGCGCAAGACTAATGAGCTTGCCCGAAAAAAACAAATCATTATGGAAAATTTAACAAGCCTCAGGATTTGCTAAATAAGGCCAAGACCAGTTCCCGGTTGTAGTGCTGATGATGATGATGATGATTATAAAGAGCGAAAATCAGGTGCAAAACTTGTGGCCCCAACGTAGTGATTGGGAGTGTATAACGTGTCTACTGGAAAGCCCGTTATTAACTTCGAAGCTCTACTCTCTACAGTTGGAGAGTTGACGACCAGGAATTGACCAGAACTGGTAAGAATTGGACAACAGCAGAGGTATCGTGTTCCGTAGAACACCAGAGTACACACGCCTACAAAACTCGTTAGAAATTCCAAATATTCTTGTAGTACGGACTTGCCACCAAAGGTTTATCATTGCAAAGCTCTCTTAGTGATGAGAAATTGAAATCAAGAGATTGTTGTGAAAATGTCTAAGTTCAGTTTTTCTCCAATAGGGATTAAGTCTTGTACAAGAGATGTTATGAAATTACCTTTAAAATGGCAACAAGTTAGAGAACATATTTTATTAACCGTAAGTTTGAACAACTAGTGGAATTGCCTACACGAATGGCGATAACCCACAATCAGTCTTCGAATACCTTGGCTCAGTTTCAGTTATCTCAAGGATTGTCTTATTCCGTACAAACGACTGGGACATTGTAAATTCATGCCATTGTCTCATGTCAACTGTATAATTACTTAGGACACAAATGACTAAACAATCTCAAAACTCTTGCTAAGTATAGAAGTACGGAGCTACTAACTAGAATGAATTACAGGATTTCTTCGCGTCTTTTCTCTGATCAGAAGTTACACAGTAAGTATAACACACTCATAACACTGAATATCACAGCCCTCACATGGGCAGTTTTAAAAAAGTCTTTAAAAAATGAGAACGCCTTTCTTGTATTTTCTCATTTAGCTGACAATAATGACGCATAATACTGTCCAGTTATCGTCTGTCGCTTTTCCAAATTGTTAAAGAAGATATTATCACGTGCATCCCAAAACACAGTAGCCATAACCTTTCCAGATAATTTCACCGTCTTTGCCTTCTTTGGATCCCGTTCGCCTTTAACAAGCCACCGATTTTCCTGTTCCTTCGTCTCGGGAATGTAGTGGTGTATCCACGTTTCATCTACAGTTACTAATCTGCGCAGCGACTCATCTGGGTTGCGAAGTATATGCTCTAGTTCTCAGCTGAGACCAAATGCGGCACCCATCTCGCAGATATTTTATTCATATCCTTTTTATGCAAAATCAAAACATAAAACAAATTGAATTGAAGTGAGGAATGATGCTTATTAACCCTAAACCGGTAAACCAGGGGTACTTACACCCCAGACGTTTTAAAATCTCCTGCCGAAAGAACGATTTGCTTTTACAACACGGGACCCTGATCATAATTCAATTTAATCATTCAGGTGTAGGGAGAGACACACTTTTAGCTCCAGTCGCTCACGCATGCTTGAATAGTAAAGATTAAAAATGCAAATGGGGTAATCCCAGTTTACCGAATTAAGTTGACCATAATACGTTTACCGGTTTAGGGTTAAAAACCGACCATTACGCAAAGCTATGATCGCCATCGTAGGCGTGTCTAAGGACTTATTGACCTACCCTCGTAACACAGTTTCTTAATTTATGGGTTTATTATCATATATTAATCAGTTAGGTAATAAATTGGAGGCTGAAGTGCTACTTTTGTTCACCTTTGCTTGATCAGATGATTTCGATTTTTTTTCCAAAACCAACACGGCTTCACAGTGCAGAGTAAGCTTGGGAGATTTGTTGACTTCAACACCAAAAATGTATAATGTTTACATGAAAGCCAGCGATGAACGGCGAAGTCATTAAATAATCTTATATTAAATATATAGAAAGCATGAATTTGCTAGGGGTCATGAGTGGAAATTCATCGTGTTATAAACACGTGTGGAATATCGTCAATTTTATCTTAAAAACGAAAAACACAGAGTTATCTTTTCTGAGCTAAAATATATTTTATTTCGGCATAACTTCGAAAAAAGCTCGCACTCACATACATCGAGTTTTATTTCCAAACATATCCTTGACCTGTTGGATAAGAATCAAAGCTTTCGACCTAATTGAAGACACAACATTACCATCAACGTTACAGTCAACTTCACATCGAATGCGCGTGATGGGCTTTTATCCCTCTTATAGATATTATCACGGTGCTTATGCCAGATTGATGATTTCATATCCGGGAATTTGATTTATTTGGGCCACACAAGGTAATCCGACGAATCCCACCGATTTGTAGTCCATTGCTCAACCGCACGTACGTCGCTATACCAAAATTAATTTTGTTTCAGAACAGGAAAACTATGTGAACCTCGCTTCACCGGGCACGAGTGTTTCCGGAGCTCTACAATTTTACAATTTATAACTGTTCAAGAACAACGCCAATAGTAATAGTCCCTCAGAGCGTTGACTCGATGTGAAATGCTCGTCCTTCTTGAGTGAAGTATTAAAACAACAAACCGGGCATATTTGATCCAAATCGGACATTGATAAAATAAGTCTTGAAATTAACCTCCAAATAATAGATAACTTTTTCTCCAAACCAATATTCTTATTGAACTAAGCTAAACAGGACGTGTTACGAAAAATATAAACACAAACTATATAACAAACCTGCTATGGCGGAAGCAATAAAACCCCGTATGCTTAAATAGATCAGTTACCCATGAATTGTTCACTATTCAGTTAGAAGAAAATTCTAGAAGACGACAGACAGGAGAGTAGTACTAATCTGCAGGACTTCCACAACCTTCAACGGCTGAGATATGAATGGAACGCCATGCTATTTATGTTCTCACATTGATGCCTCATGTATAATTATCTTCACTCAGAGCTACTGACAGCATGACCCAGAATAAAGGAAATCCAAATAAAATCCTGTCTGATGAAAGCAAATAAATCACTAGATCCCTCTTTCTTATTTATACCCCATCGGCTATAAATTTATAATATTGACTCATACAATCACTGGCGTGCGCTCGCCACCTGAGTGTAACTAATAAGACAAACCATGTGAAAATATGCGGAACACTGTGTAAACCTTTAAAACATTTTAATGGACTTTAATAAGGACCTGGTTGTTTGGTTGCATAATATTAGAAAAAGTGTGCAAAATGGATAAGAGTATGAGAACTAGAGATGCAATCTTATATAAATATTGACCCATGTGATCGACTTTCACATTGTTGCAAAAACGTTAAAAGATGTACAAAGAGATTTGTCATAGGTAGAGAGCTGGGCACGGGAAACAGCCTATTAATGAAGATCAACTTAAATACAAGTTTCTTTTAAATCTATTTTTTTTATTGTATAAAGTGTATACAATTTATTTTATTCTATAAAGTGTACGTGGTTAGTATTTTATATTTCTAATTTGTGGTGAGGAGAAATGTTTTAATACTATTCAAAGTCAAACTGCAGTATTTGGAGGCGAAGGCTGGTGGTGGGGGGTGTTGGGGGGGGGGGGGGGGGGGGTACTTAGACGATGAAGTACTTTGGTCTTGAATACCCCGAACTTGGGGAACATGTGACTAGCTACTCCCCGTTCGTGTAGTTCGACTGAAAACAGATTCCCACAAGAGACACCAAAATAGTTGACACCACAACTAGGTTAAAACGCACACAATAAAGCCAGGTAAATCGTGATAATTATCTACAGCTAATTTAAGCTACGGTATTCATAAAAAAAGGTCAAATAAAGTAATAAAATCCCCAAAAACAAACATGAGTCTGTGAGTGCTGAGAATTCTAACAGTTTTAGTGTTAATAAATACTACAAGGTCCAATGATTGTTGCCTTAACATTCTCTACAATCTGTTGTTCAATTATAAATTTTAATAAAAATAAAATTAAGAAATATTAATATATATATAAAAACATCATCATCATCATCGGCACTACAACCGGGAAACGTTTTTGGCCTTATTTAGCAAGTCCTGAGGCTTGTTAGATTTTCCATAATGATTTGTTTTTTTTCTGGGCAAGAAAGTTAAGTCTTGCGCCAGAGGGTCTCCGACGGGGAATCGCACCCCGGTCTCCCGCGTGACAGGCGGGTATACTATTTTATATATATATAAAAACATATTTTTCACTAATAATTACCGCAAATTACTAATACCAATATAAATTTATAATAACATCAACCGCAATAATAAAAATTATATAAACATAAAAACATCCAATTTTCCATCCGAAAGAACCAAGCAACCACCACTCCTCTCCGCAGTGCGAAATGTCTTTTTTTGATTAACCACGGCCCAACCTACTGCAGCGCAGTAGCCTTGTTTTACTTCACTCCTTCCCTCATTAACTAACAACCCTTCCCCCCGTTTCTGTGACGCTCTCCGACGAAACCCCTCCAATCGTTCTTTTTGGCACATCTTGGACGCCCACAGTATGGCAAGTCCATATCAATACACTCGCTTATTTCAACCGAGCAGTTACCTCATATTTGTTGAAGAGCGCACCTAACTCCGATTACGTTTTTGAATTCCTTTCGAAAAATTACAGGATGCTTTTAAAAGAATGCCACTTGATTGTCGTCTCTAAAAGAAACCCAGTTATCGCATAGTCTTCCAACCCAGATATTATTGGATTTTCCATTGAAACAAGAAGAGATACCTGAGGATCGACAGGGTGACTTTATCCAATAGCAACTGCAACAAACGAACTAAATATCTGCCCTCCTTACCTAAATCCACACTTGTTAATAATTACCGTACTCTCCTTCCTAAATCAGCCATACCCATACCTCGCTCCCCAAACCACCCGTTGCACTTTATGTTCGAATTACAACATGTCCCATAAAGCGAAAGCGAACGTCATGCTTTCCATTCAGCAGGAACGTCTACTCAGCGACCAGTTTAGCCTCAGTAACCTATTCATAAAATTCCATGAAAACTTCAATATGCTCCCACAAAAAGTATCAGAATTTCTCTCGGCTTCT
The DNA here is from genome assembly GCA_963931805.1 of Microdon myrmicae. Classification (NCBI taxonomy): domain Eukaryota; kingdom Metazoa; phylum Arthropoda; class Insecta; order Diptera; family Syrphidae; genus Microdon; species Microdon myrmicae. The sequence continues at coordinate 180,139,290 of OZ007497.1, read as the reverse complement.
AGTCAATATATTCACCCGAAAATGATTTGTAATTTCCAACGCAGTAGAACCCACAATGACAATTTTGTTCGGCTTTAATCAGTCGCCCAGTCCACACCCTTCTAAGTATCTCAATATTCTCTCTGTAACCTTATACTACCCCGTAAGAAGACTCCGCTCTAAAACCCAATCGATCCTGCAAAATACCCATTCTTTTCCTTTCGATATATATAGGTTCTGAGGAAAACTAACCTTATCCCCAGTATCAAAATTCAAGAACTGTGTTCCCGTCCTCCTTCAACGTTTTTTTGTGATGACGATGTTTACCGACCTTCTCCTGACTGCCCCTGCCGTGGTGCGCTGCTGGACATCCAAAATAGAAATGCCTTATCGCTTACCGTAATGTCTTCTTCACCCAATCTTGACTGTCTCAATAAAAATTGATTATCTCCTAAAGTCTTTAAACGTCATTTGTTTTTATATACCTGTGGGGGTTCTCTATACTACATGGAGAACCAACCCACAATTTCACCTTATTTCGATCGCTAACAGCGTGTCAACTCACCCCCCAATTCCTCGTACCAACATATCCACCTGGAAATCATGTTTTTAAACGGACGCATAGCTGAATTCATTAGTCTATGCAGATAATGTATAATTGAATTCAGCTACGTTCTTGCCATACGGCAACTCCAGTCCTCTAACCCATGAGGAAATTCCAATTCATGTTGGTTAGCAACAATAACTCGAATCAAACGACGCGGGTGCACCATTATCCAACGGCTTGGGTAATTATCGAATTCCACAGCGCGTTTCCCACGATAATATTACCCTATCCAAAGTAGCGTCACTTCGACTTTTCCCAGACACTCTATTCGCTGGGGATCAATGATCTTTTCTTACAGGTGAATAGCGCAAACTACATTTTCCTCTCCTTCACAATTCTGTCTTTCCATAGTTCAATGCACTCTGAGATCACCACAGTCACCGCACTAGGTCAGTGGATCATCCTCAGAGGCTGTATTAATACACACACACTAAGCCAGATCAACCCTGGGTGATTGTGCTTTCCTTTCGGTTTCTTCATCCTTTCTATGCCATCGACCGTCGAACGAATATACAAGTATTTATTCATTTCGGTGAGCGTAGAGAATTGAAAGATGTACAAGAGAGCGCGATTACCATTGGCTGATCATTGTGCAAAATTGAATATTCGAATTTCATCCCTGATTCCAGTTAGTCAATGACCAACACTTGAGGAGAGAAGTCGAGATTGAATTGCCGCCGGGGTCAACCGTAAAAGTAAAAAATTAAATAACCAAACTATCGAGTGTTATCTGTTGGCTGCAGCCATTTAATAAATAAAATAAACTTCGAAGTATGTGCTAGTAATCGTGTCCCGTTATTGTATCGAAAATAAAAGCGAAATTCAAGTGTATATATATGTAAATAATGAAAACTATTTTGGAAATACAAAAAGCAATTAAATAAATTAAATAAATTTTCAGCAAAACAAAGTGTATTTATATTTTTGTTTCTCCTTGGTGAACTGTTTGTGGCAAAAACCCGTTTTATTCGCACGGAGACGATGGTGGGTGTGAGTGAAACATTGCCCCTGTCTTGACATCCACACTACACCCCCACATACCACCCTCACAAACGAAAGAGCCATATGAACTCGCAATTACTGCAATTGATCACGCAACCCAGTCAAGCACTTCCCAAAACGATATCGTAGTTCTCGCTAGTCTCCTATGAACGTTGTTTGACAATCAGTCCTTTTACATCTCAAACCCCACAAGAGCCAAGGAATGTCTCTTTATAGACGGGCTCACCGACTCAAGACTCTGCCAAATAAGCAATGTCCCATTTCATATGGGCAGGCAACTTAACCTTGTGTTCACAACCGGTTTCCTATAATTCCTCAGTTGCCCTCAGTCCTCATACTCTATCAACTATTGTCAATCACCACCCCCCACTTCTCTTATCACTTTACCATGGCTGCTGAGCCCATCCCTCACCAGCTCACGACAATTTTTCCTACAACAACTAGCAAAATCGTATTTTGCTTTGACCATCTAAAGGTAGAAGATGCTACCGCTACTCCCTATAATGACATTTAGAAAGCCATTTTCCTATATGCTCCATATTCTTGACCTAGGACATCGATTTCATCACCCCTATAGTATTACCGTAAATTCCGTCCTTTTTGAAACTCGAGAAATAATTTATGGAACATTTTCCTTAGAAGGTGTTCTCCCCTAGACTACTCCAAATGTCTCGGTTTCTTTTTTCAATTCAGCGAACTGTACCAACATTTTATGATTAGAACACAAAACAATTTGATCAATTACCCTAAATCTTTTTTCCATTTTATTAATTACAAGCGCAAATCTGATGCCTATCCCAACTCCCTTTCCTATGACTACTTCAACCGAACTCCGAACCATTGCCTATCTTTTCACATCTTTCGTTTAACAATCCTTCGCGGACAACTCTATTGAAACTCTTCTTACTTTAAAAACCTGTCTAAATTTTCACTGAGCCCTTTCGTCTCTCAACATATTCAAAAACATCAAGTTGAAGAAAAATTAAACCAATTTTAAGACGAGTTTAGGACAAGGCGGATTTCCCGCTGTCCTGTTAAAAAAATGTCGCTCTTCTCTTCCTGCCACTCTCAATGATATTTGATCTATCGCTTTCACAAGGTGAACTCCGAGCTATTTCAAGCGTGAGAACATTTTGCGGTTTCCGAAACTGTTCATTGTTGTTTCTTACTTAACCAACCGATAACTCCCGTTCAATCGATTCCTGGCTTGGATATCTTATGTGACAAGGAGCTCAATTTCATCTTACATATTGACGACATAATCCTCAAGGACAATGCCGCCCTCGGTTTTATGAAACGCTAGTCGAAGGAGTTCTATAATCCCTACGTTACCCGATCGCTTTACGTAACCTTTGTCCGTTTTCTTCTAAAACATGGTAATCGCGTATGGTCCCTTTATCATTCATCACACATTCGCAGGATCTAAGGTGTTCAACGTCATGTGTTGCGTTTTGTCCTCCGAGGACTGAATTTGGAGATCCTCTAATTTTACCCCCGCACACTTGCCATCCCATCTATTTAACCTTTACACACTTGAAGATCACAGAATTCATGCCGACATCTTCTTCGTTCATCTCTCAGGTACAGTCAATTACCCAGGCCTGCTCTCTCGAAACTTGGGTAACCTTCGTCGCTTCTACCTGCCCACCCATCACACCTCTTACAGGTCTACTGAACCCTTTTCGCGAATGTTACGGGGGATCAACCCTTACCCAACCTATTTAGACTTCAACTTCACCTCTTCGGGTCTCAAACTTTTTCTCCTTACTTTTAGTACAGCAATTGGCGAACGAGATAAATTAAATACACACGTTTTTCACCTTTCTTGGTGGTGCCTTAATGCCGAAGATACGACTACCCATCCCTCCTTTTTTTCTGTTCTTTCTTCTCTCCTTTTATTTGAGTTAATACTTTTAATTTTAATTATAATCTATGACGTAGGTAAAAAAAGAATATAAATATATTATAAGAAAACTCCTTTGGAAAAATAATTATATAAATTAATAATTATAAATTAATTTTTAATTAAAATTAATATATAAATTAATAAAAACAAAATATATCTATATATATTTATATGTAAATAAAAAAAATTAAAAAATCATTATAATCTAACTAGATTCAATTTTTCCTTTTTTTTTCTCTGATACAATTTGTAAACTTTGTTTAAAGTAAAAACAATAAAAAATAAAATTACTGTACTTTTCGAAAGGTAACTTATTTATATAGAAAACAAAATAAATGTACAAGAATTTGGCTTTAAGTCGATGTGTGAGTTCTCGGAAAGAAGGGACGCATAAGAGAGGTGCAGTTATTGGGAAGAAGCTTACAAAGTTTTTATAAATACTTGGAATTCGTTTTTAATTTATATATATTTAGGAGCTCACTCTATATATTTATTCGCTTTAAAACAATAATTCACGATAATTCGGATTACGTTGGGTGGGATTTGTTGTTACCATGAAGTACTTTTTTATCCCTATCTCCACGGAAAGCATGGTATAGGGTAGGGACTCCATAACTGTTTTGTATCGCGTCATTTTTGTCTAATCAGACAAATGCTTCGGAGAAATGAATCTGCTATGGAGAGTATTTTCCAGGTATGCATTGTTTGGATAGAAAGGTCCCGAGATCAAATTGTTCTCATTGGTCAATGCTCTTGCAATGTGGATACATATACTTTAATTTTGAAGTTATATATCCTGTTTAATCCGGCCATGTTATACAGGTTTTTATTAAGATAATACAGTGTATACTGCGGTTCTGGCGCTGTCTACATTCGGAGATAGAAACGCAAACATTATCTTTTAAATATACGACACACTGTCTTTTAAATAACCACACAGGAGAACCCTACAATATTATAGGTCGTATGAGTGAGGTGTATGATACAATTTTGACTTTCGAGTCAAGAAGACTATTGCGGAATAGTCTATTGGCTCGCCATAGCATACGATGTTTTAGGCCTAGAGAGAGAGCCATTGCTATGTGCTTATCAAAATTTAGAAATTGGCCGAACCAGTTTTTTTTTTTTTTTTTTTTTTTGTAATATACTCCCCGAACCTATAGCGCCGAGATGCCATCAAGTTGCAGTTCTTTTTGAACAGTTTCAGGTTGTGACGCCCCGAGAACACTTGCGCAGGGAGGGAATTCCACAGCTTCCGCACTCTGTACCGCAACGTGTTCTATATGTTTTAGTTCGAGATGCCAAGATATATCACTAGGTCTCTCACAGCCAAAGGCAAATGATTTTGTCCAGTAATGGAAAACTTTTTCCAATTATTTTTTGTGTCAGCCGACGCGGTGCTTAGTGGAGTCCTGAATAGAATGCTTTTAGTTTTTGAAGTTAACTTTTAACTTCCATTTATTACAGTAATTTTTGATTTTATTGAGATCATTTTGTAAGTCTCTTAATCAGCTTCATTTTCTATCCGTTTTCTGCACAACTATGTCATCAGTATACGCAATGGCATGAGTAAGAAAATCCACTAGATCACCCGTGTAAATGTTAAATTCGATTGGAGAATTAACTGCGCCCTGTTCTAAACCATTTCTTATGAAGAAAGTCTTGTTGGAAAACGTGTCGCCACGTTTTACATGATATGTTTTCCCATAACCATTTCATATACAATATATGGTATACGAGGGTTGCCTCTTATGTTTTGGGATTTGGCAACCCTAGTGTTGCAATCCGGCAATTGACAGCTCTGTCGTAAAGTTGGACATTTTTGAGGTTATACGTACTCAGAACGTTTTTACATACGAGCGCTATTTGTGTTGTTTACAGTAACTTAAAAGATTCATCTCGGCCCAAAAATGGAATTAATCGTCAACATTTTCGTGCGATTATTTTTTACAACTTTCGGCGTGTATTAACTCAGCAACAGTGCATGGATGAACTTAATTCAATTTTTGGCGATGAAGCTCCATCAAGGACCAGTGTTTATTGATGGTATGTTGAATTCAATCGTGGTCGTAGTTCACTCCAAGATGAATTTCGTGAAGGTCGTCCAAAATCAGTTGTTGTTCCGAAAACCATTGATGCTGTGCGCGAACTGATATTGGAAGATCGTCATGTGACCTATCGTGAGATTGAGACAACCTTAGGCGTTAGTGGGACCAGCATACATTCAATATTGCATAAACATTTGACTGTCAAAAAAATTTGTTCGCGTTGGATCCCACACAATTTGTCAATCGCCAAAAAAAAAAAGGCTGGTGTCAATTGGTCGAAAGAAATGCTCAAAAAATACGGTCGCAGTGCTTCGAAACACGTCTATGACATCGTGACAGGTGATGAATCGTGGATTTACGCGTATGAGCCCGAAAGTAAACAGCAGTCGACTGTCTGGGTGTTTCAAGATGAGCCAAATCCAACAAAAGTTGTTCGCGCACGAAGCACTTCCAAGCAAATGGTCGCCTGTTTTTTCGGAAAAACTGGACATGTCGCAACCACTAGAACAACGCAGAACAGTCAATTCTGAGTGGTACACAACCATTTGTTTGCCAGTTGTCTTCCAAGAAATCAGGAAAACCAACCACCGAAGACGGATCACTCTTCACCACGACAATGCAAGCTCTCACACATCGGCTGCGACAACTGCATTTTTGAGCACCCAAAACATCGATTTGATGGGTCATCCGCCGTATAGTCCTGACTTGGCACCGAATGACTTCTTTTTATTCCCGTACGTAAAAAACAAACTGAGAGGTCAACGTTTTTCGACACCTGAAGAAGCGGTTGCTGCATTCAGAATGCATGTGTTGGAGATACCTCAATCAGAGCGGCAAAAGTGCTTCGACAATTGGTTCAAACGCATGCAAAAGTGTATAGATCTTCATGGGGAATATTTTTAAAAACAATAAAGTGAGTTTCGATAATCAATATTTGTTTTTGTTCTCTAATCCCGAAATATAAAAGGCAACCCTTGTATTTTCACACATCCCCAGACTGGCTAACTTATACACAAGGCCTTCTAACCAAACGGTGTTGAAGGCCTTTTCAAAATCAACCAAACGTATTCCGGTGCAAGGCCGTTTTGCTTTGTTCCATTGTATATCGGAAACCAGTTTTGACGCAAATTAAGGTCTCATATCTGGGCACCACCATAAAAAATAATTATCACGCAGACATTTTGACAAGGAACGATCATCCAGAAATAGAATCATGGGGACAGCAAGATAACCGCAGACACTCTGATCATATAAAAGGGAGCCACGAAAAGCAAACCGTGCCTTATCCCCCGTAACTATTAAGTGCCCCATACGGGAAGTTAGACCATAAGCGCCAAATATTAAATATATATTTTAAGTAAGTTAAACATAGCCCAAAAAATATACTTTTGATCTTTTATTAATTCGCGGCATGGATAATGTCATGTCGAGTTCAAAAACCAAATTTATTACCGAGCATAATTTTGTTATCTAATTTAATAATAATTTATTTATTAGTATTGCAAACACCTTGCTGATGTTCGGGAATAAATTAATACACGGTTGAGCTGAAAAGTTTCCTCAACGTGAAGATAGCAGCACTCGTCAATAAAAGCTAATGAATGTAGTTGTGCGTCTTTTGACAGTTACTCACCAAAATTTCAGCCATTTTGGAGGCGTAGTTTTTATTTGACAGTCGTATGAGTGAGTCGATGTGAGTGTTTCTGTAAAATAAAATTGAGTATCGAGCTGTCATTAAATTTTTGTTTTTGAAAGGCAATACGCCTACGCAAATCAAAGATGAGTTGGACTCTGTATATGGGGACTCTACACCATAATTTACCACAGTGAAATTTTGGGCAGCTGAATTTAAATGTGGCCGTGAGAGCTTGGGAGACGATGAACGTTCGGGGCGTCCAAAAACTACAACAACTGGCGATAACATCGCTAAAGTTCTCCAAATGGTAGTAGACGGCCGCTGAATTAAAGTGAGAGAGATAACAGAGGTTATGAAAATGTCCAAAGAACGTGTTTGTCAGATATTAAATCAAAATTTAGGCATGAGAAAGAATTCCGCACATTTTGTGCCGCGTTTGCTCACGTTAGACCAAAAACGTGTTCGAATTAACATTTCCATTGGCGCAGTTTAGGCGCAATTAATTCGAGTTTTGGCGCCGATTAATTACTGTCGATGAAACTTGGATACACCATTATACGCTCGAAACAAAAATGCGGTCAAAACAGTGGTCTGCAAAGAGGGAATCGGCTCCAAACAAAAGCAAAAACTGTTTTTCGGCTGGGAAAGTGATGGCGACTGTATTTTGGATACTTATGGAGTTATAATAATCGATTATCTTAAAAAAGGAAAACCCATTACAGGAGCATACTACCCATCATTACTTGACCAAGTGAAGGCAGAAATCGCAGAAAAACGGCCACATTTGGAAAAGAAAATCCTGTTTCACCAAGACATCGGGCCGTCTCACACCTCAGCGGTTGCCATGGCGAAAATCCACTAATTACGGTTTGAACTGCTTGACCATCCGCCTTACTCACCAGATCTAGCCCCAAGCGACTTTTGTTCCGTAATCTAAAAATTGCGCTCGGAGGACAGAGATTTTCGTCAAATGAGGAGGCAATCACCTTCGTGAACAGTTATTTTACAGAGAACACCGTCGAGTAATATTTGGACGGGTTAGAGAGATGGGAGAGATGAGAGACTATGTAGAAAAATAAAAATAAATTTTAAGAACAAATGTCTTGTATCTTTGTTAGATCGGAAACTTTTCAAGCCACCTTCGTAGATCGAAGATTATCTGGGTGGCTATTATCTTTTCCCCGTTTTGGAATGAGGTGGGCTACTGTGTGTTGTATAATAGGCATTGTTGAGCACGTTATTGACAGTTCATATAAATATTTAATATTTGTAGCTTCCAACGGAATTCCATGAATTCCAGAAGATTTCTTAATTTTAAGTGACTTAAAAATAGTCGAGAGTTCGTCCTTGCCTATAAACAGATTGTTGCCTCGATTTGCGATGGCGTAATGTGCGTTATTAGTGTCATTATAGACAGGAAAATTTCGATTTTCGGAGCGCCAACTATTAATTGTGTTGCGAACTGAAATGTAGTTTTGCAGTGGTCTGTGTTCTAGGTCATGATTGCAGTGGGCGGATTCGTTCATTCTGTGCACGGCCTCGAAATGGACACCAATAGCATTCATTTTTTCTTGTGGATCTTCTATCAATAGGCTTTCACCCTCAAAAATGATATAGTCGGCGATAATATCTGCGTTTAGCAGTATTTGACGGTTTTCAGGAATCGGCTGTTGAAGGTTCGGATCAAGCATTTGAGTGTTCTTATTTTCGGGTTTTGTCGGTCGCTGAACTGCCGATAATCGGTTCCTCGATAGTATATTGGTTAGTATTCCCGTCCCTCACGCGGGGGACCGGGGTTCAATTCCCGGTCGGGTAGCCTCTGGCGCAAGAGTAATGACCTTGCCCGGAAAAACAAATTATCATGGAAAATTTAACAAGCCTCAGGACTTGCTAAATAAGGCCAAGACCGATCCCCGGTCGTAGTACCGATGATGATGATGAACTGCCGATAAAGGAATTTCGGTCTAGATAGCAGGGAACTTTTTTGCCCATACAGAGGATCAATAGCTGCGTTTCTATATTGGTTTGTGTAACCTTCAGGCTGATATGTTTTGGGAATAGAGGGCTCCATTGATTTCTTAACAATGCCATCCATTGTAAGGAAATAATGATCTATCCCTTCATTTTTCAAATCTCTGTTGATAGGTGGAACCATCTCACTTCAGTGGATTTCCATTCTGATAATGCGTTCGAAACGGGTGCAATGTGCTTTATGAAAATTAAAGGAATAAATCTGATCACATTGGTCGAGCAGAGGAATAATTTCCCTAAGTTGTGTCTTCTCGCAAATCTAATAAGTGAATTAACATTAACGCGTGCACAATATGGGGAGTTTGAAGTAGTGCGAGCGGATGGAGGATTTGATGATTATGGCTTTTTATTTACAAACAACGATGAATAAAGAATCTATTCGGGTTGTTTGTTCTTTAATTATCTTTTTAAAGTCCATGCGCATGTTGAGGAGAATCATTTTTATATCTGAATCTGCTTCTTTCGTTCAGGCTTTCATCGCAGGTTGATTCTTTGATGCTAAGTTGATTGGATTATTTAAGCCAGTGCTCATTTGAACATAAGACCTGTTGGGTGCAACGAAATTGTTATAAGAGTGACCTTTCATTCGTTTTTGTTCGTCGATGTCAAGTTTTCGCCTATCCATTTTACTCTTAAGGGATTGAAAATTGGGGCATTCTCTAAAATCGAGTTTTTGTATATCACACAGGCTAGTTTGTTTTTTCTGATAATTTTTTTTTCCAAGTGGACATTCTCCAGTGTTGTGAATGTTAAGACACTTGACACATCTAAACTGTATGTTGCAGTTTGCTGTAACATGCCCAAAGCCTGGTCAACACATGCATTGTACCACACGTTTGGCTTTATGGATTTTTTCACAACTCACCATTTGATAGTTGAGATGCTTTATGTGTCTCAGCCCATCAATTTTACTCCCAAGGATTAGCGAAACTATGAAAAAAAGCAACTTGCGATTGCTTTTTCTTGAAAATGAGGTATGTCAGTTTCGACATACTTAAGTTCCTCGAGGATTTCTTCGGGAGCAAATTCCAAATCTATTCCTTTGAGTAACATGGAGATCGTTTTCTCCGATTTAGATGTCTACGTAAAGTACTCGTTTTCTGGTCTTTCTGAAACTGATTTGAACTCATGATAGTCTTCAATACTGTCGCATGCTACGCTATATTATTCATAGCTAATTCTTTTAATTTTAAAATAAACATAGACCATCTTACCTAATTGTACAATATCCTTAGCCTAAGTGAAGATGAAGAGATTGGTGATACCCTCGTCTTCTTCATGATTTGAATTAATTGTTCCGCTGTTGTTGTCACGGCCGCTTCTTTGTGACTGCTGCTGGTGGTGTTTATTTTTGTTTGCCTTTCTTGGTTCCTCTGGCTGCTGGTGTTTTTTCTTTTTCTCGGAGTATCTGCTTTCATCTTCGTGTGTTTTTTTTTTTATTTTTTTGTTTTTTCATCGTCGTGATGTACTTGTCGATTTTTTGGTTTTATCTTTCTGTTGTGTGCCCAATTCTCCGAATTGTGTTTCCCACCCCTTAGTAGTGAACATCATTATTATCTGTGATGTCAACTTCATACACATCACTTTCCTGTCCTGATAAATTGTTAGTTAGTCCTCGTTTTGCCGAACTGGTTTTTATATGAAACAAATTTGTTTCCACCATTCTTGTGTACTTTTACCTGGTTTCTTTTATTGTGTTTTTGGGTTTTAATATTGCTATAATGTAATTCGGGAGTGATCTTACGAAAGTGCACATCTGTGAACACACACACCTTCCCAATGTTGGAGGGCACCTGCCCCACATAAGGAAACTCATAACAAGTGTTAACACCTCCACTATAATGTATGCAGCTCACATATGGGCAGAAGCCGCACAGTATAAGTCATACATGAGGGGAGTGAACTCAGCGCATAGACTGGCATCACTAAGAGTATGCTGTGCATTTCGAACGGTATCCGAAGATGCCATAAATGTTTTGGCCGAGAAGATACCACTTGACATTGCAGCTAAAGAAAACGCTGCATTTCATAAGGTCTTCCAAGAGAATCGTCGGAGATTGTGGGCACAATTAGGGCTCTCAAGCCTAAGAGAATGGCATCGAAGGTGGGATTCTTCCACCAAAGGAAGATGGACCCACACCATGATACCTGATATAGAAACATGGGTGAAAAGAAAACATGGCCAGCTGAATTACTACTTGACTCAGCTAATATCAGAACATGGATGCTTCCGGCAATACTTGCACAAGTATGAGCATGTGAATCACCCATACTGCTTGTATTGCGAAGGCAAAATAGAAAATGCGGAACACGTACTCACAGAGTGCGTGAGATTCGAGACCGCACGAACGATTTTGGAGAGACACACGAGAAGGACAATTACTCCGGTAGGAGTAATAGAATACATACTTAGTTCAAAACAGGCATGGTACGTAACAAATGGTATTCACTGTGAAATGATGCATCAGTTGCGACGTGACAAGCGGAGTAACAGGTAAACTCCGTCCCGCGCCGGGATGGACTTTCTAAAAGAAAGCTCCGCGGGGATCAACGGGAATATGAGCCTGGCGGGAGGTGGTTTTAGTCGGTAAAAACCCGGCATGCCCCTGGATCGGTCTACAGGTATCTTTTGAAGATTTCCACCTTCCTAGCGAAACCAAAAAAAAAAGAACACACCTCCACAAAGCACTTGTTATATAGAGGGCGGCGCAAAATCAATCATCCATTATGTTTTTGAATTACTTTTTTACTAAATAATTTCAAAATAAATTTTGAGTTATGGAAATCTTTATTTGAACCTGCGCAATTTTTTCTGTTAAGTCAAGAGAGGACTGCAGCTGTCTAATTCACAAATGTCAAATACGATTGACGTACGACGCCATTTGCAAAAATTATAACAATTTCCGATGATTTTGCGCCACCTTATATTTTCTTATTGTCTATAAGCACTGCTGAATTCACTGCGTGTATCAGAGCACCCACTACAACACTTGTACACTGGTACACTTGCAAACGGAAAGGAGACACGTCTCTTTTTTTCATTAAATTGCGTATTTATTTTACAAAAAAAAAAAAAAAAAAATGTTCATTTGAGACTAAATGCTGTCTTTTATTTACAGTTACGGTTATTTTTTTTAATTAACTTACACTTCACAAGCACTCTAAATTGTGCACAGTCTTTTTGTTTTGTTTTGCCTTTCGGGGTACAACATTTTCTCAATTAACATTAAATAATTTCTACGAGGGTTGCCTTTTATATTTCGGGATAAGAGAACAAAAACAAATATTGATCATCGAAAACCACTTTATTGTTTTTCAAAATATTCCCCATGAAGATCTATACACTTTTGCATGCGTTTGAACCAATTGGTCGAAGCACTTTTGCCACTCTGATCGAGGTATCTCCAACACATGCATTCTGAATGCAGCAACCGCTTCTTCAGGTGTCGAAAAACGTTGACCTCTCAGTTTGTTTTTTACGTACGGGAATAAAAAGAAGTCATTCGGTGCCAAGTCAGGACTATACGGCGGATGACCCATTAAATCGATGTTTTGGGTGCTCAAAAATGCAGTTGTCGCAGCCGATGTGTGAGGGCTCGCATTGTCGTGGTGAAGAGTGATCCGTCTTCGGCGGTTGGTTTTCCTGATTTCTTGGAAGACAACTGGCAAACAAATGGTTGTGTACCACACAGAATTGACTGTTCTGCGTTGTTCTAGTGGTACGGTTGCGACATGTCCAGTTTTTCCGAAAAAACAGGCGACCATTTGCTTGGAAGTGCTTCGTGCGCGAACAACTTTTGTTCGATTTGGGTCATCTTGAAACACCCAGACAGTCGACTGCTGTTTACTTTCGGGCTCATACCCGTAAATCCACGATTCATCACCTGTCACGATGTCATAGACGTGTTTCGGAGCACCGCGACCGTATTTTTTGAGCATTTTTTTCGACCAATTGACACGAGCCTTTTTTGGGCGATTGACAAATTGTGTGGGATCCAACGCGAACAAATTTTTTTGACAGTCAAATGTTTATCCAATATTGAATGTATGCTGGTCCCACCAACGCCTAAGGTTGTCTCAATCTCACGATAGGTCACATGACGATCTTCCGATATCAGTTCGCGCACAGCATCAATGGTTTTCGGAACAACAACTGATTTTGGACGACCTTCACGAAATTCATCTTGGAGTGAACTACGACCACGATTGAATTCACCATACCATCGATAAACACTGGTCCTTGATGGAGCTTCATCGCCAAAAATTGAATTAAGTTCATCCATGCACTGTTGCTGAGTTAATCCACGCCGAAAGTTGTAAAAAATAATCGCACGAAAATGTTGACGATTTAATTCCATTTTTGGGCCGAGATGGATCTTTTAAGTTACTGTAAACAACACAAAGAGCGCTCGTATGTCAAAACGTTCTGAGTGCGTATAACCTCAAAAATGTCCAACTTTACAACAGAGCTGTCAATTGCCGGATTGCAACGCTAGGGTTGCCAAATCCCGAAACATAAGAGGCAGCCCTCGTATAGATACGAGGGTGGACTGTAAAGTTTCCGACCTAACAAACATACTCGTACAAGACATTTTTTCTTAAAATGTATTTTGATTTTTCTAAATAGTCTCCTCGTAACTCTATACACTTCTCCCAGCGATGCTCCCATCACTCTAACCCGTCCAAATACTACTCGGCGTTTTTCTCTGCAAAATAACTCTTCACGAAGGTGATTGCCTCCTCATTTGACGAAAATCTCTGTTCTCCGAGCGCAATTTTTAGACTAGGGAATAAAAAGAAGTCCCTTGGGGCTTGATCTGGTAAGTTAGGCGGATGGTCAAGCAGTTCGTAATTCGTGGATTTTCGCCATGGCAACCGCTGAGCGCATTGTCTTGGTGATACAGGATTTTCTTTTTCTGCAATTGTGGCCGTTTTTCTGTAATTTCTGCCTTCAGTTGGTCAACTAATGATGCGTAGTATGCTCTTGTAATGGTGTTTCCTTTTTGAAGATAATCGATTAAGATCATCATCATCATCGGCACTACAACCGGGAGCCGGTCTTGACCCTATTTAGCAAGTCCTGAGGCTTGTTAAATTTTCCATAATGATTTATTTTTTCTGGGCAAGGTCATTAGTCTTGCGCCAGAGGCTCCCCGACGGGGAATCGAACCCCGGTCTCCCGGGTGACAGGCGGGTATAATAACCACTATACTATCGAGGAGCCCAATCGATTAAGATAATTTCCAAAAAAATTTTTTTTTTTTTTTTTTTTTTTTTTGATAATCCCCAAAAAAACAGTCGCCATCACTTTCCCAGCAGAAAAAAACAGTTTTTGCTTTTTTTGGAGCCGATTCCTCCTTTGCAGTCCACCGTTATGACTGTATTTTTGTTTCGGGCGTATAATGGTGTATCCAAGTTTCATCGACAGTAATTAATCGGCACCCAAAACTCGAATTTATTGCACCAACAGAGCGTTGGAAATGTTCATTCGAACACGTATTTGGTCTAACGTGAGCAAACGCGGCACCCAATGCGCGGCAGCTTTCTCATGCCTAAATTTTGATTTAATATGTGACAAACACGTTCTTTGGACATTTTCATAGGCTCTGTTGTCTCTCCCACTTGAATTCAACGCTCGTCTAGCACCATTTGGAGAACTTTAACGACGTTGTCGTCAGTTGCAGGTTTTGGACGTCCCGAACGTTTATCGTCTCCCAAGCTCTCACGACCACGTTTAAGGGTACATTCTCATCAGTTGGGTCAAATTTTGGTCAACATTTTTTTTTGCGGAATTCGATAGCTATAACTGTCTAGAATATCATGTTAAAAGGAAAAATCGAAATTCGTAACAGTTAAAAAGTTATGAGCCTCCGAGCCGACTGAGTCAAAGCAGGTAGTATGTCGAAATAACTACACTTAAAACTTTAAACGCGTTTTCTGGAAAACAATGTTTTTCGAGCTGGCGACTGTGATAACTCAGTCAATTTTCAACGAATCTTAATGTTTTTTTTTTAAATACGCGTAATTGAACTCTCTATCGCACGAATGCCGATACCTTGTAAATGGACTTTTTTATAAACAAAAAAAAGAACGAAAACATTCATTAAAAGCGCACATAAATTTCAAAACGTCGCCATTTTGGAATTTTTGGATAGATTTCATTTTTCGTGGTTCATGCCATAATCACACTCATACGAAACAAGTAACCTTTTTCGAGTTTTTGTTTCAGATAAATCTTATGACCTGTAGGACAGTCGCCATCGAAGTCCTTTATTTCGCAGCGGTCTACGGCGCAACGTGCCCCTACCTCAGGGTTATCATGAAATTAGTTGAAAATTTTTTAAAAGCTACTTAAAGGTACAATACTACTTTTTTTTTTTTTTAAAGTGGGCCGAAAACACAAAAGTTAATTCTCTGTGTTAGAATTATTCCTGTCTCAATCCCTGTCATGAATATGACCTTTGTTCGATTTGTGTTACAGGAGTCGAGTTATCATAGACACAACGTCACACAACTAAATAGCGTGTTCGACTTGGCCCGAGTGGACGAGGCACAAAAGTGAAAATGAAAAATATTCTAATATTGTTAATAACCATATATAACCATATATATATATATATTTTTTTTTTTTTTTATTTTGCTTGAAGGTGTTTCCCACTAGAAATATTCAAAGCATTTTCCTCGATAGAGATTCCTTTAAATAAATAATTCAAATGGATTCATTATCTAATTTTGTTTTTTCCTTTCTCATTTCAGGTGAGTGACCATAAGATACTAAATATGAGCCGTAAGTAATAAACTTACGCGAAAAATTTGTAATCGTATTTGCATCTTAATAACCCTGCAACATTTACGTGCGGATATAATGACATGTTTGTCCACCTCACGGAACGATGCGGCATGTGACATTAATCGTTCGTTAAACCCAACTGTCTTTCTTCACTTGCGTGTCAAATCTGCACACAACGCGAGTAAGGGTATCTAATGCCGCACCTACTAACAATAGCTCAATGTAGTCAAACTTAATATACGGGGGAATTCGCTGGTAATCCCCATTCTACATGGTAGTGCTGGAAAACAAAGCTCCCAGGGTATATTCAAATCATTAACTAGTTCACAACATGAGTGTTAGCTTTCGTTTTCCATCTATTATTGCTTGTGAATTTGCTGACGAAGAGAAGGCAGAGTGTCAAAAAACTACCCAGAAGATTTAATATTAATTAGTTTTTCGATACGCCGGTAATTGAATTATTCCCTTCAATTTTCAGGTGAGCAAATACTGCTTTGTTTACTGGAATGGCCGTACTAGTTTGTTGCCGTGTTCTTTTATAATTGGTATGTTCGTAAGATGGTTAAAAAAAAAGTATGTTAAATTAACCCTTCAGGCAGCATGATGAAAGAATGAACTACCATATCATAGGGTCAGATGTATTGAAATCAGAAGAAAATAGCTGATTTTTTTTTCTTCCTTTTTTTTAGGATGTGGTTTCAAGCACAGTGCCGTTTACGAGTGCTAGGGAATAATATAATTCACGGCACACGTCTTCACATTTGGGGCAACTTTCGGTAGACGAGTGGGCGGTGAAATATCTCTATCAACTACCCTTGAACAAAATTTTAATTGTTTTCCTTATCCAGCAAATCAACCATTTTCAAAGTAATGATAATTTAAATAAAGCAAATAAAACACATCTAGTATGAATAATACTTCACAACATATACCAATTTCTTCATTGGCAAAGTAGAATGTAGTTCTAAATTAGCAGCGGAAACATATTGTTAGAACTCTACTGCACGCATTACGCACTGGAAGATTTTCACAATTTATTTATTTTTACTATTTAACAATTTCGGTGCATACCATTAATCTTTTTTTGTGTCCTTATTATGGAACAAATCTTGTGCAAGTTTATTTGTCATCTAACACTATTAATAGCACTTTCAATCTCGCCAACTGATAATGTCCCTACGACTTTGTAGAAATGTAGACTAATTAATGTGACACACGACTTAAACATCAATCACTCTGTTCTATCGTTACAATAGAAAGATGAAGTTAAGGATGATCGGATATACAGACTATAATGAATTAATGGCTAAAGCGTTACCTAATTTTCGCAACTAGAATATCAAGAACAAGGTTACGTAAGTCAAATTTGGTTAATGTATATGCCTTGTCCATGTTAAGTTTTTATAGGATTAGATGAATGTCAGTTTGGTTAGTTTTTTGCAGAGCTGATATTTCTCTTTTATAGGTCGGTATTTCACTCGATGGCTCCTCGATAGTATAGTGGTTAGTATACCCGCCTGTCACGCGTGAGACCGGGGTTCGATTCCCCGTCGGGGTGCCTCTGGCGCAAGACTAATGACCTTGCCCGGAAAAACAAATCATTATGGAAAATTTAACAAGCCTCAGGACTTGCTAAAATAAAGGATCCCGGTTGTAGTGCCGTTGATGAAGATGATTTCACTCTGTAGATAACGTAGCACGAAATACTGACTTAAAAATATACCTTATCAGATGTTTCCACAGCTACTAAAATACTGACATCTTTGCCTTCGCAGGTGCTCAGTAATTTATATTACATGTCCTGCTATCTGCATGTTACTTAACAGCATTTTCCTTCAATGTTACCATTTATTGATAATGATAATACGAAAAAAGAGAAATGCTTTATTTTTGCCTTAATTAAACTAATACCAACTCGTCTATCGTCATCATCATCACCATCATCATCATCATCATAATCATCATCATCATAATCATCATCATCATCATCATCGGCACTACAAACGGGATCCGGTCTTGGCCTTATTTAACAAATCTCTCCACCGGTCCCGATTTCGAGCCGATGTCATCCAGTTTGGCACTCCCAGGCTCTGGGCGTCCTGGCCTACACCACCCATCCATCTCAGACAAGGTGTGCCGCGCTGTCTCCTTCCATACATGCTGCCACAAAGGACTTTCCGGGCAAGCTCCTCTTCGCTCATTCGAGCTAGGTGTCCCGCCCACCGGAGTCTACAGAGCTTACAACGTTAGCTTCAAGGTAGATTGCGTACAACTGATGGTTTTAGCTTCTCCAGAATCGTCCTGCCTCACATACGGCGCCAACAATTCTCCTTAAGACCTTCCTCTCGAACGCGGCTAAGAGCTCAGAGTGCCCTTTATTAAGCACCCAGGTCTCGGATCCATACATGACTACTGGTGAGACCATGGTCTTGTAAAGTAGTAGCTTTGATGTTCTGGATAAATTTCGGGATTTAAAGACCCTTGATAGACCATAGTCTGGCGCAAGACTAATGACCTTGCCCGGAAAAAACAAATCGTTATGGAAAATTGCTAAATAAGGCCAAGACCGGCTCCCGGTTGTAGTGCTGATGATGATGATGATAGACCATAGTAGGCTTTGTTGGATTTGATTAGCCGTCCGTGTATTTCTTCTTCCATATTGTTGTCGGCTGATACTATTGTCCCAAGGTAGTTAAAGGATTGCACTTCTTCAAATTCGTGCTCTGACACACTGATAGTTTGACCTACGTTAGGTTTTCTCTTCGCAGAAGTTGTCACCATGTACGTAGTTTTTCCCTAATTAATGTGGAGTCCCAGTTTTTGTGCGGCCTTCTTGATCTGGGTAAAGGAGTTCTGTACAGCCGAATCGGATCTACCGACAATGTCGATGTCATCTGCGTAGGCAAGTATCTGGCTGGACTTGGTGACAATAGTCCCTCTAGTTGTGACGCCAGAATCATGGATTGCTCTCTCCAACGCCAGGTTGAGGAGGAGGCAGACCAGACCGTCCCCTTGTCGGAGTCCATTATAGATGTTTATTGGTTTGGACAGCAATCCCGCCATTTTAACTTGACTAGTTACGTTGGTCATGGTCAACCTACAAAGTCGTATCAATTTGTTTGGAATACCGAACTCTCTCATGGCATTATATAGTTCTACCCTGGCTATGTTGTCGTAGGCTGCCTTCTCTGAATAGATGATATAATGGAAACCTAAATTCCAGACATTTTTTCATCGCCTGCCTAAGGGTGAATATCTGATCAATCGTTGATTTGCCTGAGCTGAAGCCACACTGATATTCACCAATGATGACTTTAGCATATGGGGCTATTCGATCTTGTATGATAGAGGAGAGTATCTTATAGGCGGTACTCAGCAATGTTATACCCCTATAGTGGCTGCGCACTGTTATATATCCCTTCTCATGTATGGGGCAAATTATTCCACGACGCCAAACTTCCGGTATCTCCTCTTGCTCCCATACGTGCACCACGATCTAATGAATAGCGCGATGTAACGCTGTCACTCCTTGTTTGATCAGCTCAGCTGGTATGCCATCAGCTCCAGGGGCTTTATTTGATTTTAGCTGTCTAATGGCTTTTAATGTTTCCTCAATGCTTGGTGGCGGCAGAATTTGGTCATGATATTGCATTGGTGGAGCCTCCAATTCTTCTCTGAGCTGACCATATAGCAAATTGAAGTGCACTTCCCATCGCTCTAGAATGCCTTTAGCATCACTGATCAGATTACCCTCTTTATCTTTGCAGTAAGTGCAGCGTGGTGTGTACCGCGTCATACTGCGTATTATTTGGTACAACTTCCGCGCCTGGTGAGGACCTCGCTCTCTACTTTTCACACTTTTCTTTGTCTTTCAAGTCTTTTTTCAGATCTTCTGAGCTCTTTGTATTTCTCCTCGCGTACCCGCGTCCTATGAGACCGCATTGCGCGGTATACTTACGTTCAGTCGCCGTTTGCCCTCATCATCAAACCAGTCGTTCGGATCTCTACGACTACTGCCTAAGATGGAGTTGGCAGTACTAATGACAGTATTCTTAAGGCGTGTCCATTTCTCT